>VFSX01000481.1:85000-97500 GCA_016618255.1 Chlamydomonas sp. UWO 241 | reverse complement strand
GCGTTTTTCGGGGTAGGCACAACACACGAATTTTGCCCGAGTTGCAAAATTTGACCGGCTCCAATTCGCCCCGACACTTCTACAAGCAAACTTAGGAGGATCTCGTACTAGGAGGATTCCTGACAAACAGCCGAGTAAGATAGTAGTAGGTAGGCTGTGTTACAAGGTAGTAAGTACTGTGTTACAACTGCGATACAAGGTAACTAAAACTGTGTTACAAGGTAAGTAGGTACTGTAGGTTGTGTAACAAGGTATACGTACTGTGTTATAACTGTTATGACTGTTATAAGTACTGTGTTATAACTGTGCTACAAAGTAACTGCAACTGTGTTTCAAGGTAAGTAAGTACTGTAGGCTGTGTTACACGGTAGTATGTACTGTGTTACAACTGAGTTACAATGTAACTACAACTGTGTTACAAGGTAAGTTAGTACTGTCACTGTACTGTCACAGAACTGTCACAGTACTGTCACAGTGTGTGACAAGGTAGTAAGCACTGTTTTACAACTCAAAACCCACCAGCGTGACCGCCTTCCCCTTGGTCACTGTGATGGCCTTTCCGGCGGCGGGGCAGCTGCCGTCCTGCGCGTGAGGAAGAGAGAGGGGGGGGAGTGAGAGCGAGACCGTGTGTGTGCATGTCTATGTGTGTGTGTGTCGTGTGTGTGTGTGTGTGTGTGTGTGTGTGTGTGCATGTGTGCGCAGTGGCACCGGCGGGGCAGCTGCCGTCCTGCACGTGCGTGCGTGTGTGTGTGTGTGGGGGGCATGTGAGGGGGAGGGGGCACGCACAGGGAGAGGGAGGAAGGCACGTGGGAGAGAGGAAGGAGGGTCGCACAAACGCTTTCCTTTGGTCACCGTGATGGTCTTTCCGATGGCGGGGCAGCTGCCGCCCTGAATGCAAGGGAGGAGGGAGGGGGGGGGGGGCAGAGAGAGAGAGTGTGCGTGTGGTGTGTGCATGTGTGTGTTTGCACGCTTTGACAGGGCTCCATGCCACAGTACCACCCCTTTTCACGACCAGGTATGTGTGCGTGTGTGTGTGTGTTGGCAGCGCCCCATGCCACAGCACCACCACTTCTCACGACCAGGTGTGTGTGTGTGTGTGTGTCCTCTTTATCTCTCTTCCCTCTCTCTCTCTCCTCTGTCCCTTCTCTCTCCACTCAGTCTCCTCTGTCTATTTCTCTCTCCCCTATCTCTCTTTCTCTCTCTTCTCTCTCTCCTCACTCTCTCTTCTTTCGCTCCTTTCTGCAAAGAGTGAGACCACCACAGCGGCGTAGGTTCCTGCGGACCCGCAGTTCTGCGGCCGAGAGACACACCGTGCGGCACAAACACACTCGCACATACACACACTCGCACGCACACACACACGCACACGCACACATGCGCGCACACACACACACACACGCACACACACACACACACACACGCGCACACACACACATGCACACACACACGCACTCACCTGCAGCGCTACGGCTGCGAGGCACACCGCGTAGCACACACACACACACACACACGTACACACACACGCACACACACAATCACACACACACACACACACCTGCAGCGCTGCGGCAGCGAGGCACACCGCGTGGCACATACACACACACACACACACTCGCACACACACACACCTGCAGCGCTGCGGCAGCAAGGCACACCGCGTGGCACACACACACACACACACACACACACAGACGCACGCACCTGCAGCGCTGCGGCCGCGAGGCACACCGCGTGGCACACGTTGCGACCGTACGTGAAGTCGATCGGCTCTCCCTCCATGTAGGCGATGCCGTCCTGTGTGTATGTGTGTGTGCGTGTCTGTGTGTGTGTGATTAAAGTCGATCGGCTCTCCCTCCATGTAGGCGATGCCGTCCTGTGTGTGTGTGTGTGTGTGTGTGCGTGTGTGCGTGTGTGTGTGTGATTAAAGTTGAGTGGCTCTCCTTCCATGTAGGCGATGCCGTCCTGTGTGTGTGTGTGTGTGATTGAAGTCAATCGGCTGCCCCTCCATATACGCGATGCCGTCCTCTGTGTGTGTGTGTGCCAACATGCCAGCATGCCTGGCGGCGTGTAGTCGCCCGGCCCGATGACGATGCCGCCACCACACCCCACACCTGCATACACCCCACACCTGCCCCCCACACCTGCCCCCGTCCTAGTCAGGAAACGAAACTGCAGATGTAGGTGCGTCACAAACGACTGTAAAATCCATCATATCATCAAATGGAGCACTAACCATTTTCATAGATATATTGCCTTGACTGCCAACCAAGGGCTCGATTAACGGAGGCGCGTTCTCGTCGCCGAGCCCTGGACCCAGCAATGCGGCGCTGCTGGTGACGAGGATCTCCGTGCCGCTGACGAGCGGGGTAAAATACGACTGGCCCGGCTCTTGCTAGACTGCCCCTCGGTGGAACACTACAAGAGCGGCTTGCCCGGAGCTGCCAGGGCTGGGCGAGTAGCCGCGGCGCTGCCGCGGCCCGTGCTGGGAGACGGCCCTTATCCTCCCCCCATGCAGGACGCCATGCGGCACCGATCTCGACGAGTTGATCGACGAGCGGAGGAGCTGGCGCCCGTCAATGCATGCTGGACATTGGTCAAGATGGCTGCCCGTGGAGGCGGGCTACCATCACGGCTTCAGCGGTGGCGACCGCCGAGGCAACACAGAGTAAATCCGCTTCACCAATCGCAGCGTTCGTCACCGCGCTCATCCTCGGGGTCGCTCGTCTGCCGGTGACTGGCGTTGGAAGGTCTTCAGGCAGCCTCCATGACAACTCTGTCGTCCATGCACCCCTGGAGGGTGGGACCTGGCCATGCATGAGGCATGGGGCGCCGGCTGAGCCCCATGCAAACGAGAGCTGGACAGCCATGCACTGCCAGGCGGGGACCGTTCCAGTCAGCGCCAGTCGGCTCTGCCGGCTTGACTGGCCACAAGGCCACTACTGTGACCCTGAGGAAGGTCCTCTCCTATATGCTCCTTGCCAGACATGTCTCTCAGAGACCGCTGTTTGGGGTAGTCTAGTCGGCGGGAGCGGTAGTCTATCGGCCGGGAGCCGGCGGTACTCTAGTACTTAAGTGTGCTGGAGTATCGGCGGGTGTCTCTAGTAGAAGAGTAGCCTGCTTAGCTGGAAACCCCGTGTTGCTGTTACTGTTACTGACTGCCAACCACCTTTATATTACCTATTACCAGTCGCCAGCCACCCGTCTGTCGCGCTCGGGCGTTATACGCCGAGCAAGGTCGAATACGCTAGCCAGAGGCTCGACACACACGACTGTGAAATCCATCATCATCATCACCTTGAACATCCCCTGCAGCGTGTAGTCGCCCGGTCCGATGAGAATGCCGCCCGGGCGCAGCGCGACGGTGCGCAGCGGGCGCTTGCCTGCGACAGCGTCTGCGTTGGCCTGCAGCACGAGCTCCTCTCCCAGGCGCTACGTTTAGAGAAAGGAATGGATCGTTACAGAGAGAAAAACACACACAGGCACAGACATCGAATGCGACGGCGTCTGCGTTGGCCTGGAGCCCAAGCTCCTCTCCCAGACGCTGCGTGTAGAGAGAGACAGAGAGAGAGGGAGTGAGAGAGAAGGAGAGTTTTTTGTACCGTGGAACCACGGGGGGGCAAGAAACTTATTTCCTGCAGGCATGGTACATAGGACTAGAGGTAGTCTTTGCTGGAAAGCCGATGTAACTGTAACTGCATGGTACATATTTTTTGGGGGGGGGTCTGACCCCCCCCCCCCCCCACTCGCTGAATACACCATGCATGGAGCCAGGACCAAGGCGCATGGCTCCCTTACAGTAAGGGCTGTCCATCGCAATGTCTAACTCGCCGGCAGATGGCCCAAATCACCCCCAAAATCTAGCCATACCATGGCTTAGACGGAGGGCACCAAGGAGTGTGGACCCTTCAGTTCACACTTTCCAGGCAAATTAAGGGTTGACTCACCTGAGGTGTCTGGCTGTTCTCTCCAAGGAGATTCAGATGGCGTCGGTCCCATCTCAATCCATGAAGGTTGCTCAAACCCCTATGTGGCACTAAGTGCATCGTAGGGAGCACGCAAGGGGTAGGGCATTGAGAAGGTGGGGACCCCCACCCTATTACCCCAGGGTCACTTCTGAGAGTGGCTTCGTGCTCCTCTCATCAAGGCGGTTCCAATGGTGGTCTTCCCATCAAAAACGGCCCTCTGGAAAGAAAGTTCTGGACCCCCCATATTTATTTGTTTCTGCGCACCCCCCCCTACCCCCCCCCTCCACTTTGAGCCCCCATATCTCGGCCTCCAGGTGTCCGAATTCAAATTTGCTTGATTTGGAACGTACACATGAAGGAGATTGATATTCAGCATGCCTGTATTTTCTGTTTTTCTGCCCCCCCCCCCCGTGCGTGGAACACACACACACACGAGCAAAGGTACAGGCATCGACATTGATGTGATGGCGTCCGCATTGGCCTGGAGCACAAGCTCCTCACCCAGGCGCTGCGTGTAGAGAGAGAGTGAGAGAGAGAAGGTACCGTGGAACACAAACACACACACACACACACGAGCAAAGGTACAGGCATAGACATCAGATGCGATGGTGTCCACGTTGGCCTGCAGCACGAGCTCCTCTCCCAGGCGCTGCGTGTAGAGAGGAATGGATCGAACGATCCAGTAAGTAACGTTACTCATAGAAAAATACACACAGACACACAGGCACAGACATTGGATGCGACAGCGTCTGCGTTGGCCTGGAGCACGAGCTCCTCTCCCAGGCGCTACGCATGGACACACAGAAAACACATGCATGGAGAGAGGATGAGAGAGAGAAATAGGGGAGAGAGGGGAGAGAGAGAGAGGGCAGGAGAGAGAGGGGGGGAGAAGGAGAGGGAGAGAGGGAGAGAGAGAGATAGAGAGGGAGGGAGGCAGGGAGGGAGGGAGGGAGGCAGGGAGGGAGGAAGAGGGAGGGAGAGGGAGGGAGAGAGAGAGGGATCCCCGATAGAGAGGTCGTTACAGAGAAACTTTGTACGGCAGACCGCACTAGTCCTGAGCCCTACTAGGTGCGTCCTCCGTGGTCGTAATTTGAGGGCGTCCATGTTGCACATGCCACAAGGGGGGGGGGGCCCACGCGGTGGCGGGGGCTGCGAGCCTTTCCCATTGTGTGCATCAGGAAGTGGGCAGCGGGCAGCAGGCAGTGGGGAGCAGGCAGCAGGCAGCAGGCAGCTTGCAGCGGGCAGCGTGCAGCAGGCAGGCGGCAGCAGACAGCATGCAGCAGGCAGCATACAGCAGGCAGCTGGCAGCAAGCAGCGTGCAGCATGCAACCCTCCACGTTTGCATCAGGCAGCAGCCCCGGCTGCGGCCACGTGTGAACTGTGTCAGACACACTGAACAGTTCGAAGCACTGAGACATAAACATCAGGCTTCAGCGGCGGCGCGATGCCGTGGCGGACGCCCATCGCCTTGGCTCTGAGTGATCATCGTTTGGGCGCGGTGTGGCGCGAGAGATCCCCCCCAGTGGCCCCTCCGACACCAGCCCAAACCAGCCCACACTTTCCCACACCTTTGTGAGGTCGTAGGCAGACGTGTAGGACATGAGGTCTGGGGGCTTGAGGTCGTCCGGCGCGTTGACGTGGGCCACCTGCGAGGGGCGTGTGCGTGTGGGCGTTTGTGTGAGAGAAAGAGAGAGCAAGACAGAGAGAGACACAGAGGCAGGGGCAGAAGGAGAGAGAGAGACACAAAGGCAGAAGAAGACAGAGACAGAGAGAGACACAGTCAGAGAAGGAGACAGAAAAAGGGCGAGAGACAGAGACAGAGACAGAGAGAGAGAGAGAGAGAGAGAGAGAGGGCGTGTGTTGCATGTTGCGCGCCTGTGTATGAAGATGTGCGAGCGGGCAAGCGAGACGGAGAGAGACACGCACAGACAAAGATAGAGAGGAAGAGAGAGAGAGAGAGAGGCGGTTGGCCTGTGAAGTGTGTGCATATGTACGATTGTGTGTGTGTGTGTGCGTGTGTGTGTGAATGCTCACGTTGTGGTTGTGGATCGCCATCGAGGAGATGTGCACGAACGCGCGCGCAGAGGGTGATGCGGCCGCGGCGTTGAGCGCCGTCTGCGCGCCAAACACGTTGACCGCCACGAACTGGTTCCAGGTCGCGGTCGGGAGGTTGGGCGTCACGGCGCACACGACTGCGCGGAAGCATGGGTTGATGATGATGATGATGATGGATGTTGCGGTCAAGGATGTTGCAGTCAGAAATGGCAGTCAGGGACGTTACAGTGGGAATTGCAGTCCAGACAGGCAGACAGGGATGTTGCAGTCAGGACTGCAGTCGGGGATGTTGCAGTCAGGATTGCAGTCCAGACAGACAAACAGACAGACAAGGATGTTGCAGTCAGGATTGCAGTCGGGGACGTTACAGTGGGGATTGCAGTTCAGACAGACAGACAGACAGACAGACAGACAGGGATGTTGCAGTCAGGATTGAAGTCGAAGACGTTACAGTCAGGATTGCAGTCCGGACAGACAAACAGACAGACAGGGATGTCACAGTCAGGATTGCAGTTCAGACAGACAGACAGGGATGTCACAGTCAGGACTGCAGTCAAGGACGTTACAGTCAGGATTGCAGTTCAGACAGACAGACAGACAGGGATGTTGCAGTCAGGACTGCAGTCAGGGACGTCACAGTCAGGACTGCAGTTCAGACAGACAGACAGCCAGGGATGTTGCAGTCAGGACTGCAGTCAAGGATGTTACAGTCGGGATTGCAGTTCAGACAAACAGACAGACAGGGATGTTGCAGTCAGGACTGCAGTCAGGGACGTTACAGTGGGGATTGCAGTTCAGACAGACAGACAGACAGGGATGTTACAGTCAGGATTGAAGTCAGGGACGTTACAGTCAGGATTGCAGTTCAGACAGACAGGGATGTCACAGTCAGGATTGCAGTCCAGACAGACAAACAGACAGGGATGTTGCAGTCAGGACTGCAGTCAGGGACGTTACAGTCGGGATTGCAGTTCAGACAGACAGACAGGGATGTTGCAGCCAGGACTGCAGTCAGGGACGTTACAGTCAGGATTGCAGTTCAGACAGACAACAGACAGACAGGGATGTTGCACTCAGGATTGAAGTCAGGGACGTTCAGTCAGGATTGCAGTTCAGACAGACAGACAGTCAGGGATGTCACAGTCAGGATTGAAGTCAGGGATGTTACAGTCAGGATTGCAGTTCAGACAAACAGACAGACAGACAGACAGACAGACAGACAGACAGGCAGGCACATACCTGTGTTAGCGCCAGCCACGGCCTCGTCGACAATTGCACGATCGGTGATGGAGCCGACAATCGACGTCACCTTGGTGCTGCCAGCATGCTTGCCAGCGTACGGCCTCAGGTCCAGCACCTGGCCGTATGTGTGTGTGTGTGTGTGTGCATGTGTGTGCGTTTGTGTGTGTGTTTTGTGTGTGTGACCCCCCCCCCTCCCTCGTCTCGCTGCCCTCCATGTGCGCAATTCTGGGGTGTGCCCTGGTCCCTCCATGTGCACTATTCTGGAGCGCATCCTCACTAGGTTAGCTGTTGCATGGGCGTTTGCATGCATGCACACCTTCACGCTCTGCGCTCCTGCGTCCAGAAGGTGATCCACCAGCACCGCGCCTAGGTTGCCCGCGCCGCCCAGGATCGTCCACGTCGTGGGCAGGCCCTCGTACACGGGAACGGGCTTCATGCAGCTTGAGAGCGACCGCGTCAGGAGAGCAACGCCAGCATCCGGCATCTGTGCACGGCGAGCCAGGCCCATTGCAGCCAGCATCGCGGCAATCAGGTGAACGGTTATCAGCAGAAAAGAAAGGAGGCGGCCTACTACAAATTAAAGTGACTCATCCTTCCTTCCTGGATGATGGCGTTTTGAAACCGCGATTCAAACGCAAAAAAAACGGCAACCCGGATTCCCCGTCCCCTTCCCGTGGGATGATGTGTTCAAGCGCATCAGCTTGCTACAACGCCACCGCGATCGCCACGCTGGCTACAACGCGCGCCCGTGGTTCTACCCAGCGCTCGCCGTGCTCAATCCCCACCCCTCGCGCGTCTGCACTCCCATCACTCCATTCCCTCTGGCGGGTTCTTGCGCAGGTTGTGCGCGGCTGTCGCCAGGAACGACAGCACGTTGTCCGGCTTGGCGTCCACGACCTGGTGGTGGTGGTGGCGACGTGGTGACGTGCGACAGACCGTGCAGAACTTGTGTGCGCGTTGACGGCCCCCAGATCCCTCCCGCCAAAGCCCCCCGGGTCCCACCTGCTTCAGCAGCTCCAGCAGCGCGACGTGCACCTTGTTTTGCACCAGGTACTGCGATTGCAGTTGGCATGATGAAGGGCGCGAGTCAGCAGTTGGATGCGTCACATACGGCAGCAGCAGCTATCAGCAGCAGCAGCAGCAGCAGCAGCAGAAGCATCTGTTGCAGCAACCATTAGGGGAGGAGGACAGTCTTCCCGCAGGGACAGCATCGCGGGGGGGCTTACGCGCCAGCGCTGCCAACCAGGGCATGCACGTCTCCCTCATTTGATCTCCGCCCTTGGGACCACGTTAAATACCTGCTGCGTGTCCGCATCCGTTGAGCACACCGCCACAAACGCGTCCTTGTCCTGCGTTGACGCAACAGCGCAGTCGTCGCCGCCGCTGCCGTCGCTCCGTGTCACAAGGTACTTTGTCCTGCACGCACACGCACACACACACGCAAGTGGTGTTGCGAGTTTGTGAGTGAGCGAGCACGCAGCTGGGGAGGAGGAGGAAGGACACCACATTGTCACATGTGCGTGCCGGGAAGCCCGTGTATGGGGCATATGCACGCACGCACGCAACGCGCTGCCGCGATGTGGCAGCTGGTGGCGGCGGCAGACGCGTGTTGTCGCTTGTTGTGAGCCCGTGTTGTCGCTTGTTGTGACACACTCGCACACACTCACATCCACCCGTGCGGCTCTTCTGGCCGTGTCTTCAAAATCTCCACCATCATCTCCTTGACCTGTGCCCACCAACAAGCATTGAGCTTGAGTGAAGCAGCGTGCATGCTGAGTCTCATTTGGGTGCATGGGGCTCTGAGGACTGCAGCACCAGCAGGAGTTGCTGAGTCTGGCAACAGGGGGGGGGGGCGCATGGCGCTTGCCTGCGCGTGCCCATGCATGCCCATGGACACAGCCAAATACGCAGGCAAGCTACACAAAGACGCGAACCCTCACAATCGCATCCAACGCGTGCTTGGACAGGTATGCCTCAATGTCTCCGACGATTTCCAGTGGCTCCGAGGTCGGCATCCGAAAATGGCGAGTGATCAACGGGCAAATCAAAGCGTTCACAGCCAAAGAGCGACAAGAGATGCGAGGGGTACGCGACGGTCTGCGTACGAGGGGCTCGATGCGATGCCGATGTGTGTGTGTGAAATGGGACGCGGGGTGTGAGACTGTTGGGCTTGAGCCCACTGCAGCCCACGCATTGTGGGGACATTTTATCATGAATGCAGGTGATACAGTGAGATTGTGAGCAATTAGTATTGGGTCTGGGAGGCTGCAGTGGCAAAGTAACATTTAAAACTGCAAAGTTGCACGACCGACGCACGAGTATGCCATATACCTAGATATAGCTAGACCACCTGCCGTAATGCCACGGTGGGTGTGATGGCAAGGGGGCGTGTCACAGGCCGATGCTTCCGAGCAACTACGGAGAGTCCTCTCACTCATCACTCTCTTTGGTAATCCACCTCGCCAGCCGCGCCCGCTCTCCACCCACTATTATTCTCTCTTCCTCTCGTCAGAATTCCGCCTCCCTCTCTCACGAGACAACCTAAGCAACACCAAGCAACACCAGAGCAACACCGCTGCACAATGGCACCGGCCACCACGAGACCACTTGCGACCGCCGCGCTGTTGGCAATGATCTTGGCCGCGTTCTTTGCCGTGCCCGCCTCGGCCCGCCGTGTCAATGGCTGGCAGGAGGACCTGAAGGACAAGTTGGCTGAGGTGAAGGACAAGCTGAGCTACGCGAACAACATGACCAGGGATGGCTCGAGCAACACCGAGGGTGGCATGGACGGCAGGCAGGATGAGATCAAGGAGAAGATCCTCAACATGACCAAGGCCTGGAGCGAGAAGATGCAGAACAGCTCCTCCGCCGTCACGGACAAGCTCGCAGAGTGGAGGGAGAAGATCGACGCGCACGATGGCTCTCGCGACAGCCTGAAAAAGCTGATGGACCGCCTCAAGCTAAGGGTGGACAACGTTAGCGACCGGTCGACTGCCGCATGGAAGGAGGCGCTGTGCGAGACCAACTGGGCGGACAAGCTGGAGGACTGGCAGGACAGGCTCGAGGCGCTCAAGGAGAGGCTCGACGACGCGTGGGGCAACAGGCCGTCGCCCGGCGAGGTCGAGAGCATCGTGTCTGTCGCGCGCACCGTCGACGACCTGTCCACGCTGGTGCTCGCGGTCGCAAGCTCCCCGAGCATCCTGCGGGCTGCGTCCAACCCTGACGCGCAGCTGACTGTGCTGGCGCCAACCAACGAGGCGTTTGTCAAGGCGCTGGCGGAGCTCGGAATGACCGCGGAGCAGCTGTTTGCCGACAAGGCGCTGCTCGCACGCATTCTGCAGTACCACATCATCACATCGGTAGTAAAGTCGGACGCCGCGACCTCCTCCGGCGTCTCGGTGCCGACGCTGCTGCCCGAGGCCAACGTGACATTCCAGCTCGCCGCGTTTGAGTGAGTGTTTGTACCTGTGTGCCTGCCTTCCTGCCTACCTGCCCCCGCCCGCCTGCCTGTACTGCGCTGCATGCGCTGCGCTGCGCTGCCTGCCTGCCTGCCTGCCTGCCTACCCAACCACCATCTACCCTACCGTTGCACACGCACGCTCCAGGACCTCACCCTCGCCCTCGCTCCCCCCCCCCCCCCCCCCTTGCAGCGGCACCGTCTGGGTCAACAACGCCAGGGTGCTCACCGCCGACATCGCGGCCGGCAAGTCCATCGTGCACGTCATCGACACCGTCCTCATCCCCCCCGCGCCCACGTCCGCTCCCGAGCCAGAGACAATCGCCAGCGTGGCATCAACCGTCGCCGACCTCTCCATCCTCGTCGAGGCCGTGGCCGCGTCCCCTGCCATCCTCGCGCTCGCGACCGACCCCAACGCGGCGGTCACGCTCTTTGCGCCCTCCAACGCCGCGTTTGCCGCCGTGCTCGCTGCCCTCAACATCACCAAGGCGCAGCTGCTCAACAACACCGAGCTGCTCACTCGCATCCTCGCCTACCACGTCGTCGCCAAGCCCATCCCGAGCAGCGCGATCACGCGCAGGAAGGTTTTCGTGCCCACGCTGCTCAAGGCCGCGTTCCTCACGGTGCAGAGGGTGGCCGACGAGGTGCGCGTGTACAACGGCCTCAAGCTCGTGGGCGACCTGGGCGATGGCGACGCGCTCGTGCAGATCGCAGACGTTGAGGCCGGACAGTCGATCGTGCACGTGATTGACGCAGTGCTCGTCCCCGCAGACTTCCTGCTGAGCCTCTGAGCCTGGGCAAGTGAACGAGAGTTCAGTAGTCTAGGCACGCGCGCGTTATAAACCCTTTGCACAGCATTCAACCCCCCCAAAGGTGACATTTTAGACGACCCCTCATTATGGGCTGCCAGTGTTTTTCATCCATATGGCAGTGTGTCGGTGGTCGGGACTGAGGCGCACACACTGCCCCACACCGCTCGAACGCTGCCCCATGTTTTTGCACCCCCCCCATCTGTAGTAGACGCACCCACGCAAGTCGGACCTTTGTAACATGATCAATCGACCGCCCGTGCTGCCTGGCTGTGCCTCTCCTCGCCCTCCCCCACCGTGTCAAATACAGCCACGAGTGACCAAGCAGGCCTGTGCTCCAACAGGGATGCCCGGTTTACGCCCAGGGCCTGGCGAGGGTGTGCGACAAACTGTGCTGACTTCCAGGGTCTGGAAGTGGTGAGGCACGTTCAAAGCAAGGCCCATGCCGTGCACACTCCTGCCCCCCTCCTCCATACTGTGCGCCCATTTCCGCACAGAATCGAGCGCAATGCAGCCTCACAGCCGGGCTCGGAGTCCACCGAATGGCCAAAGGATGACGTTCTTCATGCCTTTCGAGGCATCATTTGGTGGGAGCGTGCCTGGCTGCCTCGGACGCCCTCGGCGCACTCGCCCGCGCTAGCGCCCCATCAGGGCGACATGGAAGATTGGAGGTTGCGGCAGGGAGTGGGAGGATATTGGTAGTGTGCTGTGCTGTGTGTGTGTGTGTGTGTGTGTGTGTGTGTGTGTGCCCTGCTACCAACGCAGGCCTGGCGCAGCTCCCCGCCTTCCGCACTTCCGTGCCGCTGCCTCAGAGCAGGTGTAGTCGAGCAACTGCAGCAGGCTCATGCGGCAACCAAAAGTAACTAACAGAATAGGCCCCCAGAACAGGCTCCCTGGCATTACACTGCCTGTTGGCTGCTGCTGCGGTTCAGGGTCAAGGGTTCAGTTTCAGGGTTCAGACAGGCATAAGAA
>VFSX01000481.1:75000-80000 GCA_016618255.1 Chlamydomonas sp. UWO 241 | reverse complement strand
AGGCCCGACTGGGGCCTCCGCGCGTCGTAAAACCGCCACTACGCCAAAACACTCTCTGCATCACTGGTGTGTGTGCATGTGTGTGTGTGTGTATGTGTTCGATTTACAGTCCGTCGGACGCCTTTGATGGCGCATTAGACCCGTGTGCGTGTGTATGTGTCTGTGTGTGTGTGAGGGAAAGGGCCACTTGCCAAGGTCAAGCAGATCCAGATCACATAGTACACCTTGCTCGCTCGATCAGACGCCGATCCACACACACACACACACAAAAACCAGTACACACATACACTCTTACACACGCGTGCTCACAAACACACACACACGCACACACACACACACACACACGCAGGCGCGATGAGTGCGACCGCATGAAGCGGTGCGGCGCGCGCTCACACACGCACACACACACACCATCATGTGCACACACACACATCTTCACGCACACGCAGGCGCGATGAGTGCGACCGCGTGAAGCGGTGTGGCGCACGCTCACACTCACACACGCACACTTATTTGCACACACATGCCCACACCCCCTCATGTGCATACACACACACATATACACACGCGCGCACACACATGCACACACACACACACACACACATGCATCTGCACACACACGCAGGCGCGATGAGTGCGACCGCGTCAAGCGTTGCGGCGCGCGCGTGCTCACGCTCGACCAGCTTGAGGGGTTGAAGGACCCGACGGTCGAATGCTGGGGAGAGGTGAGTTGCACGCGTCACGCGTGTGGCGACGCGTGTGTGCGTGTATGTGTGTGTTTGTGCGTGTGTGTGCGTGCGTGTGTGTGTGTGTGTGTGATTGCACGTGTGCTGACGCTCGACCAGCTTGAGGGGTTGAAGGACCCGACGGTGGAATGCTGGGGAGAGGTGAGTTGCACGCGTCACGCGTGTGGCGACGCGCGTGTGCGTGTATGTGTGTGTTTGTGCGTGTGTGTGTGTGTGTGTGTGTGTGCGTGTGTGTGTGTGTGTGTGTGTGTGTGTGTGCGTGTGTGTGTGTGTGTGTGTGATTGCACGTGTGCTGACGCTCGACCAGCTTGAGGGGCTGAAGGACCCGACGGTCGAATGCTGGTGAGAGGTGAATTGCATGCGTCGCGTGTGTGGGGACGTGTGTGTGTGTGTGTGCGTGTGTGCGAGTGTGTGTGTGTGTGTGTGTGTGCTTGCGCGCGTGCTGACGCTCGACCAGCTAGAGGGGCCCTCAAGGGCCCGACGTTCGAATGCCAGGGAGAGGTGAGTTCGCAGGCGTGGAGCCTAGCCCTAAAACGCTTGACCCAAAAAAAATGTGGGCATCTCTCTCTTCCTCTGTCTGTCTGTCTGTCTGTCTGTCTGTCTGTCTGTCTGTCTGTCTGTCTGTCTGTCTGTCTGTCTGTCGCACCTCCCTTGTCTCTCTCTCTCTCTCTCTCTCTTTCCCTCCCCATTCCCTCTATCACCTCCCCCCCCCTCTCGCCTTCTCTCTCCCCCTTGCCAACACAGGACGAGGGCGGCAGCGGCGACAACCCCCCGCGCCTGTGGCCACCTCTATCTCCCTCTGTCCCTCTCTCTCTTTCCCTCCCCATTCTCTCGTGTCACCCCCCCTCTATCACCTCCCCCCCTCCTCGCCCTCGCTCTCTCTCTCTTGCCAACACAAGACGAGGGCGGCAGCGACGGCGCCCCTGAAGCCACTTATCTCTGTCCATTGTCTCCCTCTCGCTCTCCGTCTCTCTATTCTCACCCTCCCCCCCCTCGCTCTCCGCTTTCCAACGAGGATGGCAACGGCGACCACCCTCTCGCATGTGAGCACCTTTCTCTGTCTGTCTTGTCGGTCGGTCGGTCTTCTCTGTCTTCATCTCTTCACAACCCTCTTTTCACTACAGGATGAGGGCGACAATGACGGCGACCCCCCGCGCCTGTGGGCGCCCAACGCGACGTACCCCGGCACCGCGTTCACGCGCTCAATCGGCGACGCGAGTGAGTCGTTGACTCTGCCAACGCATGCCAACCCCAACCATTGCACATAGCCACAGCACACATCACCACAACACGGAAACGATGCCGTGGTTGAAGAC
Source organism: Chlamydomonas sp. UWO 241 (assembly GCA_016618255.1). Taxonomy (NCBI): domain Eukaryota; kingdom Viridiplantae; phylum Chlorophyta; class Chlorophyceae; order Chlamydomonadales; family Chlamydomonadaceae; genus Chlamydomonas; species Chlamydomonas priscui. The sequence goes on along the minus strand of VFSX01000481.1, from coordinate 77,938 downwards.
GGTAACCCCCCCCCCGGCACCGTGTGTCCACGCGCTTGATCGACGACGCGGGTGAGTGGTTGACTCTGTCAACGCATGGCAATCCCAGCATTTGTGTACCAGCTTTCGCTCTTATTAAGGAGCTGAGCTGGCTGACTGCACTGTTGTGCTGATTTGTTGGATTGACTGCTTGGATCGTATCGCTCGCCCGCACAGGATTGATCCCGCACGGACGACAAGGGAGAACAACTCGTTCCAAAGCTAAATAGAGTGCCACACTCACGGCGGCGCCTGGTTCGGCATGCAGCCGTGCAGACCTCCGTCCTGAGTGGCTGTGCATGCGCTGTGAGCTCGTGGCTGTCACACTAGGAGCCCCTGCTCACCCAGCCGAATTTGACTGTTCCGGCTGTATTGCAGTGGGAAGGGGCTCTGTCGCTCTGAGGCACTATAGGTGTCGCATACGCCCCCCCCCTGCAGCCCTTTATGCCTGTGCCTTTCTGCTGGGACAAGGCTCTACAGTGGCGTAGAGGGACAGTCTGCGCCCTCTAGCAACGGGTGCGGCCCAAGCGTGGGTGCCCCTTGGGCCTGTCAACTTGCCTAATCAAGAGAGTCACCACTTAAAATAAGTGTGAAGGACAGTCAATGTGCGAAGCATGGGTAATTGTAACACCCAACACGACACCAGCATTGTGTGCTGCACCAGGGCGCCGATGGCTGCACAGCCGCGGCGCGGGTGGGTGGGTTCTACAAGGTTCTGCTCAAGGCAGAACCCGATGAAGCTGTGCTAATGAAACGGGAGTTTCCCTTTGTACGAATCCAGGATGAGGACAAAGGGGAGAGAGCTGGTTAAGAACTCTGAAAGTACACACTTTTGAGCTACAGCTTCATACACAAACCCAAATTTCCCTCTTCATTACATAACGATGGAAATTAAAGCTTACACGTGACGTAAATGCTGTGGATGCTGTGGTTTAAGACGGTTAAAACCCGGCACTGGGACTGTTAATCCCAGCATTACACACAGCTCAGCATAACACATCACATAACGAGTGAGTGTGGTCGATACTACGGTCCCCACTCTGCTTCAGAATCTGCGTGCTGGTGTGTGCGTGCTTGTGTGTGCGTGTGTGAGAGTGTTTGTGTGTGTGTGTATGCAGCATTGCGGCGCTGCCTTCCGCACGCACGAAGTCCGGGTCCGCACTATGTTCCAGCACCCGTATATGTGTGCGCGTGTGTGAGTGTGTGTGTGTGTGCTCTCTGCCAGAGCATGTCAATTTCAGGGGCAATCTTGCGAAAGCATCGGCGCCTTCTCCCAGTCCAATGTCATGTTAAGAGCCGCCGATGGCACGCCCCCCCCCCACCCACCCTACCCCTAACACAGCCGCCGAGCGGTGTGTTTGCTCAGCCTGAGGTCGTCTCCAAAAGATGCTGCACAGTGACCAATTGTGCCTCTCTTTCCCCCCTTTTTCATTTCTCGTCTGTTTTCACGGTCCCACCCACAGACCCTTACCGTAGTACCGCTTTGCCTTGCCGATTAAATATTTCGAAAAACGTCGCGGCAAGGTCGATTTGTAAAAAATATTGCCAAAAAATAAAAAATAACGCCTAAAGTGACGTCAAAACGGGAAAATATCGGGGAAAATCCCGCGGCAAAGCACCAAAAGTCTAAATAATTACCCTCTTTATAAAAGTGGCGGCAAGGCTAAGCGGTACTACGGTATCCACACACATGCACACCACACAAACACACACACAGCCGCCGAGCGAATCGGCGTGTATGCCGAGCCCGAGGTCGTCTCCAAAAGACCATACTGTCCCATCCACACGCCCACACACCCATACTTCCTCTCCCTCCTTATGCAGCCGCCGAGCGAATCGGTTTGTTTGCCGAGCCCGGGGTCGTCTCCAAGAGACGCTGCTCAGCGAGCACTCGTGCCTCTCCCTTCCCTATATTGTTCACTTCTTGTCTGTTTTCACACTGTCCCATACACCCCATACACACACACACATACACCACACACAACACAGCCGCCGAGCGAATCGGCGTGTTTGCCGAGCCCGAGGTCGTCTCCAAGACGCTGCACAGCGAGCACTCGTTCCTGGTCATTGCATCCGACGGCGTGTGGGAGTTCCTGAGCTCGCAGTCAGTCGTCGATATGGTGTCCAAGTTTGACGATCCACAGGTGTATGTTTGTGTGTGTGTGTGTGTTGGGAGGGGAGCAGCAGGCTGTGCAGAGGGCTAAGGGAGTGTGTGGGAGTTCCTGAGCTCGCAGTCGGTCGTGGATATGGTGTCCAAGTTTGACGATCCACAGGTGTGTGTGTGTGTGTGTGTGTGTGTGTGTGTGTGTGTGGAGCGGGGGGCTGCGACAGAGACAGTGTACTGTGTACGACTGTGGGAGTTCCTGAGCTCGCAGTCGATCGTCGATAAGGTGTCCAAGTTTGACGATCCACAGGTGTGTGTTTGTGTGCGTGTGTGTGTGTATGTGCGTGGAGGGGAGCAGGAGGCTGCGGCAGAGACAGTGAAGGGAGAGTGTGGGAGTTCCTGAGCTCGTCAGTCAGTCGTCGATATGGTGTCCAAGTTCGACGACCCACAGGTGCGTTTTTTCTTCTTCATGCTGTTTTATCGATGGGGATCAGGAGGCTGTGGCAGAGCTGTGGTACACTGCGAGAGTGGGAGCGTGTGGGAGTTCATGAGCTCGCAGTCGGTCGTGGATATGGTGTCCAAGTTTGACGACCCGCAGGTGTGTGTGTGTGTGTGTGTGTGCGTGTGTGTGTGTGTGGAGGAGGGCAACAGGCTGCGGCAGAGGGTTAAGAGGGTGTGTGGGAGTTCCTGAGCTCGCAGGCAGTTTTGGTGCCTATATTTCACGACCAACAGGTGTGTGTGTGTGTGTGTGTGTGTGTGTGTGTGTGTGTGAAAGAGGTGGGGCGAGGGGACAGGAAGCTACACACACACACACAC
>VFSX01000481.1:55000-67500 GCA_016618255.1 Chlamydomonas sp. UWO 241 | reverse complement strand
GGGTTTGGGTTTCAAACCAGTTTTGGAATACAGGGGGTTGCAGTGGGTTTTGCGGTCGGTACAAAAAACTGCTGCCGGCTCCTACTGCCGGCCCAGGGTCCTCGACACTCGCGCAGGTGTGGGGTGGTGGCAGTGGTGTCATTAAGGAAACCAGGAATGTCCTGTTTGCCCCCGCAATATTGGAGGGGGCTGTTGAATTGCCCCCGCAGCGAGGCGTTTTTTTTTGCGGGATTTTGTGAAAAATTCAAATTTTACACTTTTCTGAGCGAAATTCCAGCGATTTGCCCCCGCAGTTTCCCCCAAACTTCCCGTTTTGTCTCCGCAACGGGGTCTGGGGGGCTGCGGGGGTGCTTATGATACCACTGGTGGGTGGGTTAGGGGTTGGTTGGAAATTAGTTAGTTGGTTGTAATGGCTAATCCAACAATCGACCACGCGCGCACGCACACACACACGCACACGCACACGCACATGCACATGCACACACACACGCATGCACACACGCGCGTGCGTGTGCGTGCATGCACACACACACACATGCACACACACGCACTGATATGCACACACACACGCACACACACACATGCACACACACGCACTGATATGCACACACACACACACACACACACACACACACACGCACACACACACGCATGCACGCAGTTTGAATTCCTCGAGCGAGCTGTCGCCCGGCACTTCCTTTTCGCGTGGCTCCACCCCGAGCAGCGGAGAGTTGTGCTGGGGCTATTCCAGCAGACAACAGTCTCAGCGGGCGACCTGATTGTGCGACAGGGCGACTCAGGTGTGTGTGTGTGTGTGTGTGTATGTGTGTATGTGTGTGTGCGTGTGCGTGTGCGTGTGGCATGGGGGGATACATGAGGAGAATGGTGTTGGGGCTGTTCCAGCAGATGACAGTTTCAGCGAGCGACTTGGTTGTGCGACAGGGCGACTCAGGTGCGTGTGTGTGAGGGGAGGAGGGCGTGTGTGTGTGCGTGTGTGCGTGTGCGTGCGCGTGCGTGTGTTTAAGGGGGGGAGTGGTGCTGGGGCTGCTCCAGCAGATGACTGTCTCAGCGGGCGACCTGATTGTGCGACAGGGTGACTCAGGTGCGTGTGTGTGTGTCTGTGTGTGTGTGTGTGTGTGTGTGTGTGCTTGTGTGTGTTTTGGGGGGGAGTGGTGCTGGGGCTGCTCCAGCAGATGGCAGTTTCAGCGGGAGACTTGATTGTGCGACAGGGCGACTCAGGTGCATGTGTGTGGCGGGTGTGTGTGTGTGCGTGTGTGCATGTGTGTGTTTGCGCGTGTGTGTGTGTGTGTGTGTGTGCTTGTGTGTGTTTAGGGGGGGTGCTGGGGCTGCTCCAGCAGATGACTGTCTCAGCGGGCGACCTGATTGTGCGACAGGGTGACTCAGGTGCGTGTGTGTGTGTGTGCTTGTGTGTGTTTAGGGGGGGAGTGGTGCTGGGGCTGCTCCAGCAGATGGCAGTTTCAGCGGGCGACGTGATTGTGCGACAGGGTGACTCAGGTGCGTGTCTGTGTGTCTGTGTGTGTGTGTGTGTGTATGCGTGTGTGTGTGTGCTTGTGTGTGTTTAGGGGGGGATTGGTGCTGGGGCTACTCCAGCAGATGGCAGTTTCAGCAGGAGACTTGATTGTGCGACAGGGCGACTCAGGTGCATGTGTGTGGCCGGGGGGGGTGCATGTGTGTGTGTGCGCGCGTGTGTGTGTGTGTGTCTGTGTGTGTGTGTGTGTGTGTGTGTGCGCGTGTGTTTAGGGGGGGTGCTGGGGCTGCTCCACCAGTAGGCAGTTTCAGCTGGCAACTTGAGTGTGCGACATGGCGACTCAGTTAACAACCAACAAGCAACAACAGCCAATGTATTGTGCGGTTGTGTGTGTGTGTGTGTGATGAGGGAGGGGAGACACAGCGGGGGGGAGAGTGGTGCTGGGACTGTTCCAGCAGATGGCAGTTTCAGCGGGCGACCTGATTGTGCGACAGGGCGACTCAGGTGTGTGCGTGCGTGTGTGGGGAAGATAGGACGGAATTGATGACGGGGTTCGGCCTGGTTGTGCAAGTAGGGTGGCGCAAGGGGTTGGACGCAGGTTGGAAGAGCTGAGAAAAAATGGGGGGGAGGCTGCACCACAGTCCCCACACTTTGACCCCAGACCCCCAATTCCTACGATCGGCCATCACCCTAGCCACCTTTGATCGCCACGCCTTTTTAGGGCGGCTTGTCGGGGTGCGTAGCAGGCAGTGGTGCCATTAGCGCCCTCGCAGCCTCCACAGCAGGCCCGGGAAATTTAGGGGGAAGCTGCGGGGGCTTCGCTCCGAAAAGTGTGAAAATCTTCTATTTCGCCTTTTTCCGCGAAATACCGCCTGCTGCGCGGGCACTTTGGCATGTTCCCTCCAATGTTGGGGGGGCAAACAGCACATGTTTGGTTTCCTTAATGACACCACTGGCAGTAGAGTCTGGCACCAGATTGTCACCACCAAGCTTGAACCCCCCACGGAGGAAACCGTTTTCGAAAATGTGGGGCGCAAAAGTCGGGTTACTCGACCTGGCCGGCCGCCCCGAGCAACTTGTTCAAATCGACAGGGCATGTCCGCAGAGTGACCCCGGAGCGCGTTTTGCCATCGGGGGAGCAGTGGGGGGCGGTCTGGGTGGAACTTGGTGGCGAAAACACCGTTTATGGGCCCACTTGCACTTACCTGGCGGCCGCACGGCCCTCTACCACTTCTACCCGCCTCAGCCCCCTCCTTCCACCCCGGCCCCCTCTCCCTCCTCCCCATCTATCTCTGTCTCTCTCTCTTTCTTTCTCACACACACTCACACACACGCAAACACACATACACACACACACGAAAAAAAAGAAAAAAAAAGAAAAACACACACACATTCACACACGCACACGCTAGGCGACCACTGCTACGTAGTCGAATCCGGTCAGTACGACGTGTACTTCTACCAGCCTCCTCCCCTTTCCCCCCCCCCCCCCCTCAGTCCTCCCATCTCTCTCTCTCTCTTCTTCTCTCACTCACGCACTTACACACACGCACGCGCACACGCCAGGCGACCACTTCTACGTAGTCAAATCCGGTCAGCACGACGTGTATTTCTACCAGCCTCCTCCCACTCTTCCCCCCCCGACCCCTCAAGTCCTCCCACCGCTCTCTCTTTCGCTCACTTACTTACACACACTCACGCACACGCCAGGCGATCACTTCTACGTAGTCGAGGCCGGTCAGTACGACGTGTACTTCTTCCAGCCTCCTCCCACTCTTCCCCCCCCCGACCCCTCACGTCCTCCTCTCTCTGTCTCTCTCTCTCTCTCTCACTCACTTACACACACGCACACTCACACGCCATGCGACCACTTCTTCATAGTCGAATCCGGTCAGTACAACGTGTATTTCTACCGGTCTCCTCCCACTCTTCACCCACCCACCCCCCAGACCCCTCAGTCCTCCCATCTCTCTCTCTCTCTCTCTATCACTACTCACTAACACTCACGCAGACGCCAGGCGACCACTTCTACGCAGTCGAATCCGGTCAGTACGGCGTGTATTTCTACCAGCCTCCTCCCACCCTTCCCCGCCGACCCCTCAGTCCTCCCATCTCTCTCTCTCTCACTCACTCAGCTACACACTCACGCACACGCCAGGCGACTACTTCTACGCAGTCGAATCCGGTCAGTACGACGTGTACTTCTACCAGCCTGGTGCCGAGCAGCCGGAGCATGTGCACACGTATGAGACCAGCAGCGACCCCAGCAAGCGCCCCGTCTCTTTCGGGGACCTCGCTCTGATGCACTGCAAGGTCAGTCTTGTGTAAGGAAGTGACTAGGAGAGTGAAGAAAGGCGTGGCGTCTCTCTCTTGCTCTCTCTCTCTCCCTCTCTCTCTCTCTCTCCCTGTCTCTCTCTCTCTCTCTTTCGCTCACTCGCTCGCTCGCTTGCTCGCTCACTGTCACTCAGTCTCACTCTCTCTCTCTCACTCTCTCTCACACACACTCTCCCTCTCTGTGCCGGGGCGCTTCTTCCACCCTCACACATAACGACAGCTTACGCGCCACGCTCGGCGCGTTGCCCTGCAAGTGCTCGGCGCCTTGCCCTGCAAGTGCTCGGCGCCCTGCCCTGCAAGTCTCCACAACGCGCCCCCCACCCCCTGCTGCTGCTGCATCCCCGCAGCCGCGCGCGGCGAGCGTGCTCGCGCGCACCGATGGCGTGATGTGGACGCTGCAGCGGTCGGCGCTGCGCCAGGTGCGGTGGCTGGGAACGCATGGGGCGGAGGAAGGCAGCCGGTCCTTGCAGCCATGCTGCGCCGTGCCGCACGCACACACCCACGCCGCGCCACGCCATGCCGGGTACACACCCATGCCGTGGTTTAGGGCTTAGGGCCCAGGGTTTAGGGGGTTCACAAGGGTTCAGGGATTCAGGGTTTAGAGTTTCCTGTGTGCGTGCATGCAGAGAGCCTGCGTGTACACGGCATGGCTGTGTGTGCGGCATGCGTGCACGCAGCCGTTGGTGCGCGCCCCAGTCGAGCATGCGGAGCGCCTGTGGGTTCACGGTTCACGGTCCAAGGGTTCATAGGTTCCTGTGCGCGTGCATGCGCCACGCCATGCCGCGTACACACCCGTGCCGTGCGTGTGTACACACAGGCGCTGCGCATGCACGCACACAGGAAGCCATAAACCGTGGACCGCAAACGCCATAGACGCTGCTCCGCATGCTCGACTGGAGCGCGCACCAACGGCTGCGTGCACGCATGCCGCACACGCAGCCATGCCGTGTACACGCAGGCTCTCTGCATGCACGCACACAGGAAACCCTGAATACTGGATCACTGAATCCGTACGAGCCCCCTTAACCCTTAGGCCTCAACCATGAAACCCCGACCCTCAGACCCCACACGCGCTCCGCATGCTTGACTGGGGCGCGCACTCATGCCGCACACGCAACCACGCCGTCTACGCAGGCGCTTGCGCAGGCACGCACGCAGGACACCCTAGACCAGGGGAAAAACTAAAATCCTGCCCTTAAACCCCTGAAACCCTAAACCCCAAACCCCACACGCGCTCAGCACGCTCGACTGGGGCCCGCACCCACACGCAGCCACGCCATCTACGCAGGCGCTGCGCACGCACGCACACAGGAGAACCTTAACCCTCAACCCAGAACCTTTAACCCTAGTGTCTAAGCCTTGAACCCTTAACCATACAAACCATGCCCATGCACACGCAGGCGCTCCGCATGCTCGACTGGGGCGCGCACCCCGACCTGGTTGCCGTGGTTTCGGTGCTGAGGGGCGTCGAGGTGCTGCGCTGCCTCTCGTCGTCGCAGGTACGGCTCCTTTTGTTTGGTTTCGTCCTTTTGTATGGTCAATTCTCAGGTTATTGCCCACACTCCACACGCCGCTAGATCGGGGGAGGGCCGCGCGCGCCTCGCAGTCTCCCTACAACACACAGACTGCCACACGGAGGGGGTCGCCGTGGTCTCAGTGCTGAGGGGCGTCGAGGTGCTGCGCTGCCTCTCGTCGTCGCAGGTACGGCTCTCATGTTGTTTGGTTTCGTCCTTTTTTTTGTTTCGTCCTTTTGTTTGGTCTCGTCCTTTTGTTTGGTCTCGTTCTTTTGTTTGGTCTCGTCCTTTTGTTTGGTTTTGTCCAGGGGGGGGGGGCAGAAAAGTTAGGAAAAGACATCATGTCGAATCACTTCGAATTTTCACACCGAACCGGCGCCATGCCCTTCCCCTCCCTAGATGAGGGAGAATTCCACTCTAAAAAAAATGGGAATTGGGGGGGGGGGTTCTGGACCGTTTCTCAGATTTTTTTATGTAACTTTTTATTCTGACATCTGTTTGACACGAGAGTCGGTGCGCTGGATTCCTCTCGTCAAGAGGAGTCAAAATCCACCCTCAGACCCCCACCCAATGGAAAGTGCAGTGGTGTGGGGGTGTGAGTGGGTCCACACCGGGCGATTGGTGTGGACCACTGGTTCACACCCCCTCGGAGCCCGAATGTTCTGCAGACCTCCGATTGGGATGGGGAAGGAAGCAATGGATTTGTCTCACGGCAGGGATGCCAAATCCATTGTCATTCATGTGGTTCAATAGTTGAGAGGGTGTGGAAAGGGCCTCGGTGTGTGGGGCTGCACCAGGGCGTGTGGCCGCCTTCTGAGGCCAGTTTCAGGAGTAGGACTGGGCTCTGCAGCCTCCCAAATAGTGCGATGTGATGGGAATGATGTTAGGAAGCTACCCACCAAGTTTCAGCTCCAGCAGATAAGGTTTGGGTGTACGGGGGGGAGGGGGGGGGGGTCAAGACCCGTTTTGAAAATAAGTCAACATGGGGTCTAAGAAAAACTATTCTGCCCCCTCCCCTGGTTTCGTCCTTTTGTTTGGTTCCGTCCTTTTGTTTGGTTCCGTCCTTTTGTTTGGTTCCGTCCTTTTGTTTGGTTTTCGTCATTTTTTTTTGTTCCGTCCTTTTGTTTGGTTCCGTCCTTTTGTTTGGATTTCGTCCTTTTGTTTGGTTCCGTCCTTTTGTTTGGTTCCGTCCTTTTATTTGGTTCCGTCCTTTTGTTTGGTTCCGTTTTGGGGGCTCGATTAACGGAGGCGCGTTCTCGTCGCCGAGCCCTGGACCCAGCAATGCGGCGCTGCTGGTGACGAGGATCTCCGTGCCGCTGACGAGCGGGGTAACATACGACTGGCCCGGCTCCTGCTAGACTGCCCCTCGGTGGAACACTTCAGGAGCGGCTTGCCCGGCGCTGCCATGGCTTGGCGAGTAGCCGCGGCGCTGCCGCGGCCCGTGCTGGGAGACGGCCCTTATCCTCCCCCCATGCAGGACGCCATGCGGCACCGATCTCGACGAGTTGATCGACGAGCGGAGGAGCTGGCGCCCGTCAATGCATGCTGGACATTGGTCAAGATGGCTGCCCGTGGAGGCGGGCTACCATCACGGCTTCAGCGGTGGCGACCGCCGAGGCAACACAGAGTAAATCCGCTTCACCAATCGCAGCGTTCGTCACCGCGCTCATCCTCGGGGTCGCTCGTCTGCCGGTGACTGGCGTTGGAAGGTCTTCAGGCAGCCTCCATGACAACTCTGTCGTCCATGCACCCCTGGAGGGTGGGACCTGGCCATGCATGAGGCATGGGGCGCCGGCTGAGCCCCATGCAAACGAGCGCTGGACAGCCATGCACTGCCAGGCGGGGACCGTTCCATTCAGCGCCAGTCGGCTCTGCCGGCTTGACTGGCCACAAGGCCACTACTGTGACCCTGAGGAAGGTCCTCTCCTATATGCTCCTTGCCAGACATGTCTCTCAGAGACGGCTGTTTGGGGTAGTCTAGCCGGCGGGAGCGGTAGTCTATCGGCCGGGAGCCGGCGGTACTCTAGTACTTAAGTGTGCTGGAGTATCGGCGGGTGTCTCTAGTAGAAGAGTAGCCTGCTTAGCTGGAAACCCCGTGTTACTGTTACTGTTTGGTTCCGTCCTTTTGTTTGGTTCCGTCCTTTAGTTTGGTTCCGTCCTTTTGTTTGGTTCCGTCCTTTTGTTTGGTCGAGTCTCAGGTGTGCGTGAGGCGCGTCGAGTGTGCTGCGCTGCCCCTCGGCGTCGCAGGGACGGCGCCGTTTGTTTGGTTCCGTCCTTTTGTTTGGTCAATTCTCAGGTTATTGCCCACACTCCACACGCCGCTAGATTGGGGGAGGGCCGCGCGCGCGCCTCGCAGTCTCCCCACAGCACACAGACTCTGCCACACGGAGGAGGTCGCCTTGGTCTCAGTGCTGAGGGGCGTCGAGTTGTGCTGCGCTGCCTCTCATCGCAGGTGCGTTTGTGGGGCGTGCTTGCGTGCCCCCCCCACCACCACCACCACACACACACGCACGCGTACACACACGCACACACAGACACACACACGCGCGTGTGCATGCACGCACGCCCACATGCACAGGCACGCACATGCACACGCACGCAGCCGCGCCGCATCGCGCTTGCAATGGAGGACGTGGGGTACTTAAATGGAGAGGCGATCACACACACACACACACACTCGCACACACGCAGGTACACACACACACACAGATGCACGTACGCGCGCGCGCACACACACACACAGACATGCACGCACACACTCACACACACACGCAGCTGTGCCGCATCGCGCTTGCGATGGTGACCGTGGAGGACTTGGAGGGCAAGGCGATCTGCATGCATCTGCACACACACACACACACTTGCACACTTGCACACACGCACACACACACACACACGCACACACGCACACGCACACACACACACACACACACACGGGCACGCAGCTGCGACGCGTCGCGCTTGCCATGGAAGACGTGGGGTACTTGGAAGGCGAGGCGGTCATCTGCACGCACGCACACACACACACACGTACACACACGCACACACACGTACACACACACACACACAGCTGCGACGCGTCGCGCTTGCCATGGAAACCGTGGAGTACTTGGAAGGCGAGGTGATCATCCATCAGGGGGACGAGGGCTCCGAGTTCTTCCTCGTGCGGAGCGGACAGGTGTGTGTGTGTGTATCTGGCTGGCTGGCTGGCTGGGGGTGTCTGCCAGGCACACTGTATGTGTGTGTGTGTGTGCGTGCATGTGTGCCTGTGTGTGTGTGTGTGTGTGTGTGCGCGCGTCCTGCTTTGAATCGCCCCACACCCCTCCTGCTGTAGATGGTGTGCAGCGTGCGCAAGTCTGCGGGCACACCACCACACACATGGTCGGGGCTCACACGCGCACCGTGTCGGACAAATGGGGGGTGCGGCGGCACACACTCTCTCTCCCACGCACACACACACTCTTAAACGCGCACACGCCCACTCACATGTTCTATTTCTCACACTGCTGCAGTTGGTTTGCAGCGTGTGCAAGTCTGCTGGCACACCACACACACACACACACATACACGCACACACACACACACACACACACACATAAATACACACACACTCTCTCACATTTAGTTCTCCCTCTCACACTGCTGCAGATGGTGTGCAGCGTGCGCAAGTCTGTGGGCATACCACCACACACACACACTCTCTCTCTCACATTTTGTTCTCACTCTCACACTGCTGCAGATGGCGTGCAGCGTGTGCAAGTCTGATGGCACACCACCACACACACTCACTCACACTCACACACACCCTCTCACATTTTGTTCTCCCTCTCACCCTGCTGCAGATGGTGTGCATCGTGTGCAAGTCTGCAGGCGCGACACACACACACACACACACACTCTCTCACACACACACCCTCTCTCACATTATGTTCTCCCTCTCACCCTGCTGCAGATGGTGTGCAGCGTGTGCAAGTCAGCGGGCGCGGCACCCCAGGTGGTGCTTCGACTCGCGCCGGGGCAGGTGGGTGGCAGCGATGGATTGGATTGGATTGGATTGAATTGGATTGGATTGGATTGGGTTAGCTCTCCTGTTTGCTCTGGGACTACACGTTGGCAGGCAGCCGGCTGATGGCTACCGCCCCTCACAAGTAATTGTTAGGGCCAGAACTGGACTTGGGTCTAGGCGGTGGTACTAGGACTAGAGGTAGTCTTTGCTGGAAAGCCGATGTAACTGTAACTGGATTGGGTTGGATGGGATGGGATTGGGTTGGGTTGGGTTGGGTTGGATGGGATTGGGTTGGATTGGGGTGGGTTGGATTGGATTGGGTTGGTTGGATTGGGTTGGATTGGGGTGGGGTGGGTTGGATTGGATTGGGTTGGTTGGATTGGGTTGGATTGGGGTGGGGTGGGTTGGATTGATTGGGCACGGCACCGCAGGTGGTGCTTCGACTGGCGCCGGGGCAGGTGGGCGCGCTGCGCGTTGAATTTGACTTCACTGGACTACATTGGAGTGGAGTGGAGTGGAGTGGGGGTTGGATTGGATTGAATTGGGTTGGGTTGGATTTGATTTGATTGGGGTGGGTTGGATTCGGTCGGATTGGGTTGGATTTGATTGAATTGAATTGGAATTGGATTGGATTGGGTTGGATTGGAATTGATTGATGGATTGGATGGATTGGGTTTGGATGGATTGGATGTTTTGGATTTGAAGGCGGGCTATAATCACGCGCAACCACGGTTTCGATTGCAGGGGGGGGGGGGGGCAGGCCATAGGCAGGTGGCAATTCGGATGAGATTGATTGGATTGGGTTGCAGGTTTTGCCCCCCCCCCCCCCCCGGACCCACCCCGAGTGCTTTGGGGAGAAAGCCCTGCTCGCCCCCGCGGCGCGCGTCGCCACCGTGCCCGCCGCTGACGACCTTCCACACACACAACACACACACAACACACACTCACACCGCACCCGCCCACAGTGCTTTGGGGAGAAGGCCCTGGTCGCGCCTGCCGCGCGCGCCGCCACTGTGTCCGCCTCTACCCCCCCGCACACACACCTCCACACGCACACACACACACACACACACACATGCCCCCCCTCCCCCCCGCACCCACCCACAGTACGTTGGGGAGAAGGCCCTGGTCGCCCCCGCGGCGCGCGCCGCCACCGTGTACGTTGGCAACCGACCAACTAACCAACAAACAACAAACAACAAACAACAAACAAACAAAGCAACAAACAAACCAATCAGCGACCAACAACAACCAATCAACGCAGTACTTTGGGGAGAAGGCCCTGGTCGCGCCTGCCGCGCGCGCCACCACCGTGTCCGCCGCTGACCCACCCACCACCCACACCCACAACCAGCCACACACACACGCACCCACCACTCACACACAACATACGTACACACACACACACGCCCCCCCACACAGCACACACAGCAAACAACGCACACATTACAAGCACCCACCCCCCCCCGCCACACCCACCCAGCAGTACTTTGGGGAGAAGCCCCTGGTCGCGCTTGCCGCGCGCGCCGCCCCGTGTCCCGCCTCCAACCGGCCGGCAGCGTGCTCCCGCATCAAGCCGCGCCGCCCCTGAATCGCGTGTCGGCGGGAAGCCTGGGCGAGTGGCTGCGCGCGTCTCGTCGTTGTGGCTAGGTCGATGCGAGTGATCAGGGTTGGAGTGTGTGTGGTAAGGCTATGTGTGGTAGAACAGTGGGGGAATGTGTGCGGTTGTGTTGGTGGTAGGGATTGATGAATACGTCTCTGTATTGTGGCTACGGTCGGTTCGGAGCCTGTTGTCTGGCGGCGCGCTTTGCTATTCTTTGTGTTGTTGTGTTCAGGTCTGTTTGCAACTGTTGATCATGTTGTTTATGTTGATTATTTGTTGTGAGCTGGTATTTGTGTGTGGGGTTTATATGGGTGTTGTGTGGTTCTTGTGTGTGGTGAGAAACTGCTTCTGTGTGGTTCTGTGTGTGTGGGTATATCTGTTGTCGCGTGCAGGTTGTGAATGTGTGGGGGTGTTTGGGCAAAGTTGTGTGTGGTGGGGGGGGGGGGGGGGGACGTCCTGATGGGCGTGGTTGGGGGGAGCCTGGGCGACGAGGCGCGCGCGCACGACGCGTGGCAGGCGGTGCGACGCGTGAGCAGGTGCGGAATGCGCGAGGATGTGTGGGAGAAATGTGTGGGGGAAATGTGTGTGGGGGGGGGGCGCTCTGATGGCCGTGGTCGGCGGGAGCCTGGGTGGCGTGGCGCGCGCGCACGGCGCGTGGTGTGCAGGTGTGGAATGTGTGGGGGGATGTGTGGGCGGAATGTGGGGTGGTGGGAGGGGTTGGGGGTTGGGGGACAATAAGCACGATGGTGGGTGGGGGGTGGGGGTGGGGGGCGACGTGGGCGCGCGCGCACGGCACGTGGCAGGCGGTGCTGAGTGAGCAGGTGTGGAATGTGTGTGGGGGGGGGGGCGGGGGGGGGGGAATGTGTGGGCAAAATGTGTGGCGGGGGGCGCGCCGCCCTGATGACCATTGTCGGCGGGAGCCTGGGCGGCGTGGCGCGCGCGCACGGCACGTGGCAGCCGTCCTGTTCTCCCTTCATCTCTCCCCCCCCCCCTCCCTCTCCCTCCCTCTTGCACACAAGCACACACGCACACACGCAACGCACGCAACGCGAGGTGCTCGCACGCATGAACGCCACCGTTTTGGTCTCTGCTCGGGCCAGCTGTCCCTCTGTTTTTTTCTCACTCTCACTCTCAATCTCACTCTCACTCTCACTCTCACACACACCTCCACACACACACACAGCGCAAGGTGCTCGCACGCAAGAACACCGCCATGTTGGGTGGCCTCCGCTCGAGACAGATGTCCCCTCTCTCCTCTGTCTTTCTCTCTTCCTGTTTCCTCTCTCGTTCTTCCTCTCTCTCTCTCTCTCTCTCTCTCTCTCTCTCTCTCTCTCTCCTCTCTCTCTTAATTTCTCTCTTTTTCTCTCCCTCCCTCTCCCTTTCTCTAACACACACACACACACGCACACACCTCCACACACACACTCAGCGCGAGGTCCTCGCACGCAAGAACACCGCCGTGCTGGGTGGCCTCCGCTCGGGACAGCTCTCGCTGGATGACCTCGACCCACGCGGTGTGCTGTTCTCCGCTGACGTCTCTGCGATGATGCTCAT
>VFSX01000481.1:25000-52500 GCA_016618255.1 Chlamydomonas sp. UWO 241 | reverse complement strand
AGGTCCAGCTGGTGGACTTCCGATTCGCAGTGCGCAGCAGCGGGCGAGCCTACACGCTGTGCGGGCACCCAGAGTACTTGGCGCCAGAGGTCGGTGGGGTGGGGGGGATGGAGCAGGGATGGCGCGGATTAGTTGTGTTGGGTTTTGTGCTCTCCTTTTTGCTCTGGCACTACACGTTGGCAGGCAGCCGGCTGGTGGCTACCGCCCCTCACAAGTAATTGTTGGGGCCATAACTGGACTTGGGTCGAGGCGGTGGTACTCGGAATAGAAGGTAGACTTCGCTGGAAAGCCGATGTTACTGTTACTGTTACTGGTTGTTGTGCAGCTGGTGGACTTTCGATTCGCTGTGCGCAGCAGCGGGCGCGCCTACACGCTGTGCGGGCACCCAGAGTACTTGGCACCAGAGGTGGGTTTGCTTGATCCATGCTGTGTCATGATTCGTGGTCTCACTGAGACAGTAAATCCGTCATCAGCAGGGGGGGGGGGGGAGGTAGACCTCACTAGAGGAGGGGGGGCAGGGGCAGGATAGATGGAGAGAGGGGCCACGCCCGTCTTACCGCGCCAACACGCACACGTAGCAGGGTGTGACACACACACACACACACACACACACACGCGCGCACGCACAAACGCGACAAGTCCCCCAACCTGGTCGCTCGGCGCGTCCATATCTCCCGCGTGCTCACACCCATGCGTGCAACAACCCTGCAACAACCCCTGCAACACCAACCCTGCTGCAACAGGTCGCCCATGACATGTCGGGCGACCTCTGGTCGCTCCACGTGCTCACACTTGTGTGCAGCAACAACCCTGCAACAACCCTTGCAACAACCCTGCAACAACCCTGCTGCAACAGCTGCAACAACAGGTCGTCCAGGGCCGCGGCCACGACGAGTCGGCCGACCTCTGGTCGCTCGGCGTGCTCGTGTTCCGCATGCTCTCACCCATGCATGGAACAACCCTGCAACAACCTGTAACAACCCCTGCAACAACTCTGCAACAACCCTGCAACACCAGGTCGTCCAGGGCGCGGCCACGACGAGTCGGCCTCGGCCGACCTCTGGTCGCTCGGCGTCCTTGTGTTCCGCGTGCTCACACCCATGCGTGCAACAACCCTGCAACAACCCTGCAACACCCTGCAGCAACCCTGCAACAACCCTGCAACAACAGGTTGTCCAGGGCCGCGGCCACGACGAGTCGGCCGACCTCTGGTCGCTCGGCGTGCTTGTGTTCTGCATGCTCACACCCATGCGTGCAACAACCCTGCAACAGCCCCGCAACAACCTGCAACAACCCCGCAACAACAAGTCGTCCAGGGCCGCGGCCACGACGAGTCGGCCGACCTCTGGTCGCTTGACGTGCTGACATCTTCCGCGTCCTCACACCCATGTGTGCAACAACCGTGCAGCAATCCCTGCAACAACCTTGCAACAACCCTGCAACAACAACCCACCTCTGCTGCAACAACAGGTCGTCCAGGGCCGCGGCCACGACAAGTCGGCCGACCTCTGGTCGCTCGGCGTCCTCGTGTTCTGCGTGCTCACGCCCATGCGTGCAACAACCCTGCAACAACCCTGCAACAACCCCGCAACAACAGGTCGTCCAGGGCCGCGGCCACGACGAGTCGGCCGACCTCTGGTCGCTTGACGTGCTGACATCTTCCGCGTGCTGACACCCATGTGTGCAACAACCGTGCAGCAATCCCTGCAACAACCTTGCAACAACCCTGCAACAACAACCCACCTCTGCTGCAACAACAGGTCGTCCAGGGCCGCGGCCACGACGAGTCGGCCGACCTCTGGTCGCTCGGCGTGCTCGTGTTCTGCATGCTCACACCCATGCGTACAACAACCCTGCAATAACCCTGCAACAACCTGCAACAACCCTGCAACAACCCCGCAACACCAGGTCGTCCAGGGCCGCGGCCACGACAAGTCGGCCGACCTCTGGTCGCTCGGCGTCCTCGTGTTCCGCGTGCTCACACCCATGCGTGCAACAACCCTGCAACAACCCTGCAACAACCCTGCAACAACCCCGCAACAACAGGTCGTCTAGGGCCGCGGCCACGACGAGTCGGCCGACCTCTGGTCGCTTGACGTGCTGACATCTTCCGCGTGCTGACACCCATGTGTGCAACAACCGTGCAGCAATCCCTGCAACAACCTTGCAACAACCCTGCAACAACAACCCACCTCTGCTGCAACAACAGGTCGTCCAGGGCCGCGGCCACGACGAGTCGGCCGACCTCTGGTCGCTCGGCGTCCTCGTGTTCCGCATGCTCTCCGGCCGTCCGCCGTTTGCCGCGCCGGGAGACGACGAGATGCGCGTGTACAGGCGCATCGTGGCAGGGAAGGCGCCGGCGCTGCCCGCTTCGGTGTCGCCCGCGGGAGCAGACCTGGTGCGTTGTGTGTGCGTGTTCTTGTGCCGGAAGCTTGTGCTGAAAGGGGGGAGAGGGGGGTCATTGAGTTGGGTCAATGACCCTCAATGAGTACGCGCATGTACAGG
Organism: Chlamydomonas sp. UWO 241; assembly: GCA_016618255.1. Classification (NCBI taxonomy): domain Eukaryota; kingdom Viridiplantae; phylum Chlorophyta; class Chlorophyceae; order Chlamydomonadales; family Chlamydomonadaceae; genus Chlamydomonas; species Chlamydomonas priscui. Next base: position 49,995 of record VFSX01000481.1, on the reverse strand, counting down.
CACATCGTGGCAGGGAAGACGCCGGCGCTCCCCGCGTCTGTGTCGCCCGCGGGAGCAGACCTGGTGCGTTGCTTGTGCACGTGCACATGCGTGTGCGCGGGCGTGTGCTGGAGGGGGGGAGGGGCGGGGTTAATGAGTACGCCCGTTTACAGGCGCATCGTGGCTGGGAAGGCGCCGGCGCTGCCCGCGTCTGTCTCGCCCGCGGGCGCAGACCTGGTGGGTCGCGTGTGCTCTTGTGATTGGGTTTATGATTGGGCTTGTGATTGGGCTCTTGTGATTGTGGCTGTGATTGTTATAAAAGCGGGGGAAGGGGGGGGGGCGTGCTCAGGCGCATCGTGGCAGCGAAAGCGCCGGCGCTTCCCGCTTCTGTGTTGCCCGCGGGAGCAGACCTGGTGCGCTGCGTGTGCGTGTGCTTGTGCCGGAAGCTTGTGCTGGAAGGGGGGCGGTGGGGGGTTCACCGAGAATGCGCGTGTCACTGCGCACCATCGCTGAGAGAAAGCGCCGGCGGGAGCAGACTTGGTGGGTGTGTGAGTGGTCGATTTTACAGTCCGTCGAACGCCTTTGATGGCGCATTAGGGTGTGGTCATGTGGGTGTGTGGTCATGTGGGGTGGGTCCCGGCACACAACCACACACACACACACACACACACACCAGGGATGCAGAAGGACTTCGGCGTGTTTTTTTTGTCGCCAAACTTTTTTTATAACGCCAAACAACCCTCCCGTTTGACTCACGTATCAGTGTTATGCCTTGATGCACACACACATACACACACACACACACAGGTACGCCGTCTGCTTGTCAAGGACCCAAGCGCACGGCTGGGTACCAAAAGCCCACTCGGCATGCGCGACCTCAAGGCCCATGCATGGTTTGCCGGCGTGGACTGGGACGTGCTGCAGGTGTGTGCGCGTGTGTGTGTGTGAACGTGCGTGTGCGTGTGTGTGTGTGTGTGTGTGTGCATCTGTGTGCGTGCACGTTTGTGTGTGTGTGTGTGTGTGTCACGCGTGACCTCATGGCCCACGTGTGCTTTGCTGGCGGGGACTAGGACGCGGTGCAGGTGCGTGTGTGTGTGTGTGTGTGTGCGCGCGCGTGCACGCGTGTGTTTCTGTGTGAGTGCGTGCGTGTGCGTGTGTGTGTGCGTGTGTGTGTGTATGGATGTCGTTTTGGCAGTCTGTCGGACGCCTATGTTGGCGTGTTAGACGTGCATGTCTGCGTGTGTGCGCGCGTGTTTGTGTGTTCGTGTGTGTGTGTGTGTGTGTGTTTGTGTGTGCGTGCGTGTGTTTGTGTGTGCATCTGTGCGTGTGCGTGACGCATGCTTGTTGGCTGCGCAAACAACAACAACGAAGTGGGGTTTGAACACCTTGAAAAGAGGCTGGCGGTGTGTGCGTGGCTATGCCCGCTGCAAGCGCACCTGACGCTTCTTTTATAAAGGGGAGAATTGTTTAGAATTTGGGTGCGTTGCCGCGGGATTTGTTTTTCCTGTTTTGACGCAGTTTTGACGTCATTTTTTTTTCGGCAATAGTTTTTAGAACTCGACCTTGCCGGCACATCATCGGAATTATTTAATCGACGAAAATCGCGACTTGGGGCGTCAAAACGACTAAAACGACGAAACACGACCGCCACATTAAACAACTATAGTTTCGACCCCCCCCCCCCCGCGAAGGCAAACAATATGGACGGTATGGTATGCCCGCTGCAAGCGCACCTGATGCCTCAAGCAACAGCAGCCATCTGGGGTTTCAACAGATTTTCAACACCTTACAAAGTGACTCGCACAACAGCTCTCCTTTTTGCTCTGGGACTACACGATGGCAGGCAGCCGGCTGGTGGCTACCGCCCCTCGCACGTAATTGCCAGGACCAGGCCTGGACTTGGGTCTAGGCGTTGGTACTAGGACTAGAAGGTAGTCTTCGCTGGAAAGCAACTGTTACTGTTACTGTTACTGTTACAAAGTGGCTGACGCTGACTCTGTGTGTGTGTGGCGCTTCTGTGCCACGTCGCAGGCGCACCAGATGCGTCAAGCAACAGCCGTTGCAAGCAGCAGCAGCCGACTGCCAACACCTGACAAAGGCACTGCCTGAAACTATACGATGGCTCTTGACGTTTTGTGGTGCTGTGTCCGCTGCAGACGCACCAGATGCATCAAGCAACAGCCGTTGCAAGCAGCAGCAGTTAACTGCCAACAACACCTGACAAAGGCACTACCTGAAAGTCACCACTGATGACTGACGTTGTGTGCATGCGTGCGTGCCTGCGCGCTGTGTGCTGTGCTGTGCGCCATCGCAGGCGCACTAGATGCGTCAAGCAACAGCCGTTTCAAGCAGCAGCAGCCAACTGCCAACACCCAACACCTTACAAAGGCACTGCCTGGAAATACACAATGGCTGACGTTGTGTGCGTGCGTGCGTGCCTGCGCGCTGCGCTGTGCTCTGCTGTGCCACGTCGCAGGCGCACCAGATGCCTCAAGCACCAGCCGTTTCAAGCAACAGCAGTCAACTGCCGACACCGGACAAACTGATGCCTGAACATTGATGCCTGATAAGACTGACTGAAACCTAAACCTTGAAATCCTAAACCCTTAACCCTGAACTCTGAACCCTTAACCCTAAACCCTAAACCATCGCAGGCACACCAGATGTCAGCGCCAAAGGGCATCCGGGAGCTCATCTACCTGTTTGAGGGCACGCCGAGCGCGCCGTGCGACCCAAACGTCTGCGACGCCGAGTCGAGCTGGATCCAGGCGTTCTGATCGGCAGCATCCGCCAGGGGCGCCCTCGAGGCACGTCGAGCGGCCGACGGGCCGCTGGCACGCCGAACGCGCCGTGCGATCCACCGGTCTGCGTCGCCGAGTCGAGCTGGATCCAGGCGTTCTGATGAAACAGAAGGAAGGCTGGCCCAGGCGGTCATGGGCGCCAGTTGCGAGGCACGTCTCGGCCGTTGAGAGCCGCTGTCGCGGCCGCTGGCAGCCACCTGTTTTGAGGGCGCCCACGTCGAGTGTGGGCCACGCGAGCCGGGGGGGTGCGACGCCGAGTCGAGCTGGATCCAGGCGTTCCGATGAGGAGCATCCACCAGTGGCGCCCCCGAGTCACGTCGAGCGGCCGACCGGCCGCTGGCAGCCACCTGTGTCGAGGGCACGCTGAGCGTGTGCCGTGCGCGCCAAAGGTCTGCGACGCCGAGGAGTCGAGCTAGATGTGGCGCTCTGATGAGAAGCAGCGACTGCAGCGCATCTCCTGTCTACTGACCGACTGAAAGAGTCGGCCGCCGACGGAGGGGGAAAGGAGCTGTGCGAGGCCGACGCGTGGTGGAGCAAAGCGAGGGGCACCAATTGCACGGCACTTGTCAGCCACCGACAGAGAACAGACAAAGAAGAAGCGCAGGAAGAGAAGACAGGTGTCGAAAAGAACAGAAGAGGCGGAGATGCGTGCGTCACCAAGACGAGCTTGACCCATGTTATTTTCTACAGCCAATGAAGAATTCGTAGGCAGAGAAAGGACGGCAGCAGATCAGATGAGGCGGTAGGTTCCTCCAGCAGAGCATGAGTGAGCAGAGACGGGGGGGGCTGGGGGGGGCTATGGTCTCGCAGCTTGCATCACACCAACTGTTACACTTCTGCATAGTGGATGGTGCCCCACTTATCGATGGTGCCCTCATCCCCAGTAACCCTCAACGCCCTTTTACTTGAACGACTCACTCGTGATCACGGTCACTACGTGTGGTTGTGTTGGGTGTGGGAGTGTGCCCGATAACTGCCACAATTGCGGCAGTTGTTGCCGCTTGCCACAATTGCAACGCACACACCATTGAAGGAAAGTCAGAGTCAAGTTAGAGTCCCCACATCAGTGCTCGCAGTTGGCGGCGAGCGCGCGGCCGCAAATCGTAATCACCCATATGTCCCCTTGCTCATTCTGTAAAACCCAGTACTGACGGCACTCGCTCTCTGGCACGCCCCTCCATCTCTCTGGCCGTGTGAGTCGCCATGTGTCGCCTCACCGACGCTGTGTTGCTATGGGCTGGGTGGGCCCCTCCCCCGCTCTGCATGTAGTGTGTATGTGGTTTATGTACGTTGCGTTGGCCGTGTCCCTTGTCCCCGGCCGCGAACCTCGTCTCATGTTGGTCCCCTTGTCACACGTCACACGTTGTAGCTGCCCACACCGGAGCGGGGCGGAGACAGTCCCCTCCTCCCCCGCGGGCGAGCGCCGCCGCCCCGTCCACGCCGCCACGGCTGTCGGGCGCCTCTCGGTCAGCATACACGCACACACTGGTCAACGGTCAACGCTGCCAGCCTGGTCAACGGTCAACACGGCCACAGTGGTCAACGCCGACCGATCTAGTCCCCCGGGTAGTCGTCGTCACACGTTGAAGCGCACGTGCGCGGGACCGGGCGGGGACATGAGCTCCTCGGCCTCGTTGTCGCCGCTGAACGCCTCGGTCAGGATGGAGAGCCGGCTCTGGCTCGGCCACGACATCACGCTCGCCTGCGGTTTGGGTATTGCAGTGTGCAGTGTGAAGTGTGAAGTGTGCAGTGTGCAGGGGGGGGGGAGCGTCAAGCCTCTGGGGGCATGCAGGCAACTACCTGAAATTCCCCCAGCAGGGCCTGCTGCAGCTGGCGGCATGCAGGCTACTACCAGTCATCGGATTGGATTGGAATGCAGGGGAGCGGAGAACTTGCACCCCTCAGCTGGTGCTGGGTCACGTTCACCACCTATCCGACAGCTCAAGGGGAGGGAGACGAGGGCAGGGAGGGGCGTGTGCGTGAGACCTCGGGCAGGGGCCTTGGGTTTTGCAGGATTCGCATGGACGAGAACCCCGCGGGGCGTGGGGTGAGGCGTACGCTGGTAGGGGGAGCTGCACTAGGCCTAGTAGGAGCGCCCGCGGGGCCGCTCCCACGCGCCGGACTGAAGCCGAGCTAGTCGCGGGTTACAACGTTGAGTTTTCTTCCTTGGGTTTTGCTCTTTTCTGTATTGCGGAGCACACAAATGTGGCTGTCATGGCTGAATTAGTATCTATCTTCTTCATAGGTGGGCCTTCTGCACTTAAAATCGCCGGCCTGCCACACTCGGGGCGGACGGATCACTTGCCTGCGCGCGCATGTTGTCGTGGCCCACCGCCTCCATGAGCACGGCGTCAGACAGCGACGCCGACACCGACGCGCGCACGTCCTGTTGGGAGGGAAGGGAGGGGAGGGGAGGGGAGGGGAGGGGAGGGGAGGGGAGGGAGGGGAGGGGGAGGGGAGGGAGGGGAGGGAGGGAGGGAGCGGAGGGATTAAGAGGAGAGGGAGGGGGGGAGCGGAGGGAGGGGGGCAGAGGGAGGGGAGCGGAGGGAGGGGAGCGGAGATATTTGAGGGGAGAGCGGGAGGGGAGAGAAGTCAGGGAAGAGAGAGAGGTGACAGAGGGAGGGGAGAGAGGGAGAGGGACACAAACAGGCCACCACCAGCTGTTGAGGACAGGGTTGCAGAGGGCAGGGTTGCAGCGGAGGGGGGCACGAGGGTGGGAGATCGATCCCCGGGGATCTCCCGGAGGCGTGGCTGATGCCACGCGTTGGAAAACACGGTGATTTCAGTGATACTTTCGGCACAGGGCACAACGGGACAACTGCACTATGCTGAGTGCTCACCTCCACCAGCCTGACCTCCTCCGACGGCCGCACCCAGTCGCGGTACACAAACGTGGCGTCGACGCCGTCGCCGCCGGCCGCAGGTGGGCTGAACACGCGGATCTGCACGGAGGGGGAGGGGGGAGGGGTGCGTCGGAAGTGTCAGAAGCATTGCTATGACTGCCAGCAGAGAAGGATCGGGCTGTGCGGTGGTACCACCAGAGCACCATGGCCAGCACAATGGCAGCCACGGTGTGCGGCCCGCACCTCGGCCCCCCCCCCCCCCCCACAGGCACCTTGCTCAGCAGCCAGCGCTGGCACACGTCTCCCGGCGCCGGCTGCTCCAGCCGCAGCATGGCACACACACACACACACACACACATACACACACACACACACACAAACACAAACACACACGCACGCACCTTGCTCAGCAGCCAGCACTGGCGCACGTCGCCCGGCGCCGGCGGCGGCTGCTCCAGCCGCAGCGTGACGGCCGTCACGTGGCCGACGTTGCAGCCGACAATGAGGAAGTCGTCAGTGGCGCTGGTGGCGAACGATTGGGTGTCGCTGGGGAGGCGGATCTGAGTGTGGGGATGGATGGGTGAGGGTGATGTTGTGTGGAGTCTCTCTCGTTGTGTGGAGAACTGCTGGTGGCGAACGAGTGGGTGTCGCTGGGGAGGCGGATCTGAGAGAGGGAGAGGACGAGAGGGAGTGAGAGAGAGAGTGAGAGAGAGTGGGAGAGAGAGTGAGCGTGTGTGCGAGAGAGTGCAAGAGAGTGAGAGAGAGTGAGAGAGAGCGAGAGAGACAGTGAGAGAGAGACATTGAGAGAGTAGGGTCGGCGGCGCTGGGCAGGCGCGGATCTGTCGAGCCCGCTCACCGAGGTACAACCCACCCCCCCATCATCACCAGCGGCCCACCCACCTCGCGCGTTGACCCGTGGGTCCCATGCAGCGCAACAAACACACTTTGCCCTGAAACGCGCGCTATTTGAACCCTGAACCCTAACCCTAACCCCCTAACCCCAACCCCCTACCCCCCTACCCCCCTAACCCTAAACCCCAACCGCTCGAAACCAAACCCACCTCGCGCGTTGACCCGTGTGTCCCATGCAGTGCAACAAACACGTCGCCCTCAAACGGACGCATCGGCTGCGTCGTGCTCGTTGTCACGCGCAGCTTGTACGTCACGCGCACCTGAAGTGTGCGTGTGTGTGTGTGTGTGTGTGTCTGCGTGTTGGGTGCGCATGGTTTGAAGTGTGTGTGTGTGCGTGTGTGTGCGTGTTTGCGTGTGTGTGTGTGTGTGTGTGTGTGTGTGTGTGTGCGTGTGTGTTTGTGTGTGTGTGTGCGTGTGTGTGTGTGCGTGTGCGCGTGTTTGCCTGTGTGTGTGTTTGCGGGTGCGTGCGTGCATGTGAATTGCGTGTGTGTGTTTGAGCCAGGTCGGTGCAGCCATTCCAGTGCGCATGCGCAGCTGTGTGGTGCATCGCACACAACTGTGCATGCACCGACGCCGCCATGCATCGACACGCACACACGCACCGTGCCGCTCCGCTGCGGCATGCGCGACCCGCTCTCACGCGCCGTGACCGCCGCGCGCTCTATGTACTCATCCTGTGCGAGGCACGGTGTGCAAATACGGTCAGTGTGAGGGTGGCACGGTGCGGTGAAACGCCCCCTGTACCACGTGTGCACGGTACTTGTTTCGCGGTACGGCGCAACATGTAAATAGCGTAGCTAAGGGGGCGGGGAGAGGGCGGAGGGGGCCCAACCGTGCATACTGAGTGCAGATTGCCGTGCCCTCACCCACCTACAAGGTGAGGGTCCTGACGGTGGCCTCCCCCCCTTGACCCCGCTCCGCTGCTGCGCGCCACCACCCCTACCCCCCACCCCCCCCCACCCACCCACCCACCACCACACCACACACCACCCACCCACCCTGCCCCCACCCCACCCCACCACCCACCCACCACCCACCCACCCAAGCACCCCCCCCCGCATCTGAGTGTATGCGCCCTCCTCACCTGCAAGGTGAGGATCCTCATGGTGCCCCCCCTCGTCCCAACTCCGCTGCTGCGCTGCTGCACGCTGTGGTACTCCTCGGTGTCGAATCCCGGCACCGACACCTCGGTCGTGACGCGCGTCGTCACGCGCGAGCTGAACAGCAGCTGCTGCTGCTGCTGCTGCTGCTGCTGGTCCTGTGCCTGGTACTGGAGCGTCTCCATGGAGCGGTGGGCATGCTGCTGCTGCTGCTGCTGCTGCTGCGCGTGGTGGGCCGGCACGGCAGAGACGGCGGAGGCGGACACGGCGGCGGCGATCTCCTGGGACGCGGCGTGCGCGGCAGCCAGCATCCCAGCGCTGCGCACGAGGTTTCAAGGGGTGTTCGTGGGAGCGTGTGTGAGAGGGTGTCAGGGGGTCTGCTCTGATCGCGGAAGCAGGCCGGGCGCAGGGCCTATGCGTACACGATGCATACTGCCTAGCTGACGCCTAATCTCTGTGCGCACGCAGCAGCTACACGTCATATGCTACAGACTATTATATGCTACATAGTCCCTGCAGCATGTGGGATCGAACACAGCACACCAGCAGCAGGCCCCACCAAACCAAAGCCAACCCCTCACCTGCGTGCGGCCTGCCCGCGTCGCGCGGCCTGCTCCCTCATCGCCGCACGCTCCTGCTCCGCCACGACGAAAAGCGCCGCCTCGGCCGCTGCCGCCTCCGCTGCCTCCGCCGCCGCCGCCGCTGCTGCCTCGGCGCGCACGGAGGTCGCGCGGCGGCGCGCGAGCTGCCCCCGCCTTGCTGCCTGCACCGTGGTGGCCGCTGCCTCGACTTTGGCAAGGGCCTGGGGATGGGGGAAGGCAGGGGGGGGCATGTTGGGGTGTGGTGCGACATGGGGAACAGGAGGGGTGGGGTTGGGCGTGTGAGAGGGAACCCAGGGGGGGGGGGGTAGATATTGGAGGAGGGAGAGCGGAGGTGTGTGTGTGTGTGTGTGTGGATGACCAGGCTGAGTGGCGCGACACTCTCCGTGTGCCAACAGGGTCCTCTACTAGGTGTGCTGAGGGCTCATTGGTCCAAGTGCCAGCATACAAGTCAGGCAAGGTTGCTACCCTCCCCCACCCCACCCCCACCCACCCGACCGCAAGTCAGCCTGCCCCGCACCCACCTGCGCCATGAGCGCCCCCGCCTCCTCTCATCCCGCCCCGCTGAAGCCTGAAACCCAAGCCCTGAACCCCTAAACCCTAAACCTTTGAACACCCACCTGCGCCATGAGCGCCCTCGCCTCCTCCTCCTCCTGCAGCCGCACCGCAGCCGCCATCTCCGCCTCTGCCTCTGCCAGCTCCCGCGCCCGCACGCATGCAGCCACCACAGCAGCGTGCTGCCTCGCCTTTGGGGGGTGGAGTGGGGTGGGGAGAGGCGTGTGTGTGCGCGCGTGCGTGCTTGTGCGTGTGTGCATGGAGCCAACACATCAGCGTGCTCTCGCGCCTTTGGGGGGTGGGGAGTGGGAGGAGGCGTGTGTGTGCGCGTGCGTGCGTGAGTGTGCGTGCAGCCACCACAGCCGCGTGCTCCCTCGCCTTTGGGGGGTGGGATGGGGGAAGGCGTGCATTTGCGTGCGTGCGTGTGTGCATGTGCGTGCGTGCGTGCATGTGCATGCATGCGTGCGTGCCCGTGCGTGAGCGTGTGCCCGTTCGTATGCGTGTGCACACACACGCAACGCGCGTGCGTCGCGCCACCGCGCACGCCTCCCCCACCACACCCACCTCGACGGCAGCCGCCACCGCCGCCTCAGCCGCCGCCACCTCCCGCGCCTGCGCGTCCGCAGCCGCCACCTCCAGCCGCACCTGCTCCTCGTGTGTTTGCTGCGCCGCCGCCTCCAGCCGCGCCTGCTCCTCGGACTCACGCGCCTGCGTCGTCTGCAGCGTCCCTGCCTCAGCCTCGCGCCGCACCACGCCCTCGCGCCGCACCATCTCCTCGTGCTGCTGCATCGCCTCGGCGGCCCTCTGCGTGCGCTCCTGCTGCTCCCCGCGCTGCAGTGACTGCGCCTGCCCCTGCGACTGCTCTGCGTGCAGCGACCGCGTCGACTCCTCACGCTGTACCGCCAGCTGCTCCCGGACCCCGCGCTGCAGCGACTGCACCTGCGACTGCGCCTGCTCTGCGTGCAGCGACCGCGTCGTCTCCTCGCGCTGCGCCGCCAGCTGCTCCTGGACCTCGCGCCGAATCGTGCCGTCGCGCTGCGCGGTCTCTGCGTGCAGCGACCGCGCGGCCTCGTCGCGCTGCGCCCGAAGCTGCACCTCCATCTGCTCCCGGATCTCGCGCCGCAGCGTGCCCTCACGCTGCGCCGACTCCTCGCGCTGCGCGCGCGCCACCTCTGCGCGCTCGCGCTCCAGCTGCCGCTGCATCGCGCCCTCGATCTCGCGCCGCATCGCCTGCTCGCGCGCCATCATCTCCGCGCGCTCGCGCTGCAGCTCAGCCGAGCGCCGCACCAGGCCCTCGCGCTGCAAGGCCTCCTCGCGCGCGATCGCCTCCTCGCGCTCGCCCTGCATCTGCGCCCGCATCTGCGCCTCGATCTCGCGGCGCATCGCCTCCTCGCGCAGCGCAAACATCTGCATGGGTCGGGCGCGGTGCAGGCGCGGGGGTGAGAGTTTATTAGCGAGTATCAACACCGCTGCAAAGATGAGGATGAGGATGATAACGATTACGAGTCTACCACAATGCACGTTCTGGCGGGCGCACACACGCGCGGCTCCAAAGCTCCAGCAGGAATGTTGAGAGCAGCCCCGAAGACCTTCCAATAGAAGAGCAGGAGGGGACCCCACCCCGAGCTCAAGCTCCAGCATGACTATTGAGAGCGGCAGACGCCCCATTCAAGGACGTGCCAATACAAAGGGGGGAAGTACAGCAGCACTAAATATCTCCCCGTCCCCCTTCTTGAGACCCCTCCTAGGTATAAGCTCGTGTCCAACGGTGTGTGTCCGCCTCGGCAGTTGCCCTCCCTACCCTTAACCCTCAACCTTTTAACCCTAAACCCTAAACCCTTTTTAGGGTTTAAAGCCCTAGACCCCCGACTCTCATCAAACCCAACCTGCTCGTCTCGCTGCGCCCGCACCGCCTCCTCGCCCCGCAGCACCGCCCGCATCTGCTCCTCGATCTCGCGGCGCATCGCCTGCTCGCGTGCCGCCGCCTCGTCCCGAACGGCCCGCACTCGAGTGCTGTTCCTGCGCATGCACGCGAGTGTGTGTGTGTGTGTGTGTGTGTGTGTGTGCGTGTGTGTGCGTGCATGTGTGGCCGTCAGCGGTGTGCAGTTCAATCTAGGCGGCAGTGCTCGCGCGCCGCCGCCGCCGCCTCCCGAACGGCCCGCACTCGAGCGGTGTCCCTGCGCGCGCACGCTATGGGGGGGGGCCGCCATCAGATGACAGCATTATGTGCAACATACACATATGGCGATACACATATGGCAAAGAATTCACTGTGTTCTTTATTAAGGATATACATGTATCGAAGTTGGGACTGTTTTTTTGCGGCTGGCGAATCCGTCTGTGAGGGAGGGACCCCGCCATGTGCAGCATAGGCGACACCCACCTGCCCGTATCCCATGGCTGCCGCCTGCACTACACCTTCCGGCAGCTACCGGGCAGCTTCCGAGCAGCTGCCTGGCAATGCGATGCTACTGCTGATACCCAGCCCACCTGCGCGCCAGCTGCCCGCGCCGCGCGGCCTGCAGGCCAAGGCCACAGCAGCGACACCACATAACAACACCATAAACCCATAAACCCTAAACCCATCAACGCTAAACCCATTAACCTTTAACCCTAAACCCTTGACCCCAACGTGGCTCTGACAAAGTCGGGTACTTGAATAAGTGCCCTGTACTTGAATAAGTACCCAGACAAAGACAACCCTAAACCCGTGCCTAAACCCTATAGATACCCACAAACCCATAAACCCATAAACCCTCAGCGACCGGCCCCACCTGCGCGCCAGCTGCCCGCGCCGCGCGGCCTGCACCAGTGTCGCTGCGCGCTCGTGCTCGGGGCCGTACGCCGACCTCACGTGCGCCTCGTCCTCCTCGCCCTCCTCGTCCTCCGCGTCCTGCTCCACCACCATCTCCGACTCCTCCTCTGCCCCCGCCGCTGCCTCATCCGCCGTGGCGATGTTGAACATTGCCTGGGCGGCCGGCAGGCGGGCGTCGCGCTGCTTGCGCATGGCGGCCGCGCGCCTGGTGGTGACGGAGGGTGGGGGGGAGGGGCGGGGACGTTGCGCGCACATTTCGGGTGTTTGGAGCGTGGTAGGTCCCCCTCTTCACCTGCGCGCGAGCTGCCTGCGCCGCGCAGCTTGTAGTCTTCAAGGCAACGACAGCGACACCACACAACACCCTAAACTCTCAACCCCAAACCCTGAACCCTGAACCCTGGACCCTAAACTCTAAAAGCTAAGCAACCCGCCCCACCTGCGCGCGAGCTGCCCGCGCCGCGCGGCCTGCAGTCCAAGGCCACAACAGCGGCACCACACAACAACACACCAAACCCTAAACCCCAAACCCCAAACCCTGAACCCTAAACCCCGAACCCCAAACTCAAAACCCTAATTAGCCCGCCCCACCTGCGCGCGAGCTGCCCCCGCCGCGCGGCCTGCAAGTGCCGCGCAGCAGCGTCGTGCTCTGCACCGTACAGCGGTCCTTGCTGCTGCTGTTCCTGTTCCTGTTCCTGTTCCTGCTGCTGCTGCTGCTGCTGGTCCTGGTCCTGGTACTGGAGCGTCTCCACGGAGCGGTGCGCGTACTGCTGCTGCTGCTGCTGCTGCTGCTGTCCCTCCTGCTGCTGCTGCATGGTCGGCAGCACCGAGAGCGAGGGCTCGCCGTGCGGAGAGGACTCCTGCGGGCATGGGTGCATGATGATGGACGTGACAGTCAGGGACACACCTCACCGATGCCCTACGAGCGCGATGTTGCCCTCCCACCCCTCCGGCGGGTACAAGGTCACGTAGGGTATCCAATAGAAGGCTGTGACCCTTTCTGGCACCATCGGAGCCTGGGAGGGGCGCATGGGGTGGGAAAGTGTGGGCAGGCCCATTTTGCCCATTTTGCCTAGGAAATAGGTAAAATCTGTGTTTGCCCCCACTGGAAACAGTGATTATGATGTCAGATGGATTTGCCGTTTGGAGCAGAGCTGCATATATGTATTGCCTTTGGCCTCATGAAGTGGGCGGGGTCTCACTCCAGGGGATCCACAATTTTTTTGAATTTGAGAATTTGGCGCCAGTTTTGAATTTCCCTCCAAGTTTGAGCTCCACCAGCAACCGCCAGGATTTGAATTAAAAAAGTAAGACCATCAGCAGGTAGCCTGAAGTGTCAGCTTTCCAACGTGTCCACCCTCGCCAGATGGGACTCAGTGTGGCAGCCATGGCATGCATGCCAAAAAGGGGAAAAGTGTCCCTAATCCGGGATAAACTACCCTCTCAGAGTCTGTATAACACTAGAGGCACCCGTTCACACACGCCTGTTCACACCCCATACCCGCCTCCATGCACCCCCCGCTGTCGTTGCTTCCCCACTCTCTGTGGCTGCAACCCCCACGTTCGCTCACACCCCCGTGGGTACACCCGTTCACACCCCACACCCACCGCGTGCGCGCGCAACGATGGCTCCATGAAGCGACCGCTGCCGTTCCTGTTCTCAGCGGCTGCGCCCTCCACACCCGTTCACACCCCCACGCCCATTCACACCTCACATCCATTCACACCCCACGCCCACCGCGGGCACGTGCAACGATGGCTCCATCAAGCGCCCGCTGCCGTTCCTGTTCTCAGCGGCTGCGCCCTCCACACCCGTTCACACCCCCACGCTCATTCACACCCCACACCCATTCACACCCCACACCCACCGCGGGCACGTGCAACGATGGCTCCATGAAGCGCCCGCTGCCGTTGCTGTTCTCAGCGGCTGCACCCTCCACACCCGTTCACACCCCCACGCTCATTCACACCCCACCCCCATTCACACCCATTCACACCCACCGCGTGCACGTGCAATGATGCCTCCATCAAGCGCCAGCTGCCTTGCTGTTCTCAGCGGCTGCGCCCTCCACACCCGTTCACACCCCCACGCTCATTCACACCCCACACCCATTCACACCCATTCACACCCACCGCGTGCACGTGCAATGATGCCTCCATGGCACGCCCGCTGCCGTTGCTGTTCTCAGCAGCAGCGATCTGGTCGGCCATCGTGTCTGACAGCACCAGCGCCGCCGTGCGCTCCTGCTTCATGGTGGTCTCATGCCTGTGTGTGTGTGAATGTGTGTGTGCATGCATGTGCGTACGTGTACGCGTGCCTGTGAGTGTGCGCGTGTACGTAATTGTGCGCGCGCAGCACGGCAGAAACGGAGGTGCAGCGCCCGCGTACGCGCACGCTGTGCATGGCAGCCTGTGCGTGGTGAAGAGTAACAGAGCTAGGCGCCATAGGTAGTCGGGACATTGGCTGGGGTGGGGGCACACATGCGCAACGTGGCAGGCCACAGAAGTCAGATGTGGGGGCAGAGTGCCCTGTCTAGGTCCAGCCATGACCCACTAGCCCCCCACCACCAGTAGCCAGCCACCCGTCTGTAGTGTGCAGGTGCTATACGCCAAGCAAGGTCGAATACGCTGCCTGTAGGTGCGTCACACACGACTGTTAAACCCATCATCATCATCATCATCATCATCATCATCATCATCATCATCATCATCATCATCAGGGCGCCTGTACGATTACCACGGCATTTTTCGTGATGCCCACAACAGCTGACAGCTTCCGGCCTCTCCACAGATGCCGGCCCGTTTATAAGCATGCGCAGGTCTTGTACAGGTCGCGCACATGCCAACGCATGCGTCGGACAGACTGCAACATCAACCACAACAGAGCCAGGCCTGCTTGATGCCCCGGGTGTTGTTGCAGAGCCGTTGGGGCGCAGCGGGTTGGGCGCATGGCTGAGCCGCGGTTGAGATCGGTCAGGTCTGGCAGCTCCGAAGGAACCCACCTAAGTGCGAGCTGTGAGGCCTGGGTGCGCAACACAGCGGCCTTGTGCGACAACATAGGCGCCCGACAGACTGCGACATCGACGATCACAGCAGCGACTCTGAAACCAACCCACCTGCGTGCGAGCTGCACGCGCCGCGCGGCCTGGATGCGCAGCGCAGGCCTCGTGCACGCCAACATAGGCATCCGACCGACTGCAACATCGAGACCACATCAGTTAAAGGGAAGCTCTGAAAAGACACCCACCTGCGTGCGAGCTGCACGCGCCGCGCGGCCTGGATGCGCAGCGCAGGCCTCGTGCACGCCAACATAGGCGTCCGACCGACTGCAACATCGAGACCACATCAGTTCAAGGGCAGCTCTGAAAAGACACCCACCTGTGCGCGAGCTGCGCACGCCGCGCGGCCTGGATGCGCAGTGCAGCGGCCTCGTGTTCGTGACCGTACGCGGGGAGGGACGCGATCGACACCTCGGTCTCGTTGAGGTCGCCCGCTGCGGCGACCTGTGTTAAGAGTTAAGTTAAGGGTTGAGAGTTAAAGGTCTGGGGCTCAGGGTTCAGGGTTTCGGGCTAAGCGTTAAGGGTTTTAAAAATGATGACGGGCTATGGAACCCAAGCAGGGCAGCGGCCTGTGTGGGTGATGATGGTGATGCTGGGTCCCCAAGATTTTATGTATTTATTTCCTGGAACCAAAGAGGGTACAGAGAGGGGGGGCAAAGGTTCTTGCAGCACGCCCAGCACGGTCTTGTGACGGTTGTTGGAGCTGGAGGTGGAGGTGGAGGTTATTGGATGACCGGCATGAAGGCGGTAAAGAAATGTGGGCCGAAGGCCAATCTACCGCCGGGAATCGCGCGAAAATGCGTTTTTTCCCACGAAAAGTGTGAAATCGATGACGATTCCCTTTTGATTTAAACAAAGCGGTGCCTCCGGCTGGCCTCAGGCGTTAGACGAAATTAATCTATCAAAATATATACAGGAAGCACTGGGCACGGCCCGGGACTATCCCAAGATAGCTGAGGTGGCCTTGGGGCTGAGGTCTGTTTGCAGAGTGAGTGCCATCCGTTTGGCGAGCGACCACCCCCGTTACAGCCAGTTCTGTCACGTGGCCATAGATACAGATAGACAGATACAGATAGATACAGATAGTGCTCCTATACGTGAATGTTGCGTAGCAGGCACGCGATTGGCGCATGCCGGAGTACGCCTTGCACAGTAAGAGCGGAGCAGGGGTCGCCAGGAGGGCGGCTCTCCTCTGCCTCCTTCCTCTCGGTACTCCCTCAGTCTCTGTTCTGGCCGCTTCCTCCCTGTGTCTCCGCCAGTCCCCCCCCTACACCTGCTCGTGGCGGATCGCGCGATCGGTGTCGTGCACCGACTGCAGCAGCTCATCCCGCTGCGACCGCAGCTCGGAAACGTGGCGTCGCGCGAGCTGGCCGCGCCGCGCCGCCTGCACGTCGGCGCAATGGCATTACGTTTAGGAGCAGCCAGGGGCCAGTTATTGTGGTATTGTGTTGGGAGGTCGGGCGTGTTGCGTTGCGCGAGCTGGCCGCACCGGAGTTATGACATAACGTTTAGGAGGAGCCAGGCCCTGATGTGCAAATTAGTGCGATATTATGTTGGAAAGTCGGGCGCGCGGCGAGCGCGCGAGCTGGCTGCGCCTTGCCGCCTGCACATCGGCGCAATGACATTGCGTTTAGGAGGAGCCAGGGGCCAGTTATTGTGACCTTGCGTTGGGAAGTCGGGCGCGTGGCGTCGCGCGAGCTGGCCGCGCCTTGCCGCCTGCACGTCGGTGCAATGACATAACGTTTAGGAGGAGCCAGGGCAGAGCCAGGGGGCATTTATTGCAATCTTGTGTTGGGAAGTCGGGCGCGTGCGCGGCAAGCGCGCGAGCTGGCCGCGCCTTGCCGCCCATGCACACATCGACACAATGACACTTCATAAGGAGAAGCCAGCATGCGACAGAGCTGGGGGGGGGGGGGCAAGTTATTGTGGGCTTTGGGTTGTGAAGTCGAGCGCATGCGCGGCGGCGCGTGAGCTGGCCACGCCTCGCCGCCTCCTCGTCAGCGTAATGCAACTACGTTCAGGAGAATCCAGGGACATGTTATTGTGGTCTTGGGGAGATAATTGCCCGCAGCGGGATCATCCAGGGATCGTCCCAGCTGTGGGACAGGTCCTCGGGATCGCTGGTGGGACTGGAGTCCTGAAACCATTGCCAGCTGGACTCTCTCGCCTGCACACGCGTGGCAGCGAGCTCTGGCTCGAGCGCACCATGCGAACGTATGCGCGACCCCTCCTCGACACTACTTCACTGGGTGGAGTTGTGGTTATACTGCTGCCGACCCTCACCACCCTGGTCTCTCTCTCTCTCTCTCTCTCTCACCTGCACGCGCGTCGCCGCGAGCTCCGGCTCGAGCGGCTGGTGCCTGCGCACCTCGCGCACGTATGCGCAACCCCTCCCCGACACTACTTTACTGGGTGCAGTTGTGGTTATACTGCTGCCAACCCCCACCACCCTGGACTTGCATCCGCTCCGGTCCGTTTGAGTGGTTTTGGGGGAGGGGGGGGGTCCAGAGTCAGTTCAGAGCTCAGGATAAGCAGCCCTATATTTTCAGGACTTGCATAGATGCAAGATCTGTTCGGGTCCATTTTAGTTGCGTTTCAGTGGTTGTTTTCTGTGTTGTGGGGGTTCGGGTTTCAGGACTTCCCCACCTGCACGCGCGTCGCCGCGAGCTCCGGCTCGAGGGGCTGGTGCCTGCGCACCTCGTGTACGTATGCGCGACCCCTTCCCGACACTCCTACTACTGTGTGGAGTTGTGGTTATGCTGCTGCCGACCCTCACTACCCTGCCCTACCACAGCCCCATCGTTTGATCCGCGCAAGTGAATGCGGTCAAAACGTCAGAGGTGGTCGGGGTGTGCCTCAGTCGGTGGTGAGCGCCTGAGGCGGTTGGGGTCGCGCCTGAGGCAGTCGGGATGACGCCTCATGCGGCGCCCGAGGCGATCAGGGGTGCGCACCCCTGATCGCCTCAGGCGCCGCCTGAGGCGGTCGGCGCGCCTGAGGCGCCGCCTGATCCGCGCAAGTACATGCGCCACCTGAGGCGCCGCCTCAGGCGTTGGGAACGTGGTGGGGCTGGCATCTCTCTCTCTCTCGCACCCGCACGAGCGAGCTCCGGCTCGAGCGGCTCGAGCGGCTGGTACCTGCATGCACCTCGCGCACGTATGCATACGTGCGCGACCCCTCCTCGACACTTCATCACTGGGTGAAGTTGTGGTTATACTGCTGCCGACCCTCACCACCCTGGTCTCTCTCTCTCACTCTCTCTCTCTCTCACTCTCTCTCACTCTCTCTCTCTTTCTCTCTTTCTCTCACCTGCACGCGAGTGGCCGCGAGCTCCGGCTCGAGCGGCTGGTGCCTGCGCACCTCACGCACGTATGCGACCATCGCGCGCATGACGTCGCCGGCATTGGAGAACTCCGGGTCGGACTGTGGGTGGGCGTGGGTGGTTTAGTAGCCCTTTTTAGGGTTGAGGGTCACGGGTTATTATGGGTCAGGGGTTCAGGGTTTTAGGGCGTGGGTGGGCATGGGTGGGCGTGGGTGGGTGGGTGTGGGCGAGCGTGGGTGAGCGTGGGCGGGCGTTAAATAACTCTGGGTAGGACTGTTGAAGGCGTGGCGGGTGGGCGTGGGGAGGCATGTTTTGGGGGGGCGTGGGTGGGCATGTTTTTGTGGGGGCGTGGGCAGGAGGGGGTGGATGTCACCGGCGTGGAGAACTCCGGGTCGGACTGTGGGCATGTGTGTGTGTTACAGTTACAGTTACATCGGCTTTCCAGCAAAGACTACCTCTAGTCCTAGTACCACCGCCTAGACCCAAGTCCAGTTCTGGCCCTAACAATTACTTGTGAGGGGCGGTAGCCACCAGCCGCCTGCCTGCCAACGTGTAGTCCCAGAGCAAAAAGGAGAGCTATTGTGCGACGCCTCCAAAATAGGTCCTAACTGCTTCTAGGGGATAGGGGGTCAAGTGGCGCTTGCCAATCTACTTGACCGCCGTGGTGGAGGGGCCGGCGCCTGAGGGGCAGCCGGACCGTACACCACGGCTCTCCACCCGACCCTATCCTGAGCACGCTCAAACGCCGTGTCCGAAAAAGTCTTCCAATCAGAACGAGTGCCACTAGTTTCGCCTAGCTGCTGAATCAGTAGCTTAAGAAAATAGTGTCGGGAGGAGGCTGGAGGCCGGCCTTGCTGCCGAGCCACATCCATTGTGCAGTCAAAAGTCGTACGAGGAAGACGAGAAGCCGGCATGCGCATCACATGGCCTAGCCACTGCATTGATCGCTTTGCCACAAGGCTCTCAATTGGCTCAGTGTCGCACGCCTGCCGAATATAAGTTAATCTGTGCCGGTCGACCAGGCGCACACCCAGAATGCGACGAAGGCAGTTAGAGTGGGCAACCTCCAATCGAGTCAGTTGTGTTTTAGTAGGGGCCCATGTTTCGCAGCCGTACAGAAAGTGGGGCAGCACGAAAGTGTTGTAAACCCGCATCTTAGACTGCACTTGCATCTTCTTGCTGGCCCAAATCTTATCAAAAGACGCAAACACGCCCAGCGCGCGACCGACACGCACACCGATCTCCTTTTCCACACCACCACTCTGGGTTATCCAACTCCCTAGATACTTAAATGCAGAGACGGTCTTCACTTCACCACCAGTCAGCGCAAACGTGGGCAGATCCGCGTCAAAATCTGCTGGCAAAATCATCACTTCTGTCTTGGCGGCGTTGATTTGCATGCCAAAGCTAGAGGACACTTTGTCAAGGATTTTCAGCATAAGCGCCAACTGAGCTGGGTCATGCGAGAACAAACATAAATCGTCGGCATACATCAGCATTACTATGCGCTCAACCGACGACGACAACACAGAGCCGCCGGCTCGGGTCACGACTGACACGCCAGCCCCCTCTGGCATCATGTCTAGCGCCTTTTTCACTATGTGGTCAATAAAAACATTGAACAACACAGGAGCAATGACGCACCCCTGTCGCACACCAGACGACACGGGGAATTCGTGTGTGTGTGGGGGGGATATTTGGGGGGGGAGTGGATGGGCGTGGGTTAGGGGGGGGGGAGGGTTTGGGGGGAGGGGGTAGGATAAAGGGTCGAGGGTTTAGGGTCTAGAGCCCTGGCGACTTGCGCCTCAACACCTCAATCTCCCCCACACACACACTTGCACACACTTACACACACACACACACACATACACACACACACACACACACACGCACGCACGCACACACACCTGGAAGTCCCCGGGCGACGTGCGCCTCAGCACCTCGGTCGCCTCATTCACGCTGATCAGCAGCTGTGCCTGGCCGTGCAACGACACACCCTTGTGCGCCGCAGCTGCTGCCAGCTGACGCTCCTCGTGCTGCAGCACCGACTCATACTCCTCGGCCTGTGTGTGTGTGTGTGTGTGCGTGTGCGTGTGTGGAGGCGGCTGCCAGGTCTAAATGAGAGGGGCCCTCACTACCACAGCCGCCGCAGCAGCCTCGCCCTACGAGCTGTCGCAGCGCACGCATAGCTCGCTCTGAGCCAAGCCTCTAAACGATGCTCCTACTAAGTGAAGGGCGTGGAATCCCCACGCTCCCACACTTCTGGACCCCTCACATGCTACTAAGCATTGGATGGAGACGACAATCAAGAGCAAGGCAAGGCAGGGCTCCTGCTATTCACAACCAATGTTAACCCCTTCCCGAGAACTTCGACAACCCCGAGAGTTGCCACAGCAGCGCATGCACAGCTCACCACAACCGGTGGTGACGCAGACCGCTGTGGTGGTTGTGCCGCGCCCGCCTGGCCCGCCAGCTCAGCGTCGAGGTGGTTGCACAGGAAGTTGTCCTCTCTCTCTTTATTAGCTCACCTGTGGCGACGCGGACCGCAGTGGTGGTTGTGCCGCGCCCGCCTGGCCCGCCGGCTCAGCGTCAAGCTCGGCGAGGCGGTTGCGCAGGAAGTTGTCATCTCTCTATTTATCAGCTCACCGGTGGCGACGCGGACCGCGGTGGTGGTAGCGCCGCGCCCGCCTTGCCCGCCAGCTCAGCATCGAGCTTGTTTAGGGTTTCGGGTTTAGGCCTTGCATTGACACCAGTCTTGACAGTCCAACACACCGCTTCTACGTTCTACTAGTGCGCTCGGGGGGGTGGCAACCCCCCGGGCGCGCTGCGATCCAGGTGTCGACGACGCGAGTCCGATGACCCTGTAGCGTAGAGCCAACCCAAGGAGGGCATACCGGCCCGGCATCACAGACGGCCAAGGACGACTCGCGGACTTGAGCTGGCTGGCCGCGGATGCGAGCAAAGGGGAAACAAGGCACCCCATGCATGCAGCCTTTCCCTGCCAAGTCCCCGCGTGTAGCGGGGCACGCCTGGCGACGCGTCCAAGTCGTCAATCAGAACACCAGAGTGGCTACGTTCAACGTGCGGACATGTCCTGCAGAGGACGAGGGACTGGTCAAACTGGCGAGTCTGGTGCAAGATTGCGCCAAGCTTAGCGTCGGTGTTGCAGCGCTTCAGGAGCTGCGCAGGACCGGCTCCGGGGAGGCGCAAGTGGCTACGGGCGACACGTCGTGGACGCTGCTATGGTCGGGTGGGGAGCACCGGCAGCGTGGGGTGGGCTTCCTGTTGTCCCCTGCATGGGCATAGGCACTCGTCTCCTGGGAGGCGGTGTCCGACCGCCTCATCCAGGCCCGCTTTGCAGCGGACCGTGGGCAGATGATCACCATCGTCAGCGCCTACAGTCCAACGGAGGCGGCGAGCGACGAGGAGGCTGGCGACTTCTACCTTCGAGTAGCGGCGCTCGCGGACAAGGCCAACGACAAGCGCGATCTGCTCATCGTGGCAGGTGATTTCAATGCAGCAGTGGGGAGGGACTCGGTGTCCGACCACGAATGCGTTGGCAAGCACCTGCCCCTCACGGAGCCAGCGGTGGCCAGCAGGAACGGTCGCCTGCTCCTCGACACTGCCACTGCATGCAGCCTGCGCGCTGCCAACACTCTCTACCCCCACAGGCCTGAGCACCAGTACACCCACATCAGCCCCATGGCTGTTGCACAGAGCAGACGGCATGCATGCTCTGTGCGCCGCCTGCACAGCGTCAAGGACTACATCCTGGTCGCGCGCCGCCGCATGCATGCGGTGACAGACTGTAGGGTGCGTAGGAGCCCAACCTGGGACAGCGATCACCGCATGGTGGTACTGTCCATGCGCCTCCGCATGCGAGCCTCCCGCCATGCAGGCGGCTCTCAGCGGCGCGCATGGGACTCTTCACAACTGCGGCGCCCGGCTGTCCGTCGTGAGTTCAACCTCCAGCTGTCCGATCGCTTTGGGCTGCTGGAGGCCGTGCCGCCCGAGGGCGCTGATGCCCAGGCGGAGTACGACGCGATGGCTGCTGCCATTCGCGAGGTAGCCACCAACCACCTCGCTCCACGCGGCAGCCGCCGGCGGCGCGGCTGGCAGTTCACTCTGTCGCAGCGCACCCTCCGGCTCATGGACGCCCGGCAGCGCGCGCACACGGCATGGCTCAGGAGCAAGTCTGCTGCTGCCAAACGAGAGCGCAACCGCGCCAACCGCGCGGCCGACGCAGCTGTGCAGAGAGACAGGGAGAGGTGGATCGGCCAGCAGGTGGCGGAGGCGCAAGACATGCTACGCAAGAAGAATCTGCGCCAGTTTGCGCGCGCGTGCGACAGGCTGGCGGGCCGCAGCCGCAGCCATCAGATCCCACCTGCCATGCGGGACGTCTCGGGCGCGCTGCACAGCGGTCCAGACGGGGTGCTGAAGGCCATGACAGAGTCATTCGACAAGCTATATGGCGGGGAGACCAAGCTCAGCGACGAGACCCTGAACCAGCTGGAGAACGATGTAGCGGCGTTTGAGCTCACACGCGCCACAGAGGTGGACGAGGCGCACGGGCGCCCCCCTGACCTGGCTGAGACGGAGGCGTGTGTGCGAGCGTTGCGCTCGGCCGCCGCTCCGGGCGGTGACCAGCTGGACGCCATGCTGTTGCGGTGCCCACCTGCCATCGCATGGCTCCACCGGGTCATCATCGCCGTATGGCGGTCGGGGAGAGCCCCGAGGGAATGGAAAACTGCTATTATCACACCGTTATATAAGGGGAAGGGTCCGCGTGACTCCCCTGGTAACTACCGCGGTATAAGCCTTCTCTCTATTGCCGGGAAAGTGTACGCTGCCATACTTCTGCACCGCGTCTCCACGCAGGTTGATGGTCAGTTGCATGAGGCTCAGTGTGGTTTCAGAAAAAGCAGAGGCACTGTTGATGCGATTTTTACTCTGCGCTCGCTGAGCGCGGCACATGCCGAGTACAAACAATGCATGGCTGTGGCATTTGTCGACTATTCTAAAGCTTACGATTGCATAAACCGTGCGGCACTGTGGAGAGTCCTTGATAATGATGATGGATATTACAGTCTGTGTGACACCAGTAATGATGTATAAGACCGGTGTCGGCGCTAGCGCCCGACACCTTAAACTCCCTTCTCAGTTTCAGTGGGAAACTGGCTGGCTACCTGGTAGGGGTGAGGGTAAACCCCCACACGCGCGCACGCACTGGACCTAGACAGGACAATGGGCCCCCAGATCCACCCTATACCACCCAGGTAGTGACAGCAACGCATTGTTGGTGTGCGCCTGTGTTCTACTACTACTCCTTAGATTATATAGTGTTCATCCGCACATTATTGATCTGTTGGAGGATCTTCACACCAACACCGCAGCTGCCGTGCGGCTGGCTGGGAAAATCGGGCACAAATTCCCCGTGTCGTCTGGTGTGCGACAGGGGTGCGTCATTGCTCCTGTGTTGTTCAATGTTTTTATTGACCACATAGTGAAAAAGGCGCTAGACATGATGCCAGAGGGGGCTGGCGTGTCAGTCGTGACCCGAGCCGGCGGCTCTGTGTTGTCGTCGTCGGTTGAGCGCATAGTAATGCTGATGTATGCCGACGATTTATGTTTGTTCTCGCATGACCCAGCTCAGTTGGCGCTTATGCTGAAAATCCTTGACAAAGTGTCCTCTAGCTTTGGCATGCAAATCAACGCCGCCAAGACAGAAGTGATGATTTTGCCAGCAGATTTTGACGCGGATCTGCCCACGTTTGCGCTGACTGGTGGTGAAGTGAAGACCGTCTCTGCATTTAAGTATCTAGGGAGTTGGATAACCCAGAGTGGTGGTGTGGAAAAGGAGATCGGTGTGCGTGTCGGTCGCGCGCTGGGCGTGTTTGCGTCTTTTGATAAGATTTGGGCCAGCAAGAAGATGCAAGTGCAGTCTAAGATGCGGGTTTACAACACTTTCGTGCTGCCCCACTTTCTGTACGGCTGCGAAACATGGGCCCCTACTAAAACACAACTGACTCGATTGGAGGTTGCCCACTCTAACTGCCTTCGTCGCATTCTGGGTGTGCGCCTGGTCGACCGGCACAGATTAACTTATATTCGGCAGGCGTGCGACACTGAGCCAATTGAGAGCCTTGTGGCAAAGCGATCAATGCAGTGGCTAGGCCATGTGATGCGCATGCCGGCTTCTCGTCTTCCTCGTACGACTTTTGACTGCACAATGGATGTGGCTCGGCAGCAAGGCCGGCCTCCAGCCTCCTCCCGACACTATTTTCTTAAGCTACTGATTCAGCAGCTAGGCGAAACTAGTGGCACTCGTTCTGATTGGAAGACTTTTTCGGACACGGCGTTTGAGCGTGCTCAGGATAGGGTCGGGTGGAGAGCCGTGGTGTACGGTCCGGCTGCCCCTCAGGCGCCGGCCCCTCCACCACGGCGGTCAAGTAGATTGGCAAGCGCCACTTGACCCCCTATCCCCTAGAAGCAGTTAGGACCTATTTTGGAGGCGTCGCACAATAGCTCTCCTTTTTGCTCTGGGACTACACGTTGGCAGGCAGGCGGCTGGTGGCTACCGCCCCTCACAAGTAATTGTTAGGGCCAGAACTGGACTTGGGTCTAGGCGGTGGTACTAGGACTAGAGGTAGTCTTTGCTGGAAAGCCGATGTAACTGTAACTGTAACTGTTTAGGGCTGCGCAGCAAGTTGTCATCTCTTTATTAGCTCACCGGTGGTGACGCAGACCGCTGTGGTGGTTGTGCTGCGCCCGCCTGGCCAGCCAGCTCAGCGTCAAGCTTGACGAGGTGGTTGCGCAGGAAGTTGAGGACCTCGGGCGCGCCCGCGGTGTTGGTCTTGAGAGCGGCGAGCTCCTATGCATGTGTGTGTATGTGCGTGTGTGTGTGTGTGTGTGTGTGGAGTGTGTGTGGTGTTGGTCTTGAGAGCGGCGAGCTCCTGTGCGTGTGTGCGTGTGTGTGAGTGTGTGTGGAGTGTGTGTGGTGTTGGTCTTGAGAGCGG
>VFSX01000481.1:7500-20000 GCA_016618255.1 Chlamydomonas sp. UWO 241 | reverse complement strand
GGTTGCTGCTGCCGACCGAGTCCATGCCACCGGCACCGGTGACATACGGGCCGATGGCCTCAACGCTGCTCTCGTTGGCAAACGGCCCGCGGGTCTCTCGACCGCCCCCGGGCGCGTTGTTGGCACTGTAGGCCAGCATACCGTCCCGCGTGTAGAGGTCTCTGGCACTGTCCTCGTACGTGGGGGGCACGCCCCCGTCGATCGGGTACATGCTGCCACCGGTCCCCACGTTCGGCGGGTCGGTGGCGCGGCCCGACGGCATCCACGGCTCGGCGCCGTCGCGCGGGTTACGCGCGCCGTGGGCGGCGCGTGCGCGCGCGGACGCGGCGGCACCGCCAGGGCTGAAGTACCCGGACTCACCGCGCTTGAGCGGCATGGAGTTCCATCGTCTTGGGCTGGGGCTACTGCTGCTACGGCGGTCGGCGCGGTCGAGGTAGCCGGGGTCGTTGTTGTTGGGGTCTGCGGGGCTTAAGCCGCCCGCCTTGCCGGGGTTGGCGCCGAGGTACCCCGATTCGACGCGGCGCGGGGGGGAGAAGTCCCAGCGGCGTCCTTCTACGCCCACGCCCCGGTTGGCGCCGCCGGCGAACGCGCCGCTGGCGCTGGCGCGCGGCGCTGCGGGGCCCCCCCCGCGCGCGCCGGCGCCGCCGCCCACGGCGGCGCCGAGGTAGCCCGGCTCGTCGCGCCGCGTCGGGGAGAAGTCCCAGCGGCGCGTCCCGGACTCGCGGGGCGATGCACCATTGTGGGACTGGCGGCGCGGCGGGGCCGGCACCCTGGAGCCGTTCAGCCCCGTGCGGTCCTCCGAGCGCCCGCCGACGCGCCCGTCGTACGCCCCGCCAAAGTAGTCGGGGCGCTGCCCGTACGTGCGGAACGGCGGCGCGTTGTCGATCTCGGTCGAGCTCGGCCCGCGCAGCAGGTGCGGCATGAGGTGCGGGCCGCGGCCGGGCTGCGCGAGCAGGCGCGTGCGGCTGCCGCTGCCGCTGAGCCCGCTGCTCTGCGCGTGCAGCTCGCGCGCGCCGTGGCCGCGCATCGCAGGCTCGGCCCTGGAATCAAGAGCGTCGCCTGCCTGCCACTCGCGGCCCAAGTCGACCGTCGACGCCATGCGCGGCAGCGCGTCCGACTCGACCGAGTCGAGCCGCGACAGCCGAGCGCCGAGCACGCCCGCCGGCGGCGCGTCCCACGACGCGCGCACCCTCTGCGGTGGCGGCGGCTGCGGCTCCATCGGCGCCCACTCGGTGGGTGACGTGCCAGAGGACCCGGAGGCCGAGACGCGTGGGCGGGTTGGTCCACGCGTTGCTGAGTCAGCGGCCGTGGCTGGCGGGACTGGCTGGCGCTGGTGGGAGGACGCGGACGGGTTGGCGTCGAGGTCGGAGGAGCTGGCTGGAAGGCGGTGGAGGGACCTTGGTGCGGATCGAGGTGGGTGGAAGGGGTGGAGGCCGCGGAGCTGGGTGTGGGGGGGGAGGGGGCGGGGGCAGGAAGCCACGAGGTCGGATTTGGTGGCCAGGCTGGGGGGCAGGCATGCCAGCGCCCCAGGGGAGGGGGGGGGGAGCAGGCACACCAGCGCAGTGCAGTACAGCGCAGCGCAGTGCACTGCAGCGCCTTGTGCCACCTTTTCTCCGGAGCGCTTGCTTGACTGGTCGCGCGCCGCGACGCTCGACGTGTCAACTGACGGGCGGTAGTCGCTGTCGATTGGGGAAGGGGAGAGGGGCATGTCAGTCGCACTCGCGGTGAGGGGAGGGGGGGGGAGAGGTTCAGGGTGAGTCGAGGGAGGGAGAGGGGTATCGAGGGTGCAGGGGTGCGGGAGGGAGAGGTGAGGGGCAGGCAACGACGCGTGTCACAGGGGCGGACTGACCTCTGTGACAGCTTGTCGCTGTGCAGCCAAAATTCCAGCTCCGCCGGCTCCACCATATCTGCTGGTCAGTCAGTCAGCGGTGGCAGTGAGGTGGGGTATGCGTGGCCTGCATGGGCGTGCCAGGCAAGGGGGGGGGCATGGGTGCATGCACGCCATGCAACAGCGCAGATCTGTCTTGGAGCGCCCTCCCTCACTGTGGCTTGCTGTTGCTCACCAACTGGGGTGTTGGACCAAGATAAATCACACGCTGGGGTAGTGGCCTGGGTCGTGAAGCCCTTGGAAAATGCCCTTCCCGGGTCTCGCTTGCCTGAGAGTCTCTGGCATGCCCAGAGCCCTCGCTGCCCGTGCTACGCCAGCGACTCACATCGTGCTGCTGCTGCTGTTGTGTGCTGCTACTGTTTGCTGCCCTCACCTGCTCAGGCGCCACACGGGTCGCTGGTGTGCCTGCTTAGCGCACCCAGTGCTGAGAGCGTCCTGTTGCCTAGGAAGCCGTGCCGTGCGTCGCGCAAAGCGCATGCTCGTGCTAAGTAGTAGCACAACACGAGGGACCGCAAAGACGGGTCTCCGCAAGCTACACTTTGCAGAGGCAAGGGTCGCGCGCACTTTTCGAAACTGAAACGGAAACTGAATCGAGTCGAGTGCATCCATCCAGCGTGGATGCATCTTGTATGGAAGGTGCTGGTGGATGGTAGGCGAGGGAGGTTGGTGGTGATGGTGACGGGGAGGTGCATGTGTGCGGTTGGTCAGCTCCGTAGCTGGAATGATACAGCTGGCCAGCCCTTCCAGCCCCTCCCCTCCCACCCGATGATCCTGCAGATGAATCCATCAGTTAGCTGGATGGTGCTGCGGATGAGATGGAGGGGCGCTGGGAGTTGAGGCGTCGGAGAGAGGCACCCACAGCAAGGGCGGTCGGGACGCGCTGACGCTGGACGAGGAGATTAATGATGTTACAAAGGTCTGAGTTGCATCGCGCGTCTACTAAGGGTGGGGGGGTGCAAAAACACTGGCAGCGTTTGTCGCTGTGGGGTAGTGTGTGCGGCTGGATCCCCACATGCCCCAACCACGCTGCCGTATGGATGCAAAACCAGGGGCCCAGAATGAAGGGTTGCTCCTTCGATTGCTCTAGGCACAGCCATCTTGCTACGCCGCCAGCTCGAGTGCATTGTTCTTCATCCACGACGCTGCGGTCGCCGCAGCCTGGTCAAACACAAGCTTCTCGTCGCGCAGCATGTCGCCCGGGGTCGCCTCCAGCGCCTTGTCGACAGTGACAGGCGCCCGCGCTTCGTGTCAACCGACAACACCATAACCTTCACGAGGTCGCCCTCGTGCAGGATGTTGTTAATGGTGCTGCCGTCGATGTTGCGCACGTGGCTGATTTCGGTGCTGTGGATTCTGCCCATGATGCCGCTGCCGAGGTCCACACGAGTGTAGCCGGGGCGCACGAGCGCCACGGTGCCCTCCACCACGTCGCCGACCTGTTGCACACATACGGTGTTGAGGGGGGGGGGGAGGGAGCAAGGATGGAGGGGAGGGGTCAAGGCATCGGCTGGGGTGCATGCGCGTGAGGGGCCGGGTGATAGGGGAAAGGGGCGTGAGGCACCGGATGATGGGGGAGGGGTGTGTGAGTGTGCGCGTGAGGGGCTGGGCGGGGCCGGTGAGATCGGTCCGCGCACGCATGTGCTGCGCTGGTGCTGCCAAGGTGCGGGGGGCCCGTGCACGCCCCCTCCCTTGGGAAAGATGCAACCAATCTTGAAGCCTTGCAGGTCGGGCTTTGGCAGCATCTTGGTCGACAAAAGCACGCGGTTCTGCTCCACGGCCTTCACCATCGCACTGAGGCGGTCGTCCTCGCACAACACCTCATTGACGTAAGCAAACGACGTGTGGCGCTCATGGAAGACGTCACCGAGCCGCAGCCAGCCGACGGCACCGTTGCCGATGTCAAGTACCACACCCATTTTGGGCCTCACGGTCCGCACAGTGCCCTCCACCACGTCGCCCACCTGTTGCACACAACGGACGGGGGCGGTGAGGTGTGTGTATGTGTGTGTGTGTCAGCAGAGGGAAAGAGAGGGTGTCCACGTGTACACAGCGCACGCAAGTGAGCACGGCCGATGCAGTGTTTGCTCGCGCACACGTGCGCCGCGTCCACGTTGCTGTTGTTTCAGGGGAGCGCAGCAGGTGCGAACGGTGCGGAGGATATTGAGCTGCGGCGGTCGCATGGCGTGCACTGGCATGGCACTCACCTTAACGCCACGGAGGGAAGGAATCAGTGTGAACGGCGCGGAGGCCACAAATCTGCGAGATGTGCGTATGGCGTGCACTGGCGTGCACTCACCTTGAAGCCCCGAAGCTCGGCAGTCGGCGCAGGCGTTGTTGCGTCACCGCCCGCACGCCGCGCCTCTACCATCTCCCGGGCCTTGTCAAACAAAAGCTTCTTGACACGCGGAATGACGCCCGGGATCGCCGGCAGCGCCTTGGTCGATAGTGCCAAACACCCGCGATGCGCGTCTACCGACAACACCACAGCCTTCACGAGGTCGCCCTCGTGCAGGATGCGTGCGCACGACGTGCTTTTGGTCAGAGTGCCCATGACGCCGCTGCCGAGGTCCACGCGAGTGAAGGCCGGGCGCACGAACGCCACGGTGCCCTCCACCACGTCGCCGACCTGTTGCGCACATGCGGTGTCAAGGGGGGAGGGGAAGGAGCAAGGAGGGGGGGGGAGGGGTGACGGGTCAAGGCATCTGCTGGGGGGCGTGCGCGTGAGGGGCCGGGTGATGGAGGAAAGGGGGCGTGAGGCGCCGGCTGGTGGGGCGTGCGCGTGAGGGGCTGGACCGGGCCGGTGGGATCGGTTCGTGCACACATCATGTGTGACATGTGCTGCGCTGGTGCTGCCAAAGTGGGAAGGGACACATGCACGCCTTCTCCCCTGGGCAAGATGCAAGCCGCCATGCTCAACCAACCTTGAAGTCCTGCAGGTCGGGCTTTGGCACGTGCATCTTGGTCGACAGCACCACGCGGCCTTGCTCTACGGCCTTCACCACTGCACTGAGGCGGTCGCCCTCACGCAGCACCTCGTTCACGTAAGCGATCGACGTGTGGCTCTCGTGGAAGACGTCCGAGAGCTGTAAGCAGCCGACGGCACCGTTGCCGAGGTCCACGTCAACGCTTGCTTTCCTCAGGGTCAGCACAGTGCCCTCCACAACGGCGCCGACCTGTTGCACACAGGGGCGGGGGCGGTGAGGTGTGTGCATGTGTGCGTGTGTGTGTAAGCAGAGGGCCAGAGAGGGTGTCCACGTTTGGGTGTGCGCAACTCACGCGAGTGGCTGAGCCGGGCCAATGCCGCGTTTGCTCACGCACACGCGTAACGCGTCCACGTTGCTCCTGCTACAAGGTGGCGGGGCAGGTGCACGGAGGACACTGGGCTGCGGAGGGCGCATGCCATGATGGCGTGCACAGGCGTGACACTCACCTTGAAGCCATGCAGGTGGCCGCCCCCGCGCCGCGCCTCTGCCGTCTCCCAGGCCTTGTCAAACACAAGCTTCTTGTCGCGCAGCATGTCGCTCGGGGTCGCCTCCAGCGCCTTGTTCGACAGTGACAGGCGCCCGCGCTCCGTGTCAACCGACAACACCATGGCCTTCACGAGGTCGCCCTCATGCAGGATGTTGTTAATGGTGCTGCCGTCGATGTTGCGCACGTGGCTGATTTCGGTGCTGTGGATTCTGCCCATGATGCCGCTGCCGAGGTCCACACGAGTGTAGCCGGGGCGCACGAGCGCCACGGTGCCCTCCACCACGTCGCCGACCTGTTGCACACATACGGTGTTGAGGGGGGGGGGGAGGGAGCAAGGATGGAGGGGAGGGGTCAAGGCATCGGCTGGGGTGCATGCGCGTGAGGGGCCGGGTGATAGGGGAAAGGGGCGTGAGGCACCGGATGATGGGGGAGGGGTGTGTGAGTGTGCGCGTGAGGGGCTGGGCGGGGCCGGTGGGATCGGTCCGCGCACGCATGTGCTGCGCTGGTGCTGCCAAAGTGCGGGGGGCCCGTGCACGCCCCCTCCCTTGGGAAAGATGCAACCAACCTTGAAGCCTTGCAGGTCGGGCTTTGGCAGCATCTTGGTAGACAACAGCACGCGGTCCTGCTCCACGCCTTCACCATCGCACTGAGGCGGTCGCCCTCGCACAACACCTCATTGACGTAAGCAAACGACGTGTGGCGCTCATGGAAGACGTCACCGAGCCGCAGCCAGCCGACGGCACCGTTGCCGATGTCAAGTACCACACCCATTTGGGGCCTCACGGTCCGCACAGTGCCCTCCACCACGTCGCCCACCTGTTGCACACAACGGACGGGGGCGGTGAGGGGTGTGTATGTGTATGCGTGCGTTCTTGCATGTGTGTGTGTGTGTGCGTGTGTGTGTGTGTGTGTGTGTGTTAGCATGGGGCCAAAAGGGTGGCAACGTCCAGATGTGCACAGCGCATGCGAGCGGCTGAGCAGGGCCGATGTAGCGTTTGCTCACGCACACGCGCGCGTCCACGTTGCTGCTACAGGGGGGTGGGGTGGGTGGGTGGGTCAGGCGCGGATGACACTGGCCAGGGCCCCGAAGCCCATGGGGACCCCATGGGCTTCGGCGGGCGCACCTTGAAGCCCTGAAGGTCAGCGGTGGCGCTGCGTCGCCGCGCCTCTACCAGCTCCTCGGCCTTGTCGAACACCAGGTTCTTGTCACGCAGCATGTCGCCCGGGTTCGCCTCCAGCCCCTTGGTGGACAATGACAGCCGCCCGCGCTCCGCGTCCACCGCGAGCACCAGGGCCTTGACGAGGTCGCCCTTGCGCAGGATCGTGTCAATGTCGAAGGTTTGCTTCGTCTTGCTGATCTCCCTCTGGTGCAGCAGGCCGTGGATGCCGTTCTCCAGTTGAATGTTTGCGCCATAGGGTTGTATGGTGGGGACCATGTTCCTCACGGTCCCCACCACCGTGTCGCCGCGCTTGTATAGCTTGACAGCAGTGACACCAGCGGAGCGGAGACATCGGCGGAGACACCAGCCGGCTGTAGAGCCTCACCTGCCTAGAAGGTGGATGGGCGTGTTCGAGCATGCGCACGGTGTGCATGCCTATGACTTGCCGTGGCAACGCCAATGCGGCAGGAAAGGCATCCATGCCTCAGGCCATGCCCAATCTCTCGTTGGGGCTTGCATTGCTTGCATGCATGCATGTGACATGAGTGTGCCAGCAATATCTCACCAGCGCGCTAATGAATGAGCAC
The DNA here is from genome assembly GCA_016618255.1 of Chlamydomonas sp. UWO 241. Classification (NCBI taxonomy): domain Eukaryota; kingdom Viridiplantae; phylum Chlorophyta; class Chlorophyceae; order Chlamydomonadales; family Chlamydomonadaceae; genus Chlamydomonas; species Chlamydomonas priscui. The sequence goes on along the minus strand of VFSX01000481.1, from coordinate 12,894 downwards.
GATCGCCTGGTCGCAACTGCGCCGAATCCTCGGCCTAGGCGCGCGTCGCTCACAGCGAGTTGCTTGGGCACAGCGCGGGCAGGCAGGCTAGGGTTGCTGGCAGCCTTGCGCGCCCCAAGCCTCGCGGGCGGTCGATCCAGACGGCGTAGCATTGATTGTTGTTCTAGCCGCGACTTGTAGAGTCACAAAACCAGGCCCTTGTCACACACTACAGCCCCACACCAAACCCCATCTGTTTGGGGCAGCTGTACCGCCTCACAACGCATGCGTCTAAATGAGATTGGCGGCAACTACACAGCACTCTTCGAAAGTGGATTTGGTCAACCAGGCAGGCCTTGAGAAATTCTCAAAGTTTGGTGACTTTGAGCCGCCCGGTTCGGCTACGTTTCCGCCTGGGGTGGCCCCAGGTTGAGGGGGGGTGGCAGCGGGGTGAGCCGTCATTTCCCCAAGATCCTTAGCGGAACCACTGGCCCGCTCGCAACTTGGTGTCAACACGCGTACGCCACATCGCCTTCATTTGTCTCCTCCTTGCCAGTGCAGACCCACCCTAATACATGAGCACTGGCCCAACACGCATGTGCCACAGCAGGGGGGGCCACGTAGCCTGATTTCCGACCCCATCTTAAAAAACTTTTCCGTTTGACACCGGACCGCGCCATGCCCTTCCCCTCTTAGAATTACATCCATATCCAGCCCTAACAAAACGGGCCGCGGGGGGGGGCCCCCCCCCCACGATATTAAAAAAAAATGTAACTTTTGGATCTGACCTTCCTTCGACATGGGCGTGGGCGCGTTGGATTCCCCTCGTCAAGAGGAGTCTGAATCCACCCTCAGATGTCACACAGACCCCAGTATGTATTGCAGGGGTATGGGGGTGCGAGGGGGTCGCACAACGGGCAGTTGGTGTGGACCACTGGTTCACACCCCCTGAGGGACAGGATGCTCTGCAGACCTCCGATTGGTCTGAGAGTGGGCGCGCTGGATTCGTCTGGCAACACAGATGCCAAATACATGGTAATTTGTGTGGTTCATTAGTTGGGAGGGCGTGGAAGGGGCCTGGGAGTGTGGGGCTGTACCGGGGCACGTGGCCGCCTCCCGAGGCCAGTTTCAGGAGTAGGATTGTGTTGTACAGTCACCCACTGAAACCACACTGTGACAGATAGGGAATGATGTAACGAAGCTGCCCACCAAGATTCAGCTCCAACAGATCAGGCCTGGGTGTACTTGGGGAAGGTCCCCCCGGGGTAATTTTTAGAAAAAATGGAGGATGGGGTTTGAAAACTATTTTGCTGCCCCCCCCTGTGCCACAGCAACATAAATAGTCTATTATTATTAGCCCCATATACGGCGCCCGTTGTCGTCGCGGTCGGAGACGAATGGCCATTCCACCAGTGATTCCCCTGCGAGCCGTAAACCGAGCCGGATTTCCCGCTCCGAGCCGGATTTCCCATTCCCCAGAAAACCACCCCACACTTAGTGGGAGAGGGCGTAGAGCGGTGCGTTGGAAAGCTCGTGCCGAGAACAGCACAACGGCATGCGTTGCATGAATACTCGCTGTGTATTGTGCCTGGTATGAGCGCTCAAAGTTGCTGGAGCCGGCAAACAACTAATTACTAAAATCCTCTCCACGGACCATTGCATTCCACCACCTGTTCGTCTCCTGCAGCGGCTCCACCTCGTCCACCGTGCCCTTTACACAGGTTAGCACGGTTCGCTAAAATGTACCGCGGTGCCACGTCCTGGTGATTCCGGTGTGAGGACGCAGTTGCTAAACACAGAACACCGCGCGCGAATATGATCGTGATCGTGAAACGACCACCTCCAACGCGTCCGTCGTCAACCTCGCCACCTCAAGTCCTCGGCAGTAGAGTCTCACAGGCACAGTTGGGGCAGCTGCCTCTTCCATACTGTTCTATGAGTGTCGCACGCTGTGACGGACCACGCCAGCGCGGCCTCGATTGGCGAGCGGCACATGGGGCACTGCGGAGGGAAGGGAAGCGGGCAGGTGACACAGGAGGATCAGAGCACATGCATTGGTGGCGCGCAGGCGCATAGCGGCGCAAGCGTGCACTCCCTTTGCCCCCCAGTTTGTGTGCGTCCCTCGTCGCTGGCCACGCAAACGCTGGCGCAGCAGCCAGCGCACACCACGCAGTGGTGACACTGCATGCACCGTCCATGCACACCACGCACACAAACTCGTCGTCCAGCCGCTGCTGAGGCTGCCGCTGCCGCCGCCGCCGCCTGCTGCTGCCACCTCCGAGGCAGCGCTCACCGTGGCCACCGCCTGCTGCTGCTACTCTGCTGCTGTTGCTACGCGGTGGACGGGTGGCGACGGAGCCACCGCATGCACGGCCGATCCACCCGCGGGTGCACCCACTGCTGGAGCCTCGGCTGCCTCCCTGTCTGCTGTCGCTCGTGTGTCGTGCCGCGGTGCCTCCACAGCCAGGGCCAAGCGCTCCGATCCTACTCGCCAGCCTCAGCTGCGCTGCTGCTCGCTTGCCCCCCCACCAGCTGCCCCACGCTCCGGCCTGCCTCTGCCGCGCCGCCTGCTGTGCTGGATTCCCCACCCTGCGCCTGGTAAAGCGCCACGCGCTTCTTCTCACTAACGTCCACTTAAACGCAGGGACCTTCAACACAGGGAACCTGTAGGGTGTAGCGCCATCCCAACAGCAACCACCTGCCGCCCACACCAGCATGCACACCCAGGGCAAACCAACGGGGCGCTTGAGGTTGTGCAAGGGCAGGCTGGTGATGATGGTATATTGTTTACATCCATTGCCGGAAGTCACACGTTCGGTCCCAACGCTCCAGCGGGAACAAGAAAAAGCAGGCACAAGGCCCGCCAAAAGGTAAAGCTACAAAAGTAGCCCACGGTAGCGCCACCCACACAAGGCGGAGGGCGCCAAGCTAGTCGGTTTCAGGGTTAAAATCGTTCTCCTAAGAAACCCTCCAGCCGCTGCCCCTGCGCCTGCGCCTGCCACTGCCAATGGGACTGCTGCCACCAGGGGAGCCAGTGCGCGCACGCTCGTGTCGCTGTGTCCACGCCCGTGCGGTAGGTGCCGTTTGCCAGCTGCGCCCTGATCTCGTTTCCCTGCGTCAGTGAGCAGTTTTTTTTTAAAAGATTTTACATGTACGCGCCCGGAGGACCCCGGGGCGTAGGTTAAGGCCTAGACTAAAAGTCTGGGGGGGGCTCTACTGGGAGAACCCGCAAGCAGGGGTGGGGGCGTCTGAGCACTCCCCAGCATACGGCACATGGGTGGGTGGCTTGGCGGGACCATTACGCGTGTCGACGGCCGCTCGAGCGCTGTACCTGTCTGGTTTTACAGGTTTTACACGTACGCGCCCGGAGGACCCGGGGCGTGAGATAATGCATAGGGGAGCTCTACGTTGAGAGCCCGCGAGGCCACGCAACGCGCCAGCCTACCAGGGAGCATTGGTACCTGTCGGCGTGTAAGTTTGCCGTCGGCATGACATCTTTGCCGCGGTCATCGCCGTCCTGTTCTTCACGCAGGTGCGTTGCGCGTGTGCATAGGAGATGGCACATGTTTTCACACACGGGAGATTGCTGGACTGCATTGAGGAGATGATTGACGTTTGCTGCCGCTTCCGGTGGAGGTCTAGGGGGCGCGATCCTGTGACCCCCGGCCGTGCCCCGGGACCCCACGGAGAGAGTCAGATCTGGGGGTCGAGTGCCCTGTCTAGGGCCAACCCCGAACCAATAGCTCCCCACCACTAGTAGCCAGCCACCCGTCTGTAGTGCTCGGGCGATGTGCGCCAAGCAAGGTCGAATACACTGCCTGTTAGACCTGAGCGTCACAAACGACAGTAAAATCCATCATCATCATTGATCAGGACGCCCTCACCCCCATGCACCATTTCTCGAGTTAATCTGTCTGTTGATCTCTGGCTGCCAGTGATTTCCTTTTCAGGATTTTTTTATATTAATTATGCCACAGCCAGATTTTGCTTTGACCGCGTTGACCGTTGACCTCCCGTTGACCGTTTGTCCAATATTTAGGTACTTTGAAATGTCTTGACGACCTCCATCTGGCGGGCTTGTCAGACTAACAATCCACTGAATGGGCCGAGCTGTGTTCAAGGTCAAAGTACATCTGGACTACAGCCAAATGGCTGTGGACAGCCGAAAAGGAAATCACTGCTGGCTGCTAGACCTACCTGAACGGGTATACGTACACCCGCTTATATGTATTGCGCCAGGTGTGAGCGGTCAAAGTTGATTGAGCCGGGGAATAATTAATGACCATTTGAAATCCTTCCCAGGGGTCACTGGCCCACAGCAGCACGCACCAGGCCGTCGCTGTGTCCAAGCACCGTGCGTGCGCGCCCCCAGCACCCACATACGCACCTCCAGCAGCACACACAGCAGCACACACAGCAGCACACACCAGGCCGTCGCTGTGTCCAAGCACCGTGCGTGTGCGCCCACAGCACCCACATACGCACCTCCAGCAGCACACACAGCAGCACACACAGCAGCACCCAGCACCCATAGCAGCACCCACAGCAGCACCCACCAGACCGTCGCTGTGTCCAAGCACCGTGCGTGTGCGCCCACAGCACCCACATCCGCACCTCCAGCAGCACACACAGCAGCACACACAGCAGCACCCACCAGGCCGTCGCTGTGTCCAAGCACCGTGCGTGTGCGCCCACAGCACCCACATCCGCACCTCCAGCAGCACACACAGCAGCACACACAGCAGCACCCACCAGGCCGTCGCTGTGTCCAAGCACCGTGCGTGTGCGCCCACAGCACCCACATACGCACCTCCAGCAGCACACACAGCAGCACACACAGCAGCACCCACCAGGCCGTCGCTGTGTCCAAGCACCGTGCGTGTGCACCCACATCACCCACATACGTACCTCCAGCAGCACACACAGCAGCATCCATCACAGACGCAGCACACACAGCAGCACCTACCAGGCCATCGCTGTGTCCGAGCACCGCGCGTGTGCGCCCGCAGCAGCACCCACATACGCACCTGCAGCACCCACAGCACCCACAGCAGCACCCACCAGGCCGTCGCTGTGTCCAAGCACCGTGCATGTGCGCCCACAGCACCCACATACCGTAGAGACGATTCGCCAACCACAGCACCCACAGCAGCACACACAGATGCAGCACCCACAGCAGCACCCACAGCAGCACACACAGACAGCACACACAGCGGCACCTACCGGGCCGTCCCTGTATCCAAGCGCCGTGCATGAGCGCCCACAGCACCCACATACGCACCTCCAGCAGCACACACAGCAGCACCCACACACAGCAGCACCCAGCACAGACGCAGCACACACAGCAGCACCCACCAGGCCGTTGCTGTGTCCACGCAACGTGCTGTGCCGCCCGCTGGCGCCGCCACCGCCACC
>VFSX01000481.1:0-2500 GCA_016618255.1 Chlamydomonas sp. UWO 241 | reverse complement strand
TTGGCCACTGACTCTCGTATGTGTGGAGGGTGGGTGGGTGGGTGGGGTAAGAGAGCCACGGGGTAGTCGGGTGTTCAACTATCACCCAGGGCTCGTACATGAGTGTGGACACACAATGAAGGGGGGGGGGAGAGCAGGGCCCTGTGTTGTGATGATGGCGATGATGGATGCTACAGTCAGGGGCACCTCTGTGGTATAGGGTGGATCTGGGGGCCCAGTGCCCTGTCTAGGTCCAGTGCGTGCGCGCATGTGGGGGTTAACCCTCACCCCTACTACCAGGTAGCCAGCCAGTTTCGCACTGAAACCGAGTGTAAGGTGTTGGGCGCTAGCGCCGACACAGGTCTTATACATCATCACTGGTGTCACACAGACTGTACTACCCATCATCAGAGGCGTATAAGACGGTGCTTGGCGCGTAGGGCCCGAGAACCTTCATGAGATGGCTGGCTGATGGATTGACCGGTGTCCTCCTCCATGCAACCGGTGTCTTCCTCCATGCACCGGTGTCCTCCTCCATGCACCGGTGTCCTCCTCCATGCAACCGGTGTCCTCCTCCATGCAACCACCGGCCCCGCACCTGTTTGCATACTCGACATCGTACTGCTGAGACACATTGAACCACCTGCGCATTGCATCAGTGCATGAGTGTGTCAAAATAAGGGGTTTTGTTTACAGCTCTCCAGCTAGGGGGGCCCGTTGGTCATGCACATATGCACCCACCCACCCACCCACCCACTCACACACTCACATGCACATACACACACACAGATACAAACTCACACGCACACACACACACACATCGTACTGCTGAGACACATTGAACCACCTGCGCATCCCATGAGTGCGTCGAAGTGTCAAAACAAGGGTTGCGCATCTAAACAGATAGCTCCTTCTATGCATACCGTCCATATTGTTTGCCTTCGCGGGGGGGGTCGAAACTATAGTTGTTTAATGCGATTGCGGGAGTCGTTTTTCTTCGTATTTCGTCGTTTTGACGCCCCAAATCGCGATTTTCGACGATTTATATTAGTTTCTTAGCTTCGCGGGGGGGCAAAAAAGGTAATTATACGCAAAGGCTGACCGCCCGGACGGTATTATCAATCTGGTCGTTCTTGTGTCGCCTTCTCTCTATTCGTACACTTTCCATGCCTTCACTCATACACAGACCAGGCTGTGACCTGAGAGGCCGCTTCGCCCTGCACATATGCGCACCACACACGCACACACGCACACACACGCACACACACACACACACACACACACACACGCACGCACGCACGCACGCATGCATGCATGCACGCATGCACGCACACATGTACGTACGCACATACACACACACATACACACTAGCATGCACACACTCACACACAAGGTATCATACGCCAACATAGGTGGACGTCCGACCGACTGTAGAATTGACCACACACGCATATACACACACCCACACCCACACCCACACCCACACCAACACACACGCACACACACACATGCACAGTCACACACAAAAACACACACACACCTCGTACCGTGTCCCAGCATGCCCATCACCCCACCCCCCACACACACACATGCATGCACGCACACACGCACCCCCCCCTCCTACACACACACCTCTCGTACTGAGTCGCAGCATGCCCATCGTCCCGGGGATCAAACCGATCGATCACGCCGTGCCGCCACATTTCCTCGACGGTGTGCTTTGAAGCAGACACAATGCGGTCCGCGATCTTCTGGGCACTGTGTATGTGTGTGGTGGTGGTGATGTGTGGGGGGGAGGAATGTGTGTGTGTGTGTGTGTGTGTGTGTGTCCTCATATCGACGAGTGGTTACCCGCTATTGACAGGCGCCCTTATGCAGACCTCTGGAACGATACGGCCATTGTCTATGTAATGATCTGGAATAGGATGGAATGTGTGGGTGTGGGTGTAAGCGTGCGCACATCTGTGTTCAATGACGTCATACATGATGAATGCTGGAAGCACCAGGTGTGTGTGTGTGTGTGTGTCAGTGTGGGCGTGTGCGCGTGTGCATTTGTGTGTGTGTGCGCGCGTGCGTGTGAGTGCATGTGTGTGCTTATGTTTGTGCGTGTGTGCGCAAACCTGCGTCCACTGACGTCATACGTGATGAACGCTGGCTACACCAGGTGTGTGTGTGCGTGTGTGCATGTCATATGCAGCATGTGTGTGTGTATGTGTGTGTGCGTGCTTGTGTGTGTGTGTGTGTGTGCACACCTGTCCACTGACGTCATACGTGAAGAAGGCTGGCAGCACCAGGTGTGTGCGTATGCGTGTGCGTGTGTGTGTGTGCGCGCGTGTGTGTGTGTGTGTGTGCATGTGTGTGTGTGTTTGTGTGTGTGCACACCTGTCCACTGACGTCATACGTGATGAAGGCTGGCAGCAACAGGTGTGTGCGTGTGTGTGTGTGTGTTTGTGTGTGTGCTCGCCTGTCCACTGACGTCATACGTGATGAAGGCTGGCAGCACCAGGTGTGTGTGGTGTGT
>VFSX01000586.1:70000-87500 GCA_016618255.1 Chlamydomonas sp. UWO 241 | reverse complement strand
GGCGCTTGCCAATCTACTTGACCGCCTTGGTGGAGGGGCCGGCGCCTGAGGGGCAGCCGGACCGTACACCACGGCTCTCCACCCGACCCTATCCTGAGCACGCTCAAACGCCGTGTCCGAAAAAGTCATCCAATCAGAACGAGTGCCACTAGTTTCGCCTAGCTGCTGAATCAGTAGCTTAAGAAAATAGTGTCGGGAGGAGGCTGGAGGCCGGCCTTGCTGCCGAGCCACATCCATTGTGCAGTCAAAAGTCGTACGAGGAAGACGAGAAGCCGGCATGCGCATCACATGGCCTAGCCACTGCATTGATCGCTTCCACACCACCACTCTGGGTTATCCAACTCCCTAGATACTTAAATGCAGAGACGGTCTTCACTTCACCACCAGTCAGCGCAAACGTGGGCAGATCCGCGTCAAAATCTGCTGGCAAAATCATCACTTCTGTCTTGGCGGCGTTGATTTGCATGCCAAAGCTAGAGGACACTTTGTCAAGGATTTTCAGCATAAGCGCCAACTGAGCTGGGTCATGCGAGAACAAACATAAATCGTCGGCATACATCAGCATTACTATGCGCTCAACCGACGACGACAACACAGAGCCGCCGGCTCGGGTCACGACTGACACGCCAGCCCCCTCTGGCATCATGTCTAGCGCCTTTTTCACTATGTGGTCAATAAAAACATTGAACAACACAGGAGCAATGACGCACCCCTGTCGCACACCAGACGACACGGGGAAATCGTGCCCGATTTTCCCAGCCAGCCGCACGGCAGCTGCGGTGTTGGTGTGAAGATCCTCCAACAGATCAATAATGTGCGGATGAACACTATATAATCTAAGGACTCTCCACAGTGCCGCACGGTTTATGCAATCGTAAGCTTTAGAATAGTCGACAAATGCCACAGCCATGCATTGTTTGTACTCGGCATGTGTAAAAATCGCATCAACAGTGCCTCTGTTTTTTCTGAAACCACACCGAGCCTCATGCAACTTACCATTAACCTGCGTGGAGACGCGGTGCAGAAGTATGGCAGCGTACACTTTCCCGGAAATAGAGAGAAGGCTTATACCGCGGTAGTTACCAGGGGAGTCACGCGGACCCTTCCCCTTATACAACGGTGTGATAATAGCAGTTTTCCATTCCCTCGGGGCTCTCCCCGACCGCCATACGGCGATGATGACCCGGTGGAGCCATGCGATGGCAGGTGGGCACCGCAACAGCATGGCGTCCAGCTGGTCACCGCCCGGAGCGGCGGCCGAGCGCAACGCTCGCACACACGCCTCCGTCTCAGCCAGGTCAGGGGGGCGCCCGCGCGCCTCGTCCACCTCTGTGGCGCGTGTAAGCTCAAACGCCACTGCATCGTTCTCCGAAGTGTTCAGGGTCTTGTCGCTGAGCTTGGTCTTCCCGCCAAAAAGCTTGTTGAATGACTCTGTCATGGCCTTCAGCACCCCGTCTGGACCGCTGTGCAGCGCGCCCGAGACGTCCCGCATGGCAGGTGGGATCTGATGGCTGCGGCTGCGGCCCGCCAGCCTGTCGCACGCGCGCGCAAACTGACGCAGATTCTTCTTGCGTAGCATGTCTTGCGCCTCCGCCACCTGCTGGCCGATCCACCTCTCCCTGTCTCTCTGCACAGCTGCGTCGGCCGCGCGGTTGGCGCGGTTGCGCTCTCGTTTGGCAGCAGCAGACTTGCTCCTGAGCCATGCCGTGTGCGCGCGCTGCCGGGCGTCCATGAGCCGGAGGGTGCGCTGCGATAGAGTGAACTGCCAGCCGCGCCGCCGGCGGCTGCCGCGTGGATCGAGGTGGTTGGTGGCCACCTCGTGAATGGCAACAGCCATCGCGTCGTACTCCGCCTGGGCATCAGTGCCCTCGGGCGGCACGGCCTCCAGCAACCCGAAGCGATCGGACAATTGGAGGTTGAACTCACGACGGACAGCCGGGCGCCGTCGTTGTGAAGAGTCCCATGCGCGCCGCTGAGAGCCGCCTGCATGGCGGGAGGACAAACCAACACCACCGCTCCCCACTCCTTTCCATTCTCCAGGTCAAAACGAGCCTGGAGGCTGAGCGCTCGCAGCACACAAGCTCGCGACTTATTTACTAGCCCCTCCTTTGTTTCCCCTGTTCCCCTTCCTGTCCAGCCGCACTGATGCTTGGACTGATGCCGCCTCACACTTCCCTCTCCTCTTCTCTATATTCCCCAGGTCAGGACTAGCCTCAAGGCAGAACGCTCGCAGCACACAGGCACCAAGGGCGGAATGTCGGCAGGCACGCGCGTCGCGATGGACACCCTCGCCGAGGCGCTTCCGACGGGTGCAAGGTGAGTGTGTGTGTGTGTGTGTGTGTTCGCAGGGTGTGTTTTCTTATTTCTGGTCTTATTCTTCTCTTAAGGGCGATTGGTGCCGCAGCGGCATGTTTGCCAACACACGTGTCGCGATGGGATGGACTTTCTGGCCAACGCTCTCTCGACGGATGCAGGGTAAGCATGTTTTTTCGTGCTTGTGATGCAGTGAGAGGGAGTGAGACAGTGAGTGAGAGAGAGAGAGAGAGAGAGAGAGAGAGAGAGAGAGAGAGAGAGGGAGAGTTGCAGGGCAGGCCGTCAAACCTAGTGCACCACCGCAACAGCGGCTTCCACAGGCGCCACCTGCTGAGGGAGAGAGAGAGAGTGAGGGAGATGGATTCAGAATGAGAGAGAGCAACACCGTGAGAGTGAGGGGGAGAGTGAGGGGGAGAGTGCGAGAGGGGATTGTGTTTCTGCAACATGTGCTGTGCTGGAACTTGCCCCACACGAAGGCGAAACACACTCACACACACACACACACACACAAGCACAGACGCACATATGCACACATACACGCTCACATATGCACTTGCGCATTCACACACACACAGGGCAAGGGGTTTGCCTGATTTGTTGTCTTCCCCTGGCTGGTGCAATAGCCACTGGATGTGCACTACGGGGCTCCAGCAACGCCCACTGCGTGCTGCCTTGGATCCTCTGCCACAAGTGTTTGTCTGGTTCGAAATCTTTTCCATGAACCAGCAACGTGCCGACGTGACCCAGAGCGAGCTGCAACACCCTAAGGAGGCCATCACCCACGTAGAGAGCAGGCTGATGATCATGGACTCGGTGTGCCCTGCGCTGCGTTGTGACAAAGTACGCAATCTCTGAGGTCAATCAGCAGCGTGTGCACAAGCCCCATACACACAGTGCCTGCACTTCAAGCATGCGTTTGGAATGTCGGCAACGCAGGGTGCACGGTGCAGTGCCCCTGATCCCTAGCTCGTTTGTGTAGTGGCGGGGGGAGACGAGGGGAGGAGGGCGACTTCCTTCTTTTGACTCCCTGGTAGGTTGACCCGCTGCGTGGCCTTGTGGGCTCTCCTAATAGAGACCCCCTAGACGTGTAGTCTGGGCCCAACTCATGGATCGGGGTCCTTCATGCGCAAGTAACAAGTAACAGTAACACGGGGTTTCCAGCTAAGCAGGCTACTCTTCTTCTAGAGACACCCGCCGATACTCCAGCACACTTAAGTATTAGAGTACCGCCGGCTCCCGGCCGATAGACTACCGCTCCCGCCGGCTAGACTACCCCAAACAGCGGTCTCTGAGAGACATGTCTGGCAAGGACCATATAGGAGAGGACCTTCCTCAGGGTCACAGTAGTGGCCTTGTGGCCAGTCAAGCCGGCAGAGCCGACTGGCGCTGACTGGAACGGTCCCCGCCTGGCAGTGCATGGCTGTCCAGCTCTCGTTTGCATGGGGCTCAGCCGGCGCCCCATGCCTCATGCATGGCCAGGTCCCACCCTCCAGGGGGGCATGGACGACAGAGTTGTCATGGAGGCTGTCTGAAGACCTTCCAACGCCAGTCACCGGCAGACGAGCGACCCCGAGGATGAGCGCGGTGACGAACGTTGCGATTGGTGAAACGGATTTACTCTGTGTTGCCTCGGCGGTCGCCACCGCTGAAGCCGTGATGGTAGCCCGCCTCCATGGGCAGCCATCTTGACCAATGTCCAGCATGCATTGACGGGCGCCAGCTCCTCCGCTCGTCGATCAACTCGTCGAGATCGGTGCCGCATGGCGTCCTGCATGGGGGGAGGATAAGGGCCGTCTCCCAGCACGGGCCGTGGCAGCGCCGCGGCTACTCGCCAAGCCATGGCAGCGCCGGGCAAGCCGCTCCGTGTAGTGTTCCACCGAGGGGCAGTCTAGCAGAAGCCAGTCAGTCAGGCCAGTCGTATTTTACCCCGCTCGTCAGCGGCATGGAGATCCGGGGCTCGATTTACGGGGGCGCGTTCTCGTCGCCGAGCCCTGGATCCAGCAATGTGGCGCTGCTGGTGACGAGGAAAAATTAATAATGTTATTCAAAACGCGTTTGCGCCCCCCGGGAAAGATTTTTTTCAGTTTTTGACTTCGCGCTGTTTTTTGTTTTCTCGATGTCTGTGGTTTCGCGCCGGCTGGATCTATGGTTTCTGCTTTTTTTCTAGTTCGCGCTGCTTGAAAATTGAAAATGTTTTTGTCTACTTTTGCTGATTCGCGCCAGCCCGCCTGGCCACACCGGCGCATCCCCAGCTGCGCACCCTAGCTCAGCTAACCCCTTGCACCCTAGCTCCAGAAGACATTCAACTAGCTGCTGCAGGCGTAGGCTACTATGCGTGGGTCCCGCCGCACGCCCATGTTGCCCATGCATGGCTGCATGACGCCATGCATGCATGTTCACACTTCCTTTGAAGCCGCGCCGCCGCCGAGGGCTAAAGTAGCGAAGACTCGTTGCTTTGTCTATGTGCTGGAGATCGGGGCGAACTGAGGGACCGCGCCGCTGAAAGGTCACTTGGCGCACACTGCCCCGCTGCAAGAGCAGCAAGGGGCGCTCGCTCCGCTGTGGGAAGAAGGCATGCTTTGGACGCTGCCTGTTGGGGGCTGGGAGGGTTCATGTCGCTGCCGCTATCGCTTCCCGCTGCCTCGCTAGACGCTGCCTGTCTGGAGCTTGCAATCGTGCACATCTTGCTCCTCCTCACCAGCCTGTGCCCCCCATACCCCCATGCCCCCCACCCACCCCCGGAGCCATTAGCATCAGCCATGTCGATGCGTGTGCGTGGGGGCGGCGTGTGGTGGGGGGGGGGGGGGCTCCGCCACACCTCATCCACACCCGAATCAACGCCTTACACGCGCGTTTCTGCGCCCCCCCTTTAATAATTAATTAATCAATTGCGCCCGCATTCTGCACCGGGCCTCCAGCAATTAATTAGGCGCAAAGGCTAAGGGCGATTACGGTACTCGCCTTACTGGCGATATGTGAGATGTAAGGGCCAACAGCTCTGCATTGTACACCATGGAACCTTTTGGCCTATGTTATAATAGGCCTGTAGAAATGCTCGGAACAGTTGCAACATTCTTAGTAAACGAGATTTCAACATTTCACTTATGTATCGCGTATTTGTCAGCCCATCCCATTAGTACCCCATAAATACTTCCAAAAGACATCAGCGTAGTATACCCGTACTAAGTACTACCCATTCCTGTGTGTGTGTGTGTGTGTGTATGTGTGTGTGTGTGTGTGTGTGCGTGTGCGTGTGTGTGCGTGTGCGTGTGTGTGTGAGCGTGCCAGGGGTGTACCCGGGGGCATGCCGCTAATCGGTTTTCCAGGAGAAGACCTCCCAGACTCATCGGCTTGCCAGGAGAGGGCCTCATGGACTCATCGGCTTGCCCATTTTTCGCAGCTCATATGGCGGGACGGTGCATGCAACATCACAGTGGACACTGCTTGAAAGTACCATGATGCATTGATGCATGCAGAACACCACAGCATGCGCGCAGGGTCCTGGCCATCAAAGGAAAGCGCCATTCCGACCCACACCTAACCTCCACCAGCATCCGGGGGCGGAGCCCTTGGAGGCCAGAATCATTTTGCGATTGCAAACAGCATAAACGCTTCAGAAATGAGGGATTGCGTGCCTTTGCGTCGGAGTCGGAGTGTGGGAGCCCAAGCCGAACGCCCCGATCGGCTTGGCGTGGTCATCGGCGACGCCGATGAGAGGCCCTCCAGGCCCTCACATTTGTCGGATTTCCCGATCACGCCCCCAAGAGACCATCGGTTTTGCGCCCTTCGGGCGCCATGTTCATCGGAATCCGATCGGCGGGTACACCCTTGGCGTGTGCGTGTGCGTGTGCGTGTGTGTGTGCGTGTGCGTGTGCGTGTGCGTGTGCGTGTGCGTGTGCGTGTGCATGTGCATGTGCGTGTGCAATCCACGGGCGATTGCATGCTCGTGGAGAGGGGCGGGTTTGTTGCTCGAGGAGTTGATTTGACGGTCCCCTTCGAGTAGCGCTGGAGCGCTGAACAGTAACATAACTGGTTAGAAACAAGTATGTAAGCATGCTTGGTTGTGCACATGATGGCTGTTGCACGATACTACATGCACACACAAAACGACCCACCCGCAATGTCGTACGCAGGACCACACCGTGCGCGTGAAGACGCGGTGGAACAAGGTGGGTGGGTGTGCACCACGTAGGCCTGCGATCCAGCGAGTGGTCGAGGGGGGACGGGGGGGGTGAGACCGTCTGCCATGTGGTGCCAGCCTGGAACGCCATGTCGCGCCCTGTCCCCCCGCACAACCATATCGATGGCTGTGGTGGCAATTAATAGTGGGGGCAACCGGGGTGCGAGCGGGGGCACGCACGGGGGGCGCATGGGGGCATGCAGCTCGAGTGCGATCGCACCGTAAGCTTGCAACCGGGTGCGTCAATTGATGTTTCCTCGTAAGCGAAGCGGACACGCGCGGGTTCACGCAACTGCCAAGGATGAATGTCGTAAAGTTGGGAAAGTCGTAACACCCAGGCGAAGTCGTAACACCCAGGGGTTGGTGCCACGCCCGCACTTTTGGCTGCAATACACCCGAGGGATGTAGGAAGAGGTTTAAGGGGGATCCTATGTCACGGGATGCTCCCCATCCTGCAGCAGGGATGCAGGCCGTAACTCCACACCCCCATTCCCGCAACCCGTAACTCCCCTTCCCATTTACCTCCAGTAACCCCCCGTGACTCCCGTAACTTGGAGCCTGTGTGTGCCATTCAACCAGGGGCCCCTGCATTCAACGCGTCTGGTCGACCGTAGGTGTGGGGGCCGAAGAAAAAGTCTAATCTCCTCCCTTGACCCTCCCTGGCTCTTCCAGACTACTTCCTACAGCCCTGCTCCAACCAAAAGCTCCAGCCAAAAGGCAAAGGTTTTGCAGCAGCAATCCTCCTGCATTTGTTTCCGGGTGGTGCGCCCCCGGACCCTGCTAAGCCCCCCAGAAGCGACTGAGCGGAGGGCGGTACCTCAGGCTGCCCTAACCTCTGTCCGCACGAGCGGACCACAAAAGCCCTACGAGGCCTTTTTGCTCCGCCAAAGGCAAACCGAACTCCCCTGTTCACCAATTTCGCGTCCGCCTGGTCAGTCAAGGGCTCAAAAGTTCGTCCTTCCCCAGCCAGAGCCTACGTCACTGACACACATTAATGTGATGTGGGAACTGGCCGGGGACAAAGTTTTGAGCCTTGACTGACCAGGCAGACGCGAAATTGGCAAAAGGGGGGGGTTGAACAACATTTTGCCTTTGGCACACCGAATAAATGCCCGAATGGGCCTTTTCGTTCCGCCTGTGCGAACAGAGGTTTGTGCAGGTCCTGCCCTCCGCCCAGCGCCAGTCGCTTCTGATGGACAGATTTTACCCTCTTCTGGGCTCCTACCGCTGGTGGGCTCCTACTGTGTTGGGCTCCTACCTACATGACCCAGCTCAGTTGGCTTATGCTGAAAATCCTTGACAAAGTGTCCTCTAGCTTTGGCATGCAAATCAACGCCGCCAAGACAGAAGTGATGATTTTGCCAGCAGATTCTAATGCGGATCTGCCCGCGTTTGCACTGACTGGTGGTGAAGTGAAGACCGTCTCTGCGTTTAAGTATCTAGAGCGTTGGAAAACCCAGAGTGGTGGTGTGGAGAAGGAGATCGGTGTGCGTGTCGGTCGCGCGCTGGGCGTGTTTGCGTCTTGATAAGATTTGGGCCAGCAAGAAGATACAAGTGCAGATTAAGATTCGGGTTTACAACACTTTCGTGCTGCCCCACTTTCTGTATGGCAGCGAAACATGGGCCCCTACTAAAACACAACTGACTCGATTGGAGGTTGCCCACTCTAACTGCCATTGTCGAATTCTGGGTGTGTACCTGGTCGAATGGCACAAATTAACTTATATTCGGCAGGCGTGCGACACTGACCCAATTGAGAGCCTTGTGGCAAAGCGATCAATGCAGTGGCTAGGCCATGTGATGCGCATGCAGGCTTCTCGTCTTCCTCGCATGACTTTTGACTGTACCATGGATGTGGCTCGGCAGCAAGGCCGACCTCCAGCCTCCTCCCGAATCTATTTCTCAAGCTACTGACCCAGCAGCTAGGCAAAACTAGTGGCACTCGTTCTGATTGGAAGACTTTTTCGGACACGGCGTTTGAGCGTGCTCAGGATAGGGTCGGGTGGAGAGCCGTGGTGTACGGTCCGGCTGCCCCTCAGGCGCCAGCCCCTCCACCACGGCGGTCAAGTAGATTGGCCACTTGACCCCCCATCCCCTGGAAGCAGTTTCGACCTATTTTGGAGGCGCCGCACAATAGCTCTCCTTTTTGCTCTGGGACTACACGTTGGCAGGCAGCCGGCTGGTGGCTACCGCCCGTCACAAGTAATTGTTAGGGCCAGAACTGGACTTGGGTCTAGGCGGTGGTACTAGCTAGGACTAGAAGGTAATATTTGCTGGAAAGCCGATGTAGCTGTAACTGTGTGTGTATGTGTATTTGTGTGTGTGTGTGTGTGCGTGTGTGTGTGTGTGTGTATGTGCGTGTGTGGAGAGACTGGCAGCAACGACCAGCCCTCAAGGGTGTGTGTGTGCGGCAGGGCACGGAGGCGCTGCTCTGGCAATGTTTGCGCACATCTTATGCACGGGACCACTTTGTGTGCGCGCGTGTGTGTGTGTGTGTGTGTGTGTGTGTGTGTGTGTGTGTATGTGTGTGTGTGTGTGTGTGTACGTGTGTGGAGAGACTGGCAGCAACGACCAGCCCTCAAGGGCAGGAGATGATCCCTGACCTTGGGGGAGACAACGACGTGATGTTGGTGAATGAAGGAGAGCCTGGAGAAGATGCTGCCTTAGGTGTTGCTGGAGGTGTTGCTGGAGGTGTTGCTGGAGATGAGGCTTGGGTGCCGCGCCGCCTGTATGTGGCTGCATGCATGCGTGCCGGCTGCACGCGCATGCACTCTGCTAACAGACCTCAATCCCAGGGCTGTCCCCGCTGTCCTAGGACAGTCCCAGGCCCCGCCTGGTATCCCGGGACAATCCCAGCCTGGGATGGTGCAATCCCAGGATTGCTTGGGATGGGGAGGAACTGGGGGGCTGAGCCTCGTTTACAGTTGACAGTTTACAGTACGCACCCTCAGGGCGTGGGATTGAGGGAGCTGCCTAACGAGGCTAGCTACCATGCAAAGGGGTTGTAGGGGGGTTAGCCAGGGGCGGCTCTGTGTTCCAAGTGCCGCCGGGTGGTGACTACAGAGTGGAGCTGCCGCACCATGAGGGTGTGCAGCTTCCGGGCGCAACTGACGGCAGCATCCCGCTGCACCCCCAGCGGGATGCTATCGTGTGCCTATCGTGTGCGCCGCGTAGATGGTGCCGCTGACGCCGAGTAGGATGGGGTAGATCTTGATGTTGTAGCACTGGTAGCCTCTCTCCGCCAGCCGCTCCACTAGCCCCCCGGATCTGCTCCCCCCTGCTGCCCCAGGCCGTTCCTGGTCCAGGCAGAAGTGTGTGCGCTGTGACTGGCCTGGTGACAGGCCGCGCTAGGCCAGTCACATGTGCCACCGCAAAGAGCACGCGCGTCCGCCAAGCCGCTCTGATTCCTCATATGAGCACCGAGTTAAACACACGACCTACAAATGCGCCGTGCACTCCTGGTGCAGCCCTTGCTGTGCTCTGGCTGCTCCACGTTCCAGTTCCATCCCCTCTCCCAGGTGGGTGAGCACGTTGTCGTGGTGGAGATCCTTTGGCAGGTCGGCTGGCAGCTGCAGTGCTGCAGCAGCACACCCTCCAATCCCACACTACTGCAGTGTACTGCACCATACCAGCAGTGATATGGATAGCCCTTGTAACAAGCTTTCCAATGCAAGTCAAGTGTTTGAATCCATGCAGAACTTAGGCCGTTTTCGTTAGGCAAGCAAAATGCGGATTGTGCTGCACGTACGAAAAACGTATTCCTCACGTATGCTCCCCCACGTACGTGCGTAAGTATAAAAGTGCCTCACGTACGTACGCGTACCAACGAACACGCCAACACTGCACGCACATCATGCTCTGCAACGTGCACTCGCAAGCAGACATTGGACGACGCGACATCCTCGAGCTTACCTGCCAAGACCGGCAAGTTGACAGCGGCGCAGCTCCACCACGAGGAGCAAGTGGGGCTCGCGCCTTCTAGCGAGACTACTTCAAGGTCTATATCGAGATGCTCATCCTCGTCAGTGTCATAATCTGCATGCGGCCAGCTCCAGGCCTCTTGAGCAGCTTGCACTAATTATGAGGCAGTTGCTTCCACCACGCCTTCCTTCTGGAGGCGTTTCCTCGGGCCGTGGTGGGTGCTTGGTGGGCACCCAGCGCGCCCGTCAGTTGGAGCGGCAACGTGAGCAGCAGCGCAAGCGCGAGCACGTTGAAGGAGGTCCGAACACAGAAAGAGGCACACGACTGGAATCAACCCACGACCTCGCTTCAAACACTGAAACATGCGACCTCTCCTCTCACCCCCAACTTATCCAAACCAAACGCGTCTTCTACCTACTGTTATTAATACCAAGACGTCACTACTCCAACAGCGCTCCGAAGCCAGGCCAACGCCAGCGACCGAGGGCCACGAGCTGCCAGCCTTCGACCCAGTCATTGAGACAGGCGCCTTCGCACACGCTGCCGCCGCGTCGACATTACGGCCCACACGGCTGTGCAGGCCACAGCCACAGCCACAGCACCATGTCGCCGCAACAGTACGCGCATGTCGCCGCATCAGTACGCGCGCCCAAGCCGCATCAGTACGCGCGCCCAAGCCGCCTGTTGATCGAGTCCACCTCATCGCAGTTTGGCATCGCAAAGTCCTTGGCCGTGTCCCGCTGCCGGAATGAGTAGCGCATGCGCTGGCGCGTAATCTGCTCGCTCTGGCAGCGCTGACTGAGGCGCTCGTAGTGGTCGCTTTCGACCTGCGTGTGTGAGCGTGTGCACGTGTGTGTGTGGTGTGTGTGTGTGCACGTGCGTGGATGCGTGCGTGTGATGTTTGATGTTTGCTGTTTGTGGTTTGTGGTTTGTTGTGTGGGTGGGTGTGTGCATGTGTGTGTCGATACCCTGGATGCGTTGTAGCTAGGGCAGGTGCAACCCTCTCCATGGCAAGGGAGGGCTCTATCACCCACATGCCGCTCAAGGGTGGACCGCGCCGACGAGCACATCGGGTACAGACACTTGCAGCGGCAAGGCGTGCACAGGGTGTGCCCTTGGGCGTCACAGTTGGGGCAGGTGCATGCACCCACTCCCCCCCCCCCCCCCCCCCCTCTCGCCCTGCCATTCGCCCCCACTGACCTGCCGCTCTAGCTTGGTGCGCGCGGACGATCGTATCGGGTAGGAGCGCTCAAACTCGTACTCGCTGGGAACGTAGTAGGGGACGTCGAGGCGCTGCGTTCGCAGGCGTGCCGGGTAGCGCGAGTCCTGCGACAGCTGGTACGAGGGGCTGCTGGCGCCTGCGTGTGGGAGAGGGGGTCGGAATGGTGGTTGAAAGTATGGGAGATGAAGGGCGCGTTGCGAGCAGGCGCGCAGGGTAGCGTGAGTCCTAGGACAGCTGGTACGAGGGGCTGCCAGTGCCTGTGTGTGCGAGAGGGAGGAGGCGGGGGTGGTTAAGGGGGAGGGAGAGACTTGTAGGATGGTCAATTGATTTCACAGTCCGTTGGACGCCTTTGATGGCGCATTAGGATGTGAGAGTTGTAGGGTCGCAGGCGCGCATACGCGCGGGTATCGTGAGTCCTGGGACAGCTGGTACGAGGGGCTGCATGCGCCTGCGTGTGCGAGAGTGAGGAGGCGGGGGTGGCGGTTGTTGAGAGTGAGAGAGGCTTGTAGGATGGTCGATTTTACAGTTGGAGTGGTGGTTGAAAGAGTGTGGGAGATGAAGGGCGCGCTGTGCGAGCAGGCCCGCCGGGTAGCGCGAGTCATAGGACAGCTGGTACTGGTGCATGTGAGAGGGAGGAGGGTTGGGTGTTGAGGGTGTGAGAGTAGAAGAGCGCTGGGTTTGGGCATCACCAGCACCAGCATCAACGCAAGCCCATGACCGCGCCTATACCTGGCTCCTGCCGCCCCCCTCTCGCAATCCACCACGTTGCATCCCTCCTCCTCTCCTGATACGATCGACAGCAGCAGCAGCAGCAGCAGCAGCAGCAGCATACCACCACATCCCCCCCCGCACCCCCCACCCCCCCACACAGACGTCCCGCCCCCCCTCACCAGAGAAGAGTGACAGCAGCAGCACCGGCAGCTGCACCAGCCCCCCCCCCCTCGCCATCCCCATCCCCCTTCACCCGAGAAGAGCGACAGCAACAGCAGCCCACCACAAACACACACAACAGCACACACACACACACACACACACACACACACCCGCCCCATCCTCCCTCACTTGAGAAGAGCGTCAGCAGCAGCAGCAGCAGCACCGGCAGCAGCTGCACCAGCCCCGCCACCACGTTGTGCCCAGGCGTGCGCGCCTCCTCTGCCGTGCCACCGCCCGCGGGTGCAGCCTGCCGCGCCTGCGGGCGCCGAGGAGCGCCAAACTGCGCGCGGAACATCTGGCCTTGCATGCCACCACTGGGGGGGGAGGAGAAGGTGTGTGGGGGGGTGCGTGTGTGGGGGGGGTGCGTGTGTGTGTGGTGTGTGTGTGTGTGTGGTGTGTGGGTGTGTGTGGTGTGTGTGTGTGTGCGTGCGTGTGTGGGCGTGTGTGTGGGCGTGTGTGTATGCGTGTGTGTGTGTGGATTTCCGGGCCATTGCCCTTTTCGCACCGCCACGCCCACCCATGGCTCCCCCCCTGGCACATGCACCTGCTGGCAACCTGCAGGAGCGTGTGCCGTCAGAACAAGTGGTGTCATTACGAAAACCAATCATGTCCTGTTCGCCCCCGCGACATAGGGGGGAACATGCCGGATTTCCCCCGCAGGAGGCGTATCTTCGCGGAAAAGTGTGGCGAACGTCAAATTTCGCACTTTTTAAAAGCGAAATACCCGCGATTCGCCCCCGCAGTTTCCCCCTAAATTCCCCGGGTTTTCCCACGCAGGGGGGTCTGCGGGATCTGTGGGGGGCTAATGAAACCACTGGTCAGGACCCACGCACACAGCACCACCCCACTTGCCCCGCACGCCCTTGTGTGCGAACCCCGACTGTGCGAACGTGCCCTCTCCCCTCCCCTGGCAAGGCAGGTTGGGTTTTAGGGTTTGATTCATTTAGACCTACAGCCAGGTGTCTATATAGATGGGATCCTCAGCCTGACAACAAGTTGACGCTCTCTTCCACATCAAAGACCTCAAGCGAGAGCGCCGCCAGCACCCCCGTCCCCACCCTCATCCTTGCTCACCCGCTGCAGGCGGAGGGTGAGCAGGGGTAGGGGTGGGAGGTGCAGCACTGCCCTCCGCCCCGAAATCGTTTAAGTTGGAGGACGAGTAGAACTGCTGCGCCCTTTCCTCGCCTTGGCCTCAGTAGGCGCAGCTATTATCCAGACAATGTTAGACCAGACTGGATCGGAGGACATGCCTCACCTGGAGGACATGTTGAAGATCTCGTATGCGTCAAAGTTTTCCGAGTCCGAAATCCCCTCCCCTCCCCCCCCCCTAAATCCTTAACCCTTAGCCTCAGCAAGCGCAGCTTTTATCCAGACCAGTGGTAACAACCCGGTGTTGACTCTATAGACAGGAGAGCCTCCCTCACCCGAAGAACATGTTGAAGAACTGGTCTGCGTCAAAGTTCTCCGAACACTGCATGCCCCATCCTCTCCCCTCCCCTCCCCTCCCCTCCCTTCTCTTCCCCTCCCCTCCCCTCATCAACAGGCACAGCAATTATTCAGACCAGTGTTAACCAGTTGTGTAATAAATGCCCCCGCAGCCCCTGAATCCCCCGCAGCCCCGCTGCCGGGGCAAACCGCAAAATTTGAGGGGAAACTGCAGGGGCGACTAGCGCCAGAAATTCGACGATTCCACACTTTTTCTGCGAAGCATGCCTCATGTGGGGGCGATTCGGCATGTTACCTCCTATGATGCGGGGGCGAACTGGACATAATTGGTTTCCTGAATGACACCACTGGTGTTCACGGCCAGGTGTCAACTCAATAGAACGGAGAGCCTCCCTCACCCGAAGAATAGTTGAAGATCTGATCTGCATCAAAGTCTTCCGAGTACTGCATGCCCCCTCCCCTCCCCTCCCATTCCCTTGGCCTCCAGGCCAGGCGCAGCTATTATCCAGACAAGTTGGACCAGAATAGATTGGAGAAGATGCCTCCCTCACCCAAAGAACATGTTGAAGATCTGGTCTGCGTCAAAGTCCTCCGAGAACTGCATCCCTCCGCCCTGCTGCTGCCGGACCCGCCCAGATGCAGAGCGCTGCGCCTGCGCCGCCTGTGCAGCTGCCGTGCTCTCGTAACCAGTGCGGTCGTAGTAGGCGCGCTGTGTGTGGGGGGGGGGGGGAGGGGAGGGGGGAGGGCGTTGTGTGTGTGTGTGAGCGTGAGTACGAGAGGGAGAGATAGATGTGAGAGAGGGGGAGATGGAGGGAGGGAGAGAGAGGTTGCGGCCTCTCTTGCGCAGCTCTGTGCAGCTGTGGTGCTCTCGTATCCAGTGCGGTCGTAGTAGGCGCACTGTGGATGCGGAGGGGGGGGAGGGCGTAGCGTGCGTGTGTGAGCGTGAGTACGAGAGGTGGAGAGATATAAAAGAGGGAGAGATGGAGCGCCGCCTGTAGAGCTGCGGTGCTCTCGGTACCAGTGCGGTCGTAGTAAGCGCGCTGTGGGTGTGCGTGTGGGGGGGCGCAGCGTGCGTGTGTTAGCGTGCGTATGAGAGATGATAGAAGGAGGGATGGGGGGAGGGAGAGAGAGGTCGCAACCTCTCATGCGCCGCCTGTGCAGTGGCGGTGCTCTCGTTACCAGTGCGGTCGTAGTAAGCGCGCTGTGGGTGTGCGTGTGGGGGGGCGCAGCGTGCGTGTGTTAGCGTGCGTATGAGAGATAATAGAAGGAGGGATGGGGGGAGGGAGAGAGAGGTCGCAACCTCTCATGCGCCGCCTGTGCAGTGGCGGTGCTCTCGTTACCAGTGCGGTCGTAGTAGCCGCGCTGTGAGGCAGGGGGATGGGAGGGGGGCGTGGCGTGCGTGTGCGAGCGTGAGTACGAGGGAGAGAGATGTGTGAGCGTGAATACAAGGGATATATATTGTCACAAACCTTGCCCTGAGCCTAGCCTCTAAGGATGCTCCTGGTTCGTGACGGGTATTAATAACCTTAGGGGTGTGGAATACTCACAATCACTAACGCCCTTCCTCAGAGCTTCAGCAACCCTGAGAGCCGTTATAGATGTAATAGAGATAGAGGGAGAGATGGAGGAAGAGAGAGAGGTTGCAACCGGTCTCTCTTATACCCGGCACGGACGTGGTAGGTGCGGTGCGCATCAGAGCAGCGTGTGTGAATGGACGTGAGGATGAGAGCGAGGGAGTGAGAGATATCAAGAGAGAGGGTGAGGGCGAGAGAGAGCGAGGGAGTGAGAGAGAGTGAGTGACAGCTCAAAAGTGCTCCTGGAGCAGTCGTGAGAGGCGAAGGGAGGGAAACCACAGCGAGCGCGTGCGTGCGTGTGCGCGCGTGCATGCGAGCGCGTGCGTGCGTGCGCGCTTTCATCAGAGCGCGTGCGTGCGCTTGCGTGTGCATGCGTGTGCATCCGAGTGTGTGTGCATCCGAGTGTGTGCAGTGATTCTGTTTTCGCGATTTGAGGCCATTTGGGGCCATTTGGCCCCAAAACAATTAAGTCGAGGGTCCACTTTGAGGGCCATGGGGCGGGGCCATTAAGTAAAGTGTGGCGCAATGTCGGGCAGTGTTGGGCTTTGGAGGCACATCCGCACTGGTCAACGCTAAGTCAGCGGTCAAGGCGGCCAACCGTACGTTGGTCCGCGCGCCGGCTGGCCCCCCCCCCCCAAAACAACTAAAAATAGCTGAAAACAAAATCACTGAGTGTGTGTGCACGCGTGTGTGTCAGCCCCGCACCTTTTGTGGGTCGCTGAGGCAGCTGAATGCCTTGGAGACCGCCTTGAACGCTTCCTCTGCTCGATGCGCCTTGTTCTTGTCGGGGTGCAGCTTCAGCGCCAGCTGCAAATGGAAGGAGCGTGGGAATGGTGTGGGGGCATTTGCAAGTGGTGTAGGTGGTGGTGGGCGGGGTGGTGGTGGATGTGCCGCCTTGTTCTTGGCAGGGTGCAGCTTCAGGGCCAGCTGCAACTGGAAGGGGCGTGGAATGAATGGAGCATTGCGGAAGTGGTGGCAGGGGTGGTGGTGGATGTGCCGCTTTGAGCGCCCCTTCTGCTCGCGCCGCCTTGTTCGTGTCAGGGTGCAGCTTCTGCGCCAGCTGCAAATGGAAGGAGTGTGGAAGAGTGGGGCATAGTGGTGAGGGTGAAGGGTCCAGGCGTTATGTCAAGATACGATAAGCCCCGCCTGTGTTCTTGTCGGGGTGCAGCTTCAACGCCAGCTGCAAATGGAAGGAGCGTGGAATGGCGCATGGGCATTGGGGGAAGTGGTGTGGGGGGGGGGGCGCCTTGAGCGCCTATGCCTTCGCCGCCTTGGTCTTGGCAGGGTGCAGCTTCAGGGCCAGCTGTAAATGGAAGGAGCGTGGGGATGGTGCATGGGCATCATTTGGGGACGTGGTGTACGGGGGGAGGGGGGGGCGCCTTGAGCGCTTCTTCTGCTCGATGCGCCTTGTTTTGTCGGGGTGCAGCTTCAGTGCCAGCTGCAAATTAAAGTAGTGTCAAATGGTGCAGGGGCATTTGGGGAAGTGGTGGGTGGGGTGGTAGCTGGAGTGGTGGTGGTGGTGGATATGCCGCCGTGAGCACGTCTTCTGCCCGCGACGCTTTATCCTTGTCGGGGCGCAGCTTCAGGTCCACTGGGGTGAGGGCATAGAGGTGACAGGTGGTGCTAGTGTCAACTGTCGGCTTTCAGTCGTCTGACGATATGGGGACATCCAAACATCACTGCACCCACACCCACACTCACACCCACAACATTCAATTCAATTGCATTCCAGATCGTTACAAAGATGACGGCGATCTCGTTCCAGAGGTCTGCATAAGGGCGTCTGTCAAAAGCGGGTGACCACTCGTCGCTATCAGGGGATGGGAGGGGAGGGGATGAGGGGAGGGGATGAGGGGAGGGGAGGGGAGGGGATGAGGGGACACCCACACCCACACCCACACCCACACAAAC
>VFSX01000586.1:60000-65000 GCA_016618255.1 Chlamydomonas sp. UWO 241 | reverse complement strand
TGCACCTGGGCTGCGTCCGCCCCCCCGCCACTCGAGCTCCCCCCCCAAAGCACGCCTGCCACCCGCTTGCAGGTGACCAACCGCATGTCACCACCACCATCCCATGCGCACACACCTCTGGGCACTGGTACAGCTTGCCCGCCTTTGCCACCATGCGCTCCGCTTTTGCCAGATCTCCATCCGCGAGCGCCCGTCGCCCGATGGATACGCACTGCATGGACGACTTGGTGTTAGGCTGTGCGCGTATGAGGCGCAGGGGCGGGACGCGAACGAGGGGCAAGGGGGGGGGGAGGGGGGACTAGGACACCAGGACACCTCCCAAACACCTCCCACGCGCTCACCAGCAGACTGTCATCCTTGTTTGCGACGTCCATAGTGGCGATGAGACGCTGTTAGTGCTTAAGCTCTAGGGACGTTGAGCTTCCAACCTGCATGGAGTTGCGTGTGGAATAAGTGAGGGGGGGAACCCTGAGAACGGTGGTGTGCAGAGCACTTAGCACACCATAGGTCGGTTGTCCGTGGGAACACGCATCGGTCGATAGGGCGGATATAGGGCGTCAAGACGCGGCGCGCCTCACAGGGAGAGCCTCACAACGAGTGGATGCAGCCACTCAAGCGCATCGTGTTTGGGGGGGTGACAGTGGCTCGCAGCAGCGGCGCGTCAGTTGTATCGTCAGCCGTGAGCGAGCAGGCGTCGCTGGTGGCGGGAGCACTGCCTGGGGGCCTGGTGCGCGGCAACTGGGGAGGTGCGCGCCATGCAGCCTGGGGGCACAGGTATGCCTCCTACTTCAGCGGCGGCAACGGCAGCAGTGCCGCATGGCGTGCAACCAGCGGAAGCATCCCCAAGGATCCAGCAAGACAGGTGGGGATACAGCGGGCAGGGGCGTGCATGCCGCGCCATGCGCATGCATGCATGCACTCCATGCGCATGCGTGCGCCCCAACGCCATGCATGCACTCACTCCATGCGTGCTGCTGCCTCCTCCATGCGTGCTGCCTCCTCCCGGCGACCTTTCTCCTCCCCCGAACACACCCCACCCACCCTCACCTCCTCTCCCAAATGCTCTCCCTTCACCCGACCTCGACAGGCTGACTGGCTGCGCTCGCTCAACGCTTCTGGTGACGCGCGTGCGGTGGTGGGCCACTTTGAGGCAGGGCGCGTTGCGTTCACGCAGGTGGGTTGGTGGGTCTCATGGCGGTGTATCGTGGTGGGCCACTGGGCTGTCGGTTGGCAATCGGTTGGCGGTTGGGCCACCTGGTGGTGGGCCACTTGGTGGTGGGCCTGTTGAACTGAGGTGCGGCTGATAAACCAGCAGTGGTCCTGCACAGCCATCTTGGCGCTAAGATGGCTGTGAAGGCCACACTGCTGGTTTATCAGCCGCACCTCAGTTCAACAGGGCCACGTGATGGTGAGCCACTTTGAGGCAGAGCGCGTCGCATTCACGCAGGTGTGGGTGGGTGGGTGGGTCCCATGGTGGTGGTGGTGACATGAGGGTTGGTTGGCGAGCGGTTGGCAAGCGGTTGACGGTTGGGCCACTTGGTGGTGGGTGATATGCTGGTGGGCCACTTCATAGTTGGGCACTTTGAGGCAGGGCGTCGAGTTGCGTTCACGCAGGTGTGTGGGGGGGGGGTCCCATGGTGCTGCCATGGTGGTGGGCCACTGGGCGGCCGGTCGGCGATTGGTCGACGGTTGGGCCACCTGGTGAAGGGTCACTTCCGGGTGGGTCACTTTGATGGTGGGCCACTTTGAGGCAGGGCGCGTTGCGTTCACGCAGGTGTGTGGGTGGGTGCCCCACGCCAGCCACGGCTCCAGGAGTGCCACATGGTGAGCTGCCCAGGGTCTGTGAGCTATTCCACAACGCAGGCACGGCCCAACACACATGGCCCAACACACACGCCCCAACGCACACACACACACACACACACACAGCTGGCGTGTCTTGAGCTTGCGGCACCTGCCGTCCCGCACACGCACGCACGGCAGTGGTTCCGCTAAGGATTTCTGAAAAATGATGGCTCGACCCGCGCCTCAATCCTAATCCATTCTAGGATCCTTAATCCATGATGATGGCTCGGCCCTAGAATGGAAAATGATGGCCCGGCCTCACGCTTGTTTCCTCAATTTGACCGCGCCGGAAGCGTTGTTCTGGGCAAGAAAGTGTGGAAATTCAATTTGCCAAGTGTTTGGGTATAGGTCGGAATGCGCACAATCTCACCCTGCAGCCCCTGCCCCATCGGACAATCTCACCCTGCAAACATACTTTTGCGAGGTGCATGGTGGCTCACGGAAACACAGATGCACTGGTGAGACGGGTGGGTGAGGAAGCAGACCAAGCATGGCGTGCACCAGTGATGTCCTTAGCGCCCCCGCAGCCCCCCTGCGGGGGCAAAACGAGAAATTTGGGGGGAAACTGCGGGGGCGGTCCAGACGCGCGCAGAAGAGAGAGGGAGGGAGAGCATGTGGATTGCGTGCGCACCCTGAGCCTGCCCTCCCCGCCCCCCCCCCCATCTGTGTCGACGCCCTGTTCAGGACGCACTCTGTGAGTACGTGCGCACCCTGGCCCCGACACATACACACACACACACACACACACACACACGTACATGCCCTGCCCAGGACGCGCTCGGCGAGAACATGCGCACACCCTGGCCCCAACACACACACACACACGCACACACACACATGTACATACCCTTCCCAGGACGCGCTCGGCGAGTACGTGCGCGCACTTGCGCGTCTGGACCGCCTCGACAATGCACGCGTGATGTCGCTGGTGCAGGTGTGGGAGGGGAGGGCACAGCAAGGGTGATCACGCACATCAAACACACACGCACACGCGCGCACACAGACAGAGAGAGGGAGAGAGACAGAGCGGAAGAGAGAGAGAGAAGAGAGAGAGAAGAGAACTCTGCACGGCAGACCTAGCTAGACTGTTTCTGGTCACCATTGAGGGTATTTTGTTTTGAGGCGAGTGACCAATCATGCACCAACAAAACGCACACACACGCACACACACACACACAAAACTTCAAAACCAACAAAACGCACACACACACACACACAAAACGCACACAAAACGCACACAAAACGCACACAAAACGCACACAAAACGCACACAAAACGCACACAAAACGCACACAAAACGCACACACAAAACGCACACCAACAAAACGCACACACACACACACAAAACTTCAAAACCAACAAAACGCACACACACACACACTAAAACTTCAAGTGGTGTCAAAATCGTCGGGGGCTCCCGCCCCGACGCCGCCAATGGCGGACCAACTGGGCTGACAGGGTGCTGCTGCAGCGTGAGCGACTCTGGGTTTTGGAAAATCGGCTATGTCGCCGATTTGCCCTGATCCAGAGCGCTAGTGGCTGTTTGAGACACGGCGTCATAAGGCAGGCAACTGCGAGGCATGCGGGGACGGAGGGCAGGCTGCTGGCAGAAGTCGGCGCCGCCATCGTCGGTACCCCCATGCAGCCACGGGCACCGGCACCGGGCAGAGGCTGCAGCTACGCTACAGCCAGGGCACCGGCTATGGGCATCGGCTATTGATTGACATCGGCTAAGGCTTCGGCTACGGCCAGGGACACCCTGCATCTGCACTCACATCGCATCGGCTACACGTCCGCCCTCTGGGCATCTGCATCTGCATCGGCCACGGCTACGGCCACGGCTACTGACATCGGCTGCGGCGACGGCTTCGGCCTACGGACTGCAGCTACGGCACGAATCGCGGGGCACTTCAGTGACCTGCATGGAGGGTCTCCATGCAGGGCGAATCTTACTTGCATGAGACACATGACGACGGAGGTGCACTGGCAGCAAGCGCCCTCGCAGCGCAAGCGCCATGCATGGAGGCTGGCGGCATGTCGGGCGTGCGCCACATGATGAACGGAGGAGGAGGAGGGTGGCCAGGCTGGCTGCCCGAACTGAGACGCATGGCGCGACCAGATGTACTAGAGCTAGTGGGATGGACACAGTCAATGTGTATCCACTGAGTGGACTAGTGCGGGTGATCGTATCTGCCTGCCTCAGGGATTGAGTGCGCAAGCACAAGTCTAATACGCCATTAAAGGCGTCCAACAAGACTGTAAAATCGACCACCACACACACACATTCACCCACCCGCCCCGCACCCCCCTCCTGCGATTGCACCCACTCACGTGTGTGCATATAAAGCGTGCACTGGGGGAGCCAGTCCAGCGGTGCCCACGCCCGGTGTGCTGCGCTGTGTTGAGCCCTGCAGTGCTTGTGTGTGTGTGTGTGTGTGTGCGTTCGTGTGTGTGTGCGTGCGTGCGTGTGTGCGTGGGGGCAGTCCCCACCTGCTCCTCGTGCTGCGATGTGTGCATCAAGCCCCCTTGTGTGCGTGTGTGTGCGCGCGCATCAAGCTCCCCTGTGTGTGTGCGCGCGTGCACGCATGCGCGCGTGTGTTGAGGGGCCTGCAGCGCACCACACAGCGACACCTCCTGTTCACCTCTTGCAGGCTGGCGCTGCCGCCTAGGTTTAGGGTTTCGGTTTTTAAACCCGAAGCCCTGAACCCTAAACCCCTACACCCTAAACCCTTAACCCTAAACCCTAAACCCTTAACCCCTAAGAAAACCTAGGCCTGCAGCGCACCACACAGCCACATGAACCTCCCGCAGGCTGGCGCTGCAGCAACAACCGGGGGCGCTGCGTTTGGCGGCAGTGGCCTGGTGCCTGGTGTGGGCGCGGCCCTGCAGCAACAGCAGCAGCAGCAGGGCAGCGGTAGCGGTGGCGGCGGGTACGGGTTTGGGGGCAGCAGCGGCGGGTCGTCAGGTGCGATTGGGCACATTACTGTCTACTGTCGTTTGTGTGTGTGTTTGTGTGTGTGTGTGTGTAACACTATGGAATGGAATGTGTGTGCGTGTGTGCGTGCGTGTGTGTGTGTAGTGTGTGTGTGTGTGTGTAGTGTGTGTGTGTGTGAGTGAGGGCCAGGGGCAGATTGTCAGGTGCAAACAGCCTCATG
>VFSX01000586.1:7500-55000 GCA_016618255.1 Chlamydomonas sp. UWO 241 | reverse complement strand
GCCCTGGACCCAGCAATGCGGCGCTGCTGGTGACTAGGATCTCCGTGCTCGCTGACGAGCGGGGTAAAATACGACTGGCCTGGCTCCTGCTAGACTGTCCCTCGGTGGAACACTACAGGAGCGGCTTGCCCGGCGCTGTCATGGCTTGGCGAGTAGCCGCGGCGCTGCCGCGGCCCGTGCTGGGAGACGGCCCTTATCCTCCCCCCATGCAGGACGCCATGCGGCACCGATCTCGACGAGTTGATCGACGAGCGGAGGAGCTGGCGCCCGTCAATGCATGCTGGACATCGGTCAAGATGGCTGCTCGTGGGGGCGAGCTACCATCAGGGCTTCAGCGGTGGTGACCGCCGAGGCAACAACAGAGTTTATCCGCTTCCCCATCGCAGCGTTTGTCACCGCGCTCACCCCCGGGGGCACTCGTCTGCCGGTGACTGGCGTCGGCATTGGTCTTCAGGCAGCCTGCCATGACGACTCTGTTTGCCCAGGCCCCCCTGGAGGGTGGGACCTGGCCATGCATGACGCATGGGGCGCAGGCAGAGCCCCATGCATGGAGTTGGACAACCATGCACCATGCCAGACGGGGACTTTTCTGCTTCAGCGCCGCCAGTCGGCACAGCCGGCGTGGTTGGCCTCAAAGGCCAGGAGGAGGACGGTCCTTTCCTATACGCTCCTTGCCAGACATGTCCCCCAGGGACTTACAGTTACAGTTACAGTTACATCGGCTTTCCAGCAAAGACTACCTCTAGTCCTAGTACCACCGCCTAGACCCAAGTCCAGTTCTGGCCCTAACAATTACTTGTGAGGGGCGGTAGCCACCAGCCGGCTGCCTGCCAACGTGTAGTCCCAGAGCAAAAAGGAGAGCTATTGTGCGACGCCTCCAAAATAGGTCCTAACTGCTTCTAGGGGATAGGGGGTCAAGTGGCGCTTGCCAATCTACTTGACCGCCGTGGTGGAGGGGCCGGCGCCTGAGGGGCAGCCGGACCGTACACCACGGCTCTCCACCCGACCCTATCCTGAGCACGCTCAAACGCCGTGTCCGAAAAAGTCTTCCAATCAGAACGAGTGCCACTAGTTTCGCCTAGCTGCTGAATAAACCCAGGGACTTGTTTGGGTCTAAACTAGCCGGCGGGAGCGGTAGTCTAGACGGCAGGCAACCGGCTGGTGGCTATCGTCCTTCACAGGGCGGTGGCACTAGGACTAGTGTTGTCTTAGCTGGAATGCCATGTAACTGTAACTGTAACTGTCTCACTCTCTTTCTTTCTATCTCTCTTTACACCCAACACAAGGCATGCTTAATCCACGCCGCGTCATACTCAGAAGAAATTACTGTTATATTTAAGCTTTCGACTATTCAAGCAGCACAGCTTGTGACTTGGCAGGGCCCACGTGGTGATGGCTTACCAACGCCGCACTTTATCACATGCTCCGATTATAAGTTGGGTGGTAGTCGTCTGGATATTGCCGCAAGCAACGGCTGTCTAAGTCCACACTTCCCCCACAGTGTTGGGACCTCTCCAGAGCAACGTTCGTGTACATGAGCGGTAAGCGACTCAGTGCATGAGTCGCTTACCGCTCTTGAATATGTCGCAAACCGGTAGTTTTGCTGCGCGCCAACGTTCAGAGGGGCACGGAAGAACAAAGGCCACCGGAGCCCACCACGCCCCCTTACAGGACTGAGATTGCCGTGAGCAGAGCGTGCCAGTGCTGCGCACCATTTCGTAGCGCAGGGAACACGCCGTGGGTGGTAGCCCCCCCCCCCTCACACACACACACACAGCTTCTTCATAGCTTCCAAGCCAGCGGTGGTCCCCACATTGCATGCATGCAACCGCATCCAACCGCATCAATGCAACCGAACCAATCCCATGCGCAATTCAGCGGTACCCTATCACAGCCCCATCGTCTGATACGCGCAGTGAATGCAATCAAAACGTCTGAGGCGGTCGGGATGACGCCTCAGGCGCCGCCTGATCCGCGCGAGTAAATGCGCCGCCTCAGGCGCTGTGGACTGTGGTAGAGATGTTGCAAGTTGTTGCAGACCCCCCCGAACAAAAATCCCCTGGCTGCATGCCTACGCCCCTTCCCCAGTGATCGTCGTCAGCACGGCTCGCGCGGCGACGGTGACGTCGCCAGCTTGCGATCCGCTTCCGGGGCATCTCGACCGAATCAACCCATTTCCTCCGCCCCCGCGCCCCCTCGCCGCCCCTACCGCCTGCTCACGCCTCCGTGCTGGCCGTGGCTACGCGACACTCTAGAAATGGCGGCGTATGGTGCCTCGTGGACGGCTGTGTGACCACGGAAGCACCACAGAGCTCGCTGGACGCCCTCGCCCCAGCAGACAGTTGGTAAAAAGTGTGAAAAGTGTGAAAAGTGGTAATTCCACTATTTTCTGGAAATCGCAATTCGGCATCTCCGTCAAAATCGGGCAAGTCGGCATGTTCCCTCCAATGTCGCTTGGGCAAACAGGACATTCTCGGTTTCCTTAAGGACACCACTGCCGCCAAGCAGTGAGCGTGCCGCCCACCCCACTACGTGGGGGGGGGGGGGGGGCGAGAGAGATTGGTTACACGTGCCGGGAGGGGGGGCTAGACAGTAGTTGCCCCAGAATGGGCAGTTGAAGAACTAAACCCTTAACCCTCAAATTCAGCGATAGAGAGAATTGGTGACACGTGCCGGTAGTACTTCCCAAACACCCCCGAGGGGACGCCGGGCTCACTGTATGTGTGGGGAGACGGGAAAGGGATGGAAAAAGGGAAGGCGAAGGGGTGCGCCGCAGGCGCACGGGTCTCACTTCCGGGGGCACGCTCAATGGCATGCGCTTGTCAGCTGTCAATTGTTTTTGTGTTTTTGTATTTCATGGGCACGCACGCTCTAGCAGAGCATCAACCGTCCGGCGTAGCCCACCCCGTGGGGCAGGCCACCCGCAAACTCGGCAAATCAGTATCAAAACCCAAGCCACAGAATGGCCGGGGCGGGCGGGGCCCTCAAACTCAGCCCTAACCCCTAATCCCACACACTTGGAATGAGTGAGCACTGACCTAACAGCAGATTCATACCTCATCGACATGTTAGTTGGCGTCCGTGCCCGAGTGGTTAAGGGGACTGATTAGAATTTGCTGATAACTCAAGTGACTGAAGATCAGTTACCGTGAGGTGCGCAGGTTCGAGTCCTGTCGGACGCGATCACTTTTTGCGGAGCCACAGAGCGACCATGGATCCACACAATTGACCATGGGTGGCATCCATGGTGTCAGGTGAACCCAGCGCGCCTCCTCCCAGCCCAATCGGAGGTCTTCAGAGCATCCTGGCTCATCCACGCTACCACACGCAATGGGCCTCTCTTATGCATACCAAGCATTGGATGGAGAGCACAGTCAAGAGCGAGCAGGGGCTCATACGATTCGTTCGTGCTTTCCACAATCACCTGCACCACTCCCGAGAGCTTCAACAACCCCAGAGCTATTGTACCGGCTCTCCGGCTCCCCAGCCACCACGCCTCAGCCCTACCAAAGGCCCCAACATCTGAGACACGCAACTCAAGGCGGCCATAACGCCCGAGGCGGCCTGGTGCGCCTCAGGCGGTCGTTTGCGCCTAGGCGGTCGGGGGTGGCGCCTGAGGCGGCGCCTTGGTGCCTCAGGCGGCCGGGCGTGCGCCTCAGGCGGTATCGGAGCGCCTGTGGCGCCGCCTGATCCGTGCAAGTCAAGGCACCGCCTCAGGCGTAGGGAATGTGGTAGGGAAAACGTCCCTGAGGGGGCGCGGGTTCACTGATTGTCTCCTGGCAGAGTGGTGGGGATGGGGGAAAGGGTCGGCGGAGGGTGGGTTCAAGCTTGAACCCTTGAGGGTGTCACTTCCGGGGTGGTAATTATTAATTTTTTTATTTGTTATTTATTATTTAATTACTTTGAACGGGTGGTGCGCTCACTCCTACCAGGGGTCAACCGACAAGTTATAAGAGTGGCGCTGGGGCGCCGCTAAAAAAACGGCGGAGCCGTCACGGCGCCGGGTTCGGTTTGCACTGGCTGCGATGATACAAACCCCGCGCAGAGAGAGAGAGAGAGAGAGAGAAGAGAGAGACACACACACACACCACAGACCTACTGCCCCCTACTATATTCACAACGCCTGAGGCGGCGCCTTAGGCGTCCCATTCCATGGCGCGGACCAGGCGGCGCCTCAGGCGCTCCGACCGCCTGAGGCGCCGCCTGAGGCGCCGCCTGAGGCGCCGCCTGAGGCGCACCCCCAATCGCCTCAGGCGTCGCCTGAGGCGTTATCCAAACCACCTCAGGCGCCACACCGACCGCCTCAGGCGCACAACACCGCCTCAGGCGCACCCTGGACCGCCTCAGACGTTATGACCGCCTTCCATGGCGCGGATCAGGCGTTGGGATTTTGGTAGGGAAGGGTGTCATCCGGGGCCACGCTCACTGGTGTGCGCTTGTCAATTGTCATTTTTTTTTTAATGGGTGGTGCGCTCACTCTACCTACCAGAGCATCAACCTAGAAAATATTAAACGCTAGGCGTACCGCGCGGGGCCTGAGCCTCCGCAGGGAAGTAAAATCGATTGTTTAATCGTGTCCGTGGGGGTCGTTTTACGTCGACTTCAGTCGATTTGACGCCCCAAATCGCGTTTTTTACTCTCATCATATCGGGCTTCGTGGGGGCGTCCCAAGCAATACTTGTTCGCAGGCTCAGACCCTGTACGGTAGTCTATCCCCGTAGGCCGGTAGTCTATCCCCGTAGGCCGCCCGCAAGCGGGGAGAGGCATAAAACGCACCACACGCGCGAAAACACACAGCCACAAGCACACACGCACAAATATGTTGTAATCAGTTGTGGACGAGGTGGGAGGGCGCGCAGGAGTGGGCTGGGGGGGGGGGGGCTCCGAAGCAACACACACTCGCCCTCCCTCGCTCGCTCGCTCACTCCCGTATTCCATCCCTTCATCCCCCCCCCACACTCCCCCCACACACACACTCCTTTGAGCACCACCACCCACGCACCCTCCTTTGAGCACACACCCACACCCACACACAGCCCACCCACCCTCCACCCACCCACCCACCCACCACCAACCCACCCACACCACACTACCCGCATCACACACCCCACCCCCCCACACCACACACTCACACACACACACACGCCCCCACCCCACCACCCCACCACCACCACCCGCACCCAGACCACACCACCCACACAACCACACACCACCACCACCCCACACATCCTCCACCACACCACTCACCACACACACCCTCCACTCCTTTCCATCCTCAGGCCAAGCAGGAGCTCATGGAGGTCGTGGACTTCCTGAAAGGTGCGGCAAGTGGGCGCGACCTGCATGCATCACGGGCATGCACCACCCGCATGCGCTACCAGTATGCATCACCTGCATGCACCACCTGCATGCATCACCTGCATGCGTTACATGCATGCATCACCTGCATGCATCACCTGCATACACCGCCTGCATGCATCACCTGCATGCACCACCCGCATGCATCACCTGCATGCACCACTAAAGAACGCACCCCAAGAACGCACCTTCCCCCTCCCCCTCCCTGTCGGCATAGACCCCGCCGTGTTCTACGCATTCTGGCGGCCTGCGTGGCTCTCTCTCTATAATGACCCTAAGAACTCACTCTCCCTCTTCTTCTCCTTCCCCCTCTCCGCACAGGCCCCGCCGTGTTCTGCGCACTTGGGCGGCCTGCGTGTCTCTAAACTCACCCCAAGAACTCACCCTCTTTCTTCCTCTTCCTCTCCCCCCCCCCCCCTGTCCCCACAGACCCCGCCAAGTTCACTGCACTCGGGGGGAAGCTGCCGCGCGGTGTGCTGCTGGTGGGGCCCCCAGGCACGGGAAAGACGCTGCTGGCGCGGTATGTGTGGAAAGTGTGGATCTGGGTGTGGAAAGTGCGAATCAGATGTCACGTATCGTACGCGTTGGTCTGATGCCGTGAAGGGGTGTGCTGCTGGTGGGGCAAGACGCTGCTTGGGTGGCGGTGCGAAGGGATGTGGGAAGTTTGAGTCATATGTCATATATTGTGCTCGTCGCTTTGATTCCCCGTTGAGGGGTGTTCTGGCGGTGGGGCCACCGGGCACAGGCACGACGCCGCTGGCGCTGTGTGTGGCCGGGCCTTTGTTCATCAATCCCAACATATTTGCAGATTGCGGTCGTTCAGATACGTGCTGGGGGTCCTACTGGTGGGACACCAAGGTGGCGTGTCCTTACTTCGGGACTCCTGATGATGGATTTGACAGTCGTGTGTTGTAGCATTTGACCTTGATCGGCACAGCGCCGAGCACCAGCAGTGGCCAGCCACCCGTCTGTAGCGCTCGGGCGCTCTACTCCCGAACGCTACATACGGGTGGCTGGCTACTGGTGGTGAGGGGGCTAGTGGGTCGGGGCTGGACCTAGGCAGGGCACTCGGCCCCCAGATCTGACTCCTCCCCGTGGGGGCACGGCCGGGGTTCTCCTAATTGCTGTGTCTTACTTCGTGCCTCGTTGTTGCTGTGCCTGTACCGGTGGGACGGCAATGTGGCGTGTTCCGGTGTCGTTCCTCCTAGCCTCACCCAAAGGCACCCCTTCACACGCAGCGCCATTGCTGGTGATGCTGGCGTCCCGTTCTCTTCACCTCTGAATCTGAGTTCAGGCAGTTACAGTTACATCGGCTTTCCAGCAAAGACTACCTCTAGTCCTAGTACCACCGCCTAGACCCAAGTCCAGTTCTGGCCCTAACAATTACTTGTGAGGGGCGGTAGCCACCAGCCGGCTGCCTGCGTGTAGTCCCAGAGCAACGTGTAGTCCCAGAGCAAAAAGGAGAGCTATTGTGCGACGCCTCCAAAACAGGTTCTAACTGCTTCTAGGGGATAGGGGGTCACGTGGCGCTTGCCAATCTACTTGACCGCCGTGGTGGAGGGGCCGGCGCCTGAGGGGCAGCCGGACCGTACACCACGGCTCTCCACCCGACCCTATCCTGAGCACGCTCAAACGCTGTGTCCGAAAAAGTCTTCCAATCAGAACGAGTGCCACTAGTTTCGCCTAGCTGCTGAATCAGTAGCTTAAGAAAATAGTGTCGGGAGGAGGCTGGAGGCCGGCCTTGCTGCCGAGCCACATCCATTGTGCAGTCAAAAGTCGTACGAGGAAGACGAGAAGCCGGCATGCGCATCACATGGCCTAGCCACTGCATTGATCGCTTTGCCACAAGGCTCTCAATTGGCTCAGTGTCGCACGCCTGCCGAATATAAGTTAATCTGTGCCGGTCGACCAGGCGCAACACCCAGAATGCGACGAAGGCAGTTAGAGTGGGCAACCTCCAATCGAGTCAGTTGTGTTTTAGTAGGGGCCCATGTTTCGCAGCCGTACAGAAAGTGGGGCAGCACGAAAGTGTTGTAAACCCGCATCTTAGACTGCACTTGCATCTTCTTGCTGGCCCAAATCTTATCAAAAGACGCAAACACGCCCAGCGCGCGACCGACACGCACACCGATCTCCTTTTCCACACCACCACTCTGGGTTATCCAACTCCCTAGATACTTAAATGCAGAGACGGTCTTCACTTCACCACCAGTCAGCGCAAACGTGGGCAGATCCGCGTCAAAATCTGCTGGCAAAATCATCACTTCTGTCTTGGCGGCGTTGATTTGCATGCCAAAGCTAGAGGACACTTTGTCAAGGATTTTCAGCATAAGCGCCAACTGAGCTGGGTCATGTAGGTAGGAGCCCAACACAGTAGGAGCCCACCAGCGGTAGGAGCCCAGCAGAGGGTAAAATCTGTCCATCAGAAGCGACTGGCGCTGGGCGGAGGGCAGGACCTGCACAAACCTCTGTTCGCACAAGCGGAACGAAAAGACTCATTCGGGCCACAGCCATGCAATGCCACAGCCATGCAATGCCACAGCCATGCAATGCCACAGCCATGCAATGCCACAGCCATGCATTGTTTGTACTCGGCATGTGCCGCGCTCAGCGAGCGCAGAGTAAAAATCGCATCAACAGTGCCTCTGCTTTTTCTGAAACCACACTGAGCCTCATGCAACTGACCATCAACCTGCGTGGAGACGCGGTGCAGAAGTATGGCAGCGTACACTTTCCCGGCAATAGAGAGAAGGCTTATACCGCAGTAGTTACCAGGGGAGTCACGCGGACCCTTCCCCTTATATAACGGTGTGATAATAGTTCAGGCATCCAGGGTTTACAGCAGCCTCACAATCAGACAGTCATACCCCCCCCCCCCTCCCCCTTTCATCACGCCCCCCACCATCACCACCACCACTACCACCACCACAAAAAAAATGCACACCCACAGCGCCATTGCTGGTGACACTGGCGTCCCGTTCTCTTCACTTCTGAATCTGAGCTCAGGCATCCAGGGTTTACAGCAGCCTCACAACGAGGGCAGACAGTCTACACTCTCCTCTCCCCCCTTGATCACGCCCCCCCCCACCAACACCAATACCAACACAACACGCCCCCCCACACACACAGCGCCATTGCGGGCGAGGCCGGCGTCCCGTTCTTCTACACATCTGGCTCCGAGTTTGAGGAGGTGTTTGTCGGAGTCGGCGCGCGCCGCGTGCGCGACCTGTTTGCGGCTGCCAAGAAGGTGTGTGCATGTTCAGTGTGTTTGGCTGTGCTTGTGGGGGGTTGGGGGGTGGGGGGGTTGGCGTGTGTGTGGGAGGGTGCAGGGGTGTATGGCAGAGCAGGCGCGCGCCAGATGCGAAACCTGTTTGCGGCTGCCAAGAAGGTGTGTGTGCTCGAGAGTGGGTGTGGCTGTGCGTGTGTGAGTGGGCGTGTGCTTGAGTGTGGGTGGGCGGGTGGGCGGGTGCGTGGGGGGGGGGGGCGTGGGAGGGTGCTGAGGTGCTTGTTGGAGTGGGCACGCGCCGTGTGCGCGACCTTTTTGCAGCTGCAAAGAAGGTGTGTGTGTGTGGAGGGGGGGCGAGGGGGTGCACACACACACCACACGCACGCGCACGCGCATCCACACACGCACACACATGCACACGCACACATTTGCATGCACACGCACGCGCGTACACACACACACACACAAACACACTTACACGCCCACAAACACACGCAGCACGCCCCGTGCATCATCTTCATCGACGAGATTGACGCGATCGGCGGAAACCGCAACCCCAAGGACCAGCAGTACATGCGCATGACGCTCAACCAGGTGTGTGTGTGTGTGTGTGTGTGTGAACCCTGAACGCAAATTTTACAAACCTACCTGAACCCCATGCAGCTGCTCGTTGAGCTCGGCGGCTTCAAGGCAAGCGAGGGCGTGATCGTTCGTTCCCCTCCCACACACACGCACACACCCGTCACCACAACTACTGCCACCTGAACCCTCAACCCTCGACCTGTAACCCTTAAACTTCGACCATACATCGCAGATTCTCGTTGAACTCAATGGCGCCAGGCGAGCGAGGGCGTGAGCGTCAAGACCCTCCCCCCTCCCACCCACCACCCTGACGATGTACCACCACCATCACCACCGCTGCCATCTAAGCCCTAAAGACTTTGCACCTCAACCCCACCTTCCCGGCAGCTTCTCGATGAGCTCGACGGCTGTAAGGCAAACGAGGGCGTGAGCGTCACCCCCCCCACACACACACACAGACACACACACACGATATACCACCGCCACCGCAGACCCCTCAACCCTAAACCCTCAGCCCTAAAAACAACACTTGCCACCTCAACCTAAACCCCATGCAGCTTCTCGTTGAGCTGGACGGCTTCAAGGCGAGCGAGGGCGTGAGTGTCGGCCGCTCTCACCCCCACACACACTCCCACCACCACCACCACACCCACCACCACCACCGCTGCCACCACCACCGCCACCGCTGCCACCTTAACCCTAAATCCCACCATCCCGGCAGCTTCTCGTTGAGCTCGACGGCTGCAAGGCAAGCGAGGGCGTGAGCGTCAAGACCCCCCCCCCCACACACACACACCATATACCACCGCCACCGCTGCCACCTTAACCCTAAACCCTGAACCCTAAAACAAAATTTGCAAACCTACATAAACCCCATGCAGCTTCTCGTTGATCTTCAAGGCAAGCGAGGGCAGTGAGCGGCAAGACCCCCACCCCTCTGCCCCCTACCCCCCCAACCCCAACCCCCAACCCACCCCCCCACCCTGACGAAATATCACCGCTGCCGCTGCCACCTTGACCCTGAACCCTAAAACCTCGGCCCTACCACGCAGCTCCTTGTTAAGCTTGATGGCTTCAGGCCAGCGAGGGCGTGATTGTCAGCCGGCCCCCACACACCCACCACCACCACCGCCATCGCTGCCACTTCAACCCTGAACCCTGAACGCCTTGCCACGCCACACACACACGCAGCTGCTGGTTGAGCTCGACGGCTTCAAGGCAAGCGAGGGCGTGATCTTTTGTTCCCCTTCCACACACACGCACACACCTGTCCCCCTCCCACACACACACCCCACCACCACCATGGTAGCAGTGTCCGACTGACTGTAACAATCGATCACCGCCACGCAGCTGCTTGTTGAGCTCGACGGCTTCAAGGCCAGCGAGGGCGTGATTGTCGTCGCCGCCACAAACTTCCCAGAGGTGCTTGACAAGGCGCTCATCCGACCTGGGCGGTTCGACAGACACGTGGTCGTGCCCAACCCTGATGTCAAGGTGTGGAATGGGTAACAGTCGATTGTGCAGTCTTTGGTGGCGCATCCTACTCTGGGAAGGAGGCCGGCAGCTGTCAGCATCCGACCAGGGCGATTCGACGGACACGTGGTGGTGCCAAACCCGGATGTCAAGGTGTGGAATGGGGTGTGGGGTCACACCTTTGTTTAGCCCTGTGCGATATGGGGGCCAGACCCGTGCGCTCATTTGACCAGGGCGCTTCGTTACGATTCGATTTGACCGCCACGTGGTGGTGAACCCTGATGATGAGTTTTGGACTGGTGGGGGGGGGGGCGCCTCTCCAATGAAGCCCAGACATAAACTGAACCACCACACTACACAACCCAGGGTCGACGCCAGATCCTCGAGCACCACTTGCATGACGTCCCTAAACGGCAGTTGCCCGGCAGATGCCCACCCACTCCCCCCAGCCACTCCCCACACTGCACACTGCACACTTCATGCAAACACTCCCCACACTCACCCACACAACCCAACCATCACCCTCCTCCCACCCAAGAAGGTCGGCACCAGATGCGTGAGCTCTCAGGGGGCCTCACAGGGGCAGCATCATGCCCCTGCGAGATCTCACAGGGGCCGGACGTCCACCCCTCACCCCACCCACCACCCACCCGCCCACTCCACCCACCATCCTTCCCTAAATGATCTCCGCCCAACCCATCAAACCCCCTCCAACCTAATAGGGTCGGCGCCAGATCCTCGAGCGCCACTTCCGCGACATCCCAAAGGGGCCTTCCGCCCTCACGCCCCTCGCCAGCCTCTACCCTCCACACACACACACACACACACGCACCGCAACCCACACCCCACCAAACGCAACGCACCACCCTCCTCCCTCCTCCTACCAACCCAGGGTCGGCGCCAGATCCTCGAGCGCCACTTCCGCGACATCCCCAAGGGTCCGGACGTGGACCTCCACGTCATTGCGCGCGCGACACCAGGGTTCAGCGGTGCTGACCTCGCAAACCTGGTGAACGTGGCTGCG
This sequence comes from Chlamydomonas sp. UWO 241, assembly GCA_016618255.1. Classification (NCBI taxonomy): domain Eukaryota; kingdom Viridiplantae; phylum Chlorophyta; class Chlorophyceae; order Chlamydomonadales; family Chlamydomonadaceae; genus Chlamydomonas; species Chlamydomonas priscui. The sequence goes on along the minus strand of VFSX01000586.1, from coordinate 43,337 downwards.
GTGCAGGTGGGTGGGGGTGGAGGTCTCTCTTTCTCTCTCTCTCTGTCTCTCTCTGTCTCTCTCTCTCTCTGTGTGTGTGTGTGTGTGTGTGTGCATGTGCATGTGCATGCGCAACACCAGGGTTCAGCGGGGCTGACCTGGCAAACCTGGTGAACGTGGTTGTGGTGCAGGGGTGTGTGTGTGTGTGTGCGTGTGTGTGTGTGCGTTGGGTTCAGCGGCGCAGACCTGGAGAACCTGGCTGCGGTGCAGGTGGGTGTGGGTAGTCAATTTCACAGTCCGTCGGATGCCTTTGATGGCGCCTTTGATGGCGTGGGTGTGGGTGCGGGTGCGGGTGTGAGTGTGGGTGTGGGTGTGTTACACCAAACACTACAGACCCACCCGCCCCCACACTAGCTCTGTCACACGCAGGCCGCCAAGACCGGCATAAAGTTTGTCGACACGCACGCACACACACACACACACACACACTCCCACACACACACACACACACACACACACACACAAACAAACAAACACACACGCCTCCAAGACCGGCATCAAGTCTGTCGGCACGCGCACACACACACACACACACACATCACACACACACACACACACGCACACACGCACACAGGCCGCCAAGACTGGCATCAAGACCGTCGACATGGCGAGCCTCGAGTATGCACGCGACCGGATTATGATGGGGGCAGAGCGCAAGAGCGCGGTGATCAGTGAGAAGAATCGCAGGTGTGCGTGCATGCGTGTGTGGGTGGGTGTGTTGTGTGTGCATGCGTGTGTTGTGGCTGTGTGAGTGTGTGTGTGTGTGCGTGTGTTTGTGTGTGTGTGTGTGCGTGCGTGTGTGGGGTGTGGGGGTGTGGGTGTGGGTGCATGTGTGTGGGTGGGTGGGTGTGCTATGTGTGTGGGTGGGTGGGTGCGCGCGACCGGATCGGAGCAGAGCGCAAGAGCGCTGTGATCTGTGAGAAAAAACGCAGGTGTGCGTGTGTGTGCGTGCGTGTGTGTGGGTGGGTGTGTTGTGGGTGGGCGTGTGTGCGTGTGGGTGGGGGGGTGCATGTGTGTGTGTGCGACCAGATCCTGATGGGTGCGGAGCGCTAGAGCGCGGTGTGATCAGTGAGAAGAAGCGCAGGTGTGTGTGCATGGGTGTGTGTGTGTGCGTGTGTGTGTGGTGTGTGGTTGTGTGTGTGTGGTGTGTGTGCATGTGGTTGTGTGTGTCTGTGTGTGTGCGCGCAACGAAGGCATCATGATGGGTGCAGAGCGCAAGAGCGCAGTGATCAGTGAGAAGAGTCGCAGGCGTGCATGTGTGTGCGTGTGTGTGGGTGGGTGGGTGGGTGTGCATGTGTGCGTGTGTGCATGTGTATGCGCACGACCGGTTCATGATGGGAGCAGAGCGTAAGAGCGCTGTGTGATCAGTGAGAAGAACCGCAGGTGTGCGCGTGTGGGTGGGGAGTGGGAGGGGTGCATGTGTGTGTGCGTGCGTGCGCGACCGGATCATGATGGGTGCAGAGTGCAAGAGCACGGGGGTCAGTGAGAAGAAGCAAAATGTGTTTGTGTGGGGTCATCGCGCGCACACGCGAGCCAACACCATGTGTGTTCACGCCATGCGACGTACACACGCAGGAAACCTACCCACAAACGCACACACACACACACACACACACACACCACCACCACACATCGTACACACACCGCAGGCTCACTGCTTACCACGAGGGCGGCCACGCACTTGTCGCGATGCTCACGCCCGGAGCTGACCCAGTGCACAAGGCAACGATCGTGCCAAGGGGTACGCGTGTGTGTGTGTGTGTGCGTGTGTGTGTGTGTGTGTGTTCACGCCCGGAGCAGACCCAGTGCACAAGGCGACGATCGTGCCAAGGGGTAAGTGTGTGTGTGCGTGTGTGTGTGCGTGTGCGTGTGTGCGTGTGCGTGCGTGTGTGTGTGTGTGCTCACGCCTGGAGCAGACCCAGTGCACAAGAATACGATTGTGTCAAGGCGTGCATGTTGCGACGTTTAAGCCCTCCATTCCCTCTCACCCCAGTCCCTATCGTCCTACCCAGCCCCTCCATTTTCCTACCCAGTCCCTCCATCTTCCTACCCAGTCCCTCCATCTTCCTACCCAGTCCCTCCATCTTCCTACCCAGTCCCTCCATCTTCCTACCCAGTCCCTCCATCCCCTCTCACCCCAGTCCCTAGCTTCCTACCCAGCCCCCGTCTTCCTTCCCAAACCCATTTTTACTACCCAAACCCTGTCTTACTACCCAAACCCCATCTTTCCATCTGTATTGCAGGTATGGCGCTCGGCATGGTGAGCCAGCTCCCCGAGGAGGACGCGACAAGCATTTCGCGCCGCCAGATGCTCGCGCGCCTCGACGTGTGCATGGGCGGCCGCGTCGCAGAGGAGCTCATCTTTGGGGACGATGACGTCACGAGCGGGGCGTCGTCCGACCTCAGGCAGGCGACTTCGCTCGCGCGCGCAATGGTCACAAAGTGGGTGCGCGCGTGTGTGCGTGGGTGTGGGTGTGTGTGCGTGCGTGTGTGTGGGGGTGACGAGCGGGGCGTCGTCCGATTTGAGGCAGGCGACCTCTCTCGCGCGGGCAATGGTCACAAAGTAAGTGAGTGGGTGCGTGGTGTGCGTGTGTGTGCGTGTGTGTGTGTGTGTGCGTGTGTGCGCGTGTCTGTGTCTGTGTATGCATGTGTGTATATGTGTGTGTGTATGCGTGCGTGTTTGGATGGGTGGAGGGGGGGGGTGACGAGCGGGGCGTCCGACCTCAGGCAGGCGACCTCGCTCGCGCGGGCAATGGTCACAAAGTGTGGGTGCGTGGTGTGTGTGTGTGTGTTTGCGTGGGTGTGGGTGAGTGTGTGCGTGCGTGTTTGGGGGGGGGTGACGAACGGGGCGTCGTCCGATCTGAGGCAGGCGACGTCGCTCGCGCGCGCAATGGTCACAAAGTAAGTGAGTGGGTGCGTGGTGTGCGTGTGCGTGCGCGTGCGTGTGTGCGTGTGGCTGCGTAGCTGCCTGTGCTCCAGGATATTCCTGCCCCCCCCCCTCCCCCCTCCCCCCCGCCCCCATCGTCTGTGCGTGCAGGTATGGCATGCCTGAGCGACTAGCGACCGATGAGCTCAAGAGACGCGCCCACTGAGGCCGCCCTCACGCTGCCCCCCACCCCACGCCCCCCCACCCCACCCCACCCACCCCTTTGTGCGTGCGTGCAGGTATGGCATGTCTGAGCGGCTGGGCCAGGTGGCGCTCGACTACGAGGACGACGGGCGGTCAATGAGCTCAGAGACGCGCGCGGCGGTCGAGGCAGAGGTGCGCTGGCATAGTATGCATGTGTGCTGAGAATCGTGTGCAGCCTGAGACTGACCAAATCATACCCCCGGTATATGTTTACACGTAGACTGAAGCACCCACTCACCCCCCGGTTGCCCTGCAGGTGCGCGCGCTCGTTCAGGGCGCATACGAGCGTGCGCGCACGATCCTCAAGCAGAATGAGGGCCAGCTGCACCGCCTGGCAGCCGGGCTGCTCGAGTCAGAGACGATGAGCGGGGAGCAAATCCGGTTGCTGCTGGGGCTGCCTGGTCGGGCGGAGGCCGGCGCCAACGGCGTCGCGCCCAAGGCGACAGTGTAACAGGGCTGCCCCTGGCACGTTAGGCGGTGTGTGGGCGCCGCACATGCCAGGCGACACGAGCCGTCAACAACTCGAGATCACGGTTTGATTGCTCCTCGGGGGGTTCTTGCAGGGTGGTCGCTGCTGCCCCCCCTGTGACATGCAGCCGGTGTGAGCGGATGGTGATGGCTGGCAGGATGTGAGCATGTACCGAGGCGTTAGAAGTAGTACGTGTAGAGGCAGCCAGGATAGGCAATCGGGTGGCGCGCGGTGGTTTTTTTGTTTGACAGGCGCCCTGTCGCACACACGCGTGTGTGGACGCATCTTCCAATGGCCCCAGGGATCCTGGCACCCGCGCGGCTGTCAGGAACAGGGTCACCGCTGTTCCTGGAGTATCAACATACTGTCTTTACACGTGTCGGACACCACTGTTAGAGGTGTGAAGCCCACTCACAGTCCACACTATTCGGCAGTACTATGGCTGTCCCTGTGTCTTCCCCACAGCACATCAGTGTGTTCCTGACAGCAGCCCAGTATTGCATACCCAGCAGAACCTGACCAGTCAAGATCATCGGAACAGAGTGGCCCCAATTCAAAGTGGGTTGTACAAGTGATGCAACACAATTGGGTGGGTGTTGGTCAACAAATGATGCAACACAGTTGGGTGGTCAAGACAGCCGACTCGTTCAATCGAGGTGCGCACTTGCAAGCAAATGGGGGGCGCATAGGCTGGGGCGCACTGCGCCATGATAGGTACAGTGAGTTGCGCGCTGGGCGAGCGCTGCTGCCGTGCGCCCTGGGTGTGGTAGAGCAGCGCGCGCGCGCGCGGGGCGGGCACACACCCAGCTGTCCTTCGGTGCGCTGACTGACGGCAACATCAGGGGTCTTGTGTGTCCCGAGTCCAGCAGCGGCGAGCGCCAAGCTGGCGCACCCTCATGGGGCGACGATCACGCGAGGCTGTGTAGACTCATGCCGGACGATGTGAGGCGAGACGTCGACCTGGTGTCATGCCGGAGCGCTTTGCCTACAGGGGCGTGCCCGTTTGTTGGATGAGCCTATTGGTGTCAGGGCTGCGTACGCACACTCCTATGTGTGGGCTGTGTCACTGTCTGCTGTCTGTCACCGGTCTATCACCGTGTGATCGTCTATTGTCGCTTCCAGGATGTCACGGCCTCCATCTATCTTGCAACGGTACTCCAATCCGTGTAGGCGCCCTGAGCAGGTGTACGGCACATGGGGCACTGCGAGTGCGGGAGCGAGGGGGCGCGCATGCAGCACGGCTGTCAGCACACGCAGGCGGGCGGTGAAGGCACACACGCATGCGCACCCGTGTCACAGGTCAACCCCCGCGTGCACCCAGTTTGCCTTTCACCATGGCATACATGTCATGCGCGCCACCAATTTGCAAGTGCGGGAGCAAGGGGGCACGCAGGCAGTACGAGTGTCAGCACACGCAGGCGTCAGAATTGGGCGGGCGGGTGAAGGCGCACGCGGCGCACCCGCGTCACAGGACGAGGTCTAACCCTGGCCGTGCCCCCCCGGGGAGGAGTCAGGTCTGGGGGCTGAGTGCCCTGTCTAGGTCCAGCCCCGAACCACTAGCCCCCCACCACCAATAGCCAGCCACCTGTCTGTAGCGCTCGGGCGTTATACGCCGAGCAAGGTCGAATACGCTGTCGGTAGGTGCGTCACACGACTGTAAAATCCATCATCATCAGGTCACCCGTGCCACAGTTTGCCTTCCCCCTGGCATACATATCACACGCGTCACCAATTTCCCCACAGCCCACGCACCTCTCCGTTGGTCACGCGCACGCTGGAGCAGCAGCCATCACAGAGCACGCGGTGGCCACACGGCACCAATGTCACGCTGCGCGCCACGTCCATGCACACCACACACAGCGACTCGTCATCGAGCTGCTGCTGTTGCTGCCGCAGCCGCCGCCGCTCCAGAGCCGACGATGACGCCGACGCTGCTGCTCCCGCCAGAAGAACGTCCACCACTGCTGGCTCCTGCCACTGCTGTTGCTGCTGTGGCTGCTCCACAGCTGATGATGCCGCTGCTGAAACAGCGCCCCCCGCGGCCGGCTGCTGCTGCTGCGGCTGACGCTGACGCTGCTGCTGCCGCTCGCCAGCTGACGCTGCCACCGCAGCTGGCAGCTGCTGTTGCCGCCGCTGCCGCATACCTGCTGCCGCTTCCACTGTTGCCGCCGTCGCTGAAGCAACGCTCGCCGCAAGCAGCTGCTGATACGTCTGCTGCGTCTGCTGCTGCTGCTGCACCTGCTGCTGCTGTGGCTGCTCTGGCTGCCGCCCTTGGCCGCCCGCCGCTTGGTGCGGCGGCGACGCAGCCACAGCGCCTCGGGCAACCACACCGAGCCAGGTCATCGCGGAGCTGGCGCCCGCGTCACCGCTGGGCGCCGTCGCCGCCGTCGCCGCCGTCAGCACAGGCCCAGCGGACCGCAACGCAACGTTCAGCACCGGGGCGGCATGAGAGGGCCAAGCCACCACGGAGCTGGAGCCTGCGGCAACTCTGGGCGCCACCGCAGCTGTCAGCACACACCCAGCGGAGCGCAGTGCAGCGCCCATTACCGGGCCGGCGTGAGAGGGCCAGGCCACCACGGAGCTGGGGCCTGTGCCACTGCTGGGCGCCATTGCCGCCGTCAGCACAGGCACAGCGAGCCGCAGCGCAGCGCCCAACACCGGGGCGGGATCAGCAGGCCCGGTGACCGTGCAGCTGGGGCCTGCGGCACTGCTAGGCACCACCACCGCCGCTGGCACCCGCCCAGCGGAGCGCATCGCAGCGCCCAGCACCGGGCGCCTCATCAGAGCAGCGCTGGGTGCCGGCCGGGGTGTTGCTGCACCCGGGGCGAGCAGCACGGTCGGCAGTGGCAACACTGCATGCACCTCGGCCACCTGCGCCTGCACTGCTGCCACCGCTTCTGGGATCGCCTCGGTTGCCGAAACCGACGGCTGCTCCGATGCCTGCCGATGCTGCTCAGCAAACCGCGCGGCAGCGTCTCTTCTGGCAGTGGCAGCTGTCGGGTCGCCATCAACGACAGCGTCTCTGCCGAAAGTGGCAGCTGTCGGAGCGAGGCCTGCAACTCAGCCTCCTGCGCCAGCGCTACCTGTTTGACCGACGCGGTCATCTGGTGGCCCAAGGCCACATTCTTTGCGAACCGCCCATGAATCTCCTCCAACCGTGCCTGCATCTCCAGCGTCAACCCTCCCGAGGCAGCTGCGAGGTTGATTGAGACCGCTGTTGCCAACAGTCCCTCCTGCGCGTCCATCTCCGCATGCAGCACTGCAATCTGTGCCTGCCTTGTCGGCTCCACCGCAGCTGTTGCAGCTCTCACCTTGTGCTGCCAGGCCTGCAAGTGCTCCACCAGCTGCTTGACCTGCAACAACTGCGGCAGGCTCGCCTCCCTCGACGCACCAGCCGCGGCTGCCGCCGCCGCTGCCGTCTTCTTTGCCTTGCTCTTCTTCCCCCCAGCTTTGGAACTGGCTGCATCAAGGGCCCCCGCGTCCTCTCCCAGCAGTCCTGCCGCCGCCGCATCTGCCCTCTCCTGCGCCTGGTGTCGCCACTCACAGAGCAGGCGCGCGACGGACACGTGACCTTTCTCACTCGAAGCTGCCACAGCCCGGTCAACGTGGGCGTGCGGTGCGTGTTTTGGCCACCCCAGGAGCAAGCGCACGACGGACTTGTGGCCATTCGTGGCGGCGAGGAGGAATGGCGCGCCCAGCCTGGCGTCTGCCCGTGTCGCGCTCACTGGCCACTCGAGGAGCAGGCGCACGACGGATTCGTGGCCACACTTGCAAGCTGCTTCCATCGCCTCGGAGTTGTTGGCGTCTGCTCGGGGGGCGTGCTTGGGCCACCCCAGGAGCACGCGAACGACGTGAGGGTGACCGGCCTGTGCCGCGAGCTTGAGTGCGCCACCATGCCGGCAGTCTGCGCGTGGGGCGCTGACCGGCCACCCGAGCAGCAGCCGCACGACAGATTCTTTCCCGTGCTGAGCAGCAAGGACGAGTGCCTTCGAATCGGCGCAGTCAGCACGCGGGCTGTACATCGGCCAGCCGAGCAGCAGCCTTACGACCGATTCGTGCCCTCCCAGCACAGCTCCCACCAGAGCCGCGCCGTCATTGCAATTCGCGCGTGGTGCTTCCGGATCCTGTGGCCGCCCTCGCCATTCCAAAATCAGGCGCACGACGGGCGCATGGCCACTGTAGCAGGCCGAAATGAGCGTGTCCTGAGCGGGAAATTGCGGATGCGGTTGCTGCCACAGCAGGCGCACGATGTGCGCGTGGCCATTCATCACAGCCAGCGTCAGCGCCTGCCCGTTCAAGCAGTCGGCGCGTAGTCGCGCGTCCGACTGTGAGTCTCGCAGCTCCAGCAGGTGGAGCATCGCCTCCTCGTGTCCCATCGCGCACGTGCGCACGAGAGCCTCATCTCTCGAGCCTCCGTGCAAGCCCACCAGGATCTGGACCATGGCAGATGGGCTGCCTCTCAGTACCTCACGCCACCGCCGGCACACAGACAGCGCCGAGTGGACAGGCAGGCCCTTGTGCGCCATGTCTCTGTTGCCCCGCCCAAGCGGCTGGCCCTCCACATCTGGCCATGCGCCGGCGCGGACGAGTACGTCCAGCAGCAGCTGATCCGGCAGGTCCTGTATGCGCATCACCTGGGCCTGGGGGCGGCATGCAGGGAGGGGGCACGGAGCGTGAGTGCGCTGGGTTAGTGTGTGTGGTGGGGTGTGTGTGTGCTTGTGCCCATGCGCCGCCATGCGCTGCCATGCAGCAGCACCAGCAGCAGGACGCGTGCTCACCTCAACAGCGTCGGCCGCCTCCGACTGGGTGCACGCCTGTGCCATGGTGCCTGCTTAGGCCTGCGCGCATGCATGAGAGGGCGCCGTGTTGCACAACCTGGCGGGGCTGCAGGGGCGCCCCTCTCTCCACTCTCTCCTGTGCAAGGCCGTTCTTTTGCCTTTCAACCCACGCGCAAAACGCAACGGATAACGCACCGGGTGCCAGGTGAAGTTGCCTACACGCGCAAAGCAAGAACGAGGTAGAGAGCTGGCAAGAAAAGCTCCTCTCACTACTCGCCACGCTCGTGGCACGATGGATTCATGCACGATGGTTGGCAATGTCTGGCGTTGTTGCCAGACCTGTTGCGCAACAGGGTGTGTGGGGTGGCATCACTGATGCCGCATCAGGCTCACCCTTCTGATATGGTGGCCTGCAGGCTGATGATGATCATGCTCATGGCCAGGCCTTGATGCATGGGTGGGCTTGGACAGACCTTGATGCATGGGGGGCTTGAGCAGGTGTTTCGTCTTCCCCTGACTCTCCATCTTTCACGCTGTTTACAGTTTACAGTTCGCACCCTCGGGGCATGGATTGAGGGAGCTGCCTAACGAGGCTAGCTACCATATATTTCACGCCGCATGCTCCCTTGTAGGCTGGCGCGCTGCGTGGCCTTGCGTCCTCTACTAGTAGAGCTCCCTAGGCGTGTAGAATTGGCTTTAACTCACGCCCCGGGGTCCTCCCAGCACGCGCATGTGAAACATGTAAAACCCTGCCGCATGTTCTCTCGCTGCAGCTCGCGTCAGCTGACGCTGCTCCAACCGACGTGCACGTGTGTGTGGCGTCCAGGGGCCAAGAAGGAGGGCGGCGCCACCGACGCTCGCCGCTGTTGGGTTAATACTTACGTAATTACTAGCGCATTGGCACGGATTGGCGTTGATACAATGGTTGATTGCCAAACCGCAGCGCCTGTCACCACCAGGGTTGGGGGTTTGAACAAACAAAAAACCCTGCTGCATGTTCCCTCGCTGATGATGCTCCAACCGACGGGCGCGTGTGGGTGGCAAATAGGGGCCACCGACGCTCGCTGATGTTGAGTTGCGAGCGCACCGGCACGGACTCGATTCAATTTGTTACAGAGGTTGATTGCCGTACCGCAGCACATGGCCACCACCACACCCACCACCACCACTCGTACAAGACGACAAAAAGATGGCGCTATACGATCGTTCTATTAGATCGGGCTCGGCGCGTAATGCCTGGGCGCCTGCGACTCAGCACGTCTACAGGTGGCTGGCTCAGGCAGGCAAATGTGCATTGATAAACATTGATTGGCAAAGCATATGAAGAAACCCTGAAACGTGGCATTGATTGGCACAGCACCCCACCCACCCCCCACCCGCGCGCCCGCCCCTGTGCTTGGAGCCCCATCCGGCCCCTTCCACCCCTAGATGCAGTGCATTTCCACCTCCTCGGAGTCCTTCCCACCCAGGCCCTCCTTGTACTTCTGGCCCTGGTACGTGAAACCCCATGCGTTGCCGGAGCCCCCGCGCCCGGAGCGCCACCAGACCACACCCGCGCCCACTAGCAGGACGACGAGCAGGATGACCCCGAGCTGCGTGTGTGTGTGTGTGTGTGTGTGCGTGTGTGTGTGTGCGTGCGTGTGTACGTGTGTGTGTGTGTGTGTGTGTATTTGTGTGTGTGTGTGTGTATTTGTGTGTGTGCGCGCGCCGGTAGGACAGCAGACGGGCCTGAAGGGGAAACTCCAGCACATGCGATCACGAGACCCCCACCAGGATTGCAAACGCCTCGCCCCCGCTGAGGATGCTGCTAGATGCGTGTGTGTGCATTGTGCGTGTGCATTGTGCGTGTGCATCGTGCGTGTGTCAATTTGCATGGACATCCCATACGATCATGCGGCCCCCACCAGGACTGCAAACGTCTCGCCGCCGCTGAGGCTGCTGCTAGATGTGTGTGTGTGTGTGTGTGCGTGTGTGTGTGTGTGTGACTGCCCGCCCACCCACCCACCCACCCACCAGGACTGCAAACGTCTCGCCACCGCTGAGACTGCTGCTGCTGCTGGAGGCACCCTGTGGGCACGGCTGACCGATGCTCGTGTTGGACACAGTCGCGTATGCGGTGAAATTGGTTCCTGCGCGAGGGTTTTGGTGGGTGGGATTCAGTTCATTCAGTTGTGTTTTAGGGCGTTAGGGTTAGAGATTCAGGTCAGATTCAGGTCCAGTTGGATTTTCGTTGGTGTGGGCTGGTCGATGCGCGGGTTGGACACACTCACGTGCGCGGTGCCTGCGGTGCCTGCGTGAGGGATTGGGGTGTTAGGGTTTGGGTTTCATGGTTTTAGTTGGTGTGGGCTGGCCGACGCTCGTCTTGGACACAGTCGCGTACGCAGTGAAGATGGTGCCTGCGCGCAAGGTTTTGGGGGTGTAGGGTGGCGTATGGTTTTAGTGTGTGTGTGTGTGTGTGTGTGCGTGTGTGTTTTGAGTGGTGTGTTAAGTGCTGACTGATGCTCGCATTAGTTGTGACCGCTGTGAGCGCGATGCCTGCGTTGAGGGTGGTTACGGTTTCAGTGGTGTTTTAGGGCTAGGGTCCCCAACTAAGGGATGCAGGGTTTCGTTGAGGGTTTCGATGTGGGCTGGCCGATGCTCGTGTTGGACACAGTCGCATACGCGGTGAAATTGGTGCCTGTGCTTTTTTTTGTTTGGTAGTTTTTTGGTGGGTAGGGTTCAGTTGTGTTTTAGGGTCCAAGGTCGAATACACTAGCCGGTAGGTGCGTCACACACGACTGTATAATACATCATCAGGGTTCGGGATTCAGGGTTAAGTTGGGCTCTAGATGGTGTGGGCTGGCCGATGCTCGTGTTGGACACAGTCGCGCATGCGGTGAATTGGTGCCTGCATGAGGGTTTTGGTGGGTAGGGTGCAGTTGTGTTTTAGGGTTTTAGGGTTTCAGGGTTTTAGTTGGTGTGGGCTGGCCGATGCTCGTGTTCGACACAGTCGCATACGTGGTGGAATTGGTGCCTGCGTGCAAGGGTTTTGGTGGGTAGGGTTCAGTTGTGTTTGATCAGGCTTGTAATTTGGGAGATAATCAAGTCAGGGCGAGTTGTTGAGCGTCGGACACAGTTGCGTGCGCAGTGAATGCGGTGCCTGCGCGCAAGGATTTGGGGGTTTTAGGGTTTGGGTTCCAGGTTTGCAGCTGGGGTTCAATAAAGTCAGGGCGAGTTGTCGAGTGTCGGACACAGTTGCATGCACAGTGAACACGGTGCCTGCGTGAGGATTTTGGTGGGTAGGGTTCAGTTGTGTTTTAGGGTTGGGGTTCTGGGGTTTAGTTGGGTTTAGTTGATGTGGGCTGACAGATGCTCGTGTTGGACGGTGAACGCGGTGCCTGCGTGAGCGGTTCGGGTTTTAGGGTTCAGGTTCAGGATTGTGTTTAGGGTTAGGGATTCAGGGTCAAGTTGGGTTTTAGTTGGTGTGGGTTTTAGGGTTGGGGGTAAGGGTTGATTTGGGTTTTGGTTGATGTGGGCTGACCAATGCTCGTGTTGGACACAGTCGCGTATGCGGTGAAATTGATGCCTGCGTGAGGGTTTTTGGTGGGTAGGTTCAGTTGTGTTTTAGGATTGGGGTTCAGGGTTTTAGTTGGTGTGGGCTGGCCGATGCGCGTGTTGGACACAGTCGCGTATGCGGTGAATGCGGTGCCTGCGTGAGGGTTTGGGGTTTTAGGGTGAGGGGTTAAGGTTTGTAGTTGGGGGTCGGGGCAAACTGCTGTATACGGTATACATCCCGCCGTACACGGTATTTACACCGCAACGGCATACATACGGTACATACGGTATACGTATACCGTGCCGCGCCCTGTAGACACACACACACACATACACACACACACGCACACACCATCGACACCCAGCCCCCCAAACACACACCCACGCACCGTCCAGACTCGGTCCCTGATCCGCTGGGTTGTCCTGCCTGACCCAAGCATCTGGCAGCTCCCCACACATCACAGGATTGTTGATGAGTTGCACCTGCAGTGCATGCGTGTGTGCGTGTGTGTGTGTGTGTGCGTGTGAGCGTCTGGCAGCTCCCCACACATCAGAGGGTTGTTGATGAGTTGCACCTGCATGTGTATGTGTGCATGCGTGCGTGTGTGTGTGCGTGTGTGTGTGTGCATGCATGTATGTGTGTGTGCGTGTGTGTGCGTGTGTACGTGCGCGTGACCATCTGGCAGCTCCCCGCACATCAGAGGGTTGTCGATGAGTTGCACCTTCAGTGCATGCGTGTATGTGTGTGTGTGTGCGTGTGTGTGTGTGTGTGCATGCATGTATGTGTGTGTGCGTGTGTGTGTGTGCGCGTGTGAGCGTCGGGCAGCTCCCCACATATCAGAAGGTTGTTGATGAGTTGCACCTGCAGTGCATGCGTGTATGTATGTATGTATGTGTGTGTGTGCGTGTGTGTGTGTGTATGTGCGTGTGTGTGTGTGCATGCATGTATGTGTGTGTGTGTGCGTGTGTACGTGCGCGTGACCATCTGGCAGCTCCCCGAACATCAGAGGGTTGTTGATGAGTTGCACCTGCAGTGCGTGTGTGTATGTGTGTGTGTGTGCGTGTGTGTGTTCAGGTGTGTGCGTGTGAGCGTCTGGCAGCTCCCCGCACATCGGAGGGTTGTTGAGTTGCACCTGCATGCGTGTGTGTGTGGGGTGTGTGTGTGTGCATTTGTGTGTGTGTGCATGTGTGTGTGTGTGTGTGTGTGTGTGAGCATCTGGCAGCTCCCCACACATCAGACGGTTGTTAATGAGTTGCACCTGTAGTGTGTGTGTGTGTGTGTGTGAGCGTTTGGCAGCTCCCCACACACCAGAGGGTTGTTGATGAGTTGCACCTGCAGTGCATGTATGCATGTCTGTCTGTGTGTGTGTGAACTCAATGGCGCCAGGCGAGCGAGGGCGTGAGCGTCAAGACCCTCCCCCCTCCCACCCACCACCCTGACGATGTACCACCACCATCACCACCGCTGCCATCTAAGCCCTAAAGACTTTGCACCTCAACCCCACCTTCCCGGCAGCTTCTCGATGAGCTCGACGGCTGTAAGGCAAACGAGGGCGTGAGCGTCACCCCCCCCACACACACACACAGACACACACACACGATATACCACCGCCACCGCAGACCCCTCAACCCTAAACCCTCAGCCCTAAAAACAACACTTGCCACCTCAACCTAAACCCCATGCAGCTTCTCGTTGAGCTGGACGGCTTCAAGGCGAGCGAGGGCGTGAGTGTCGGCCGCTCTCACCCCCACACACACTCCCACCACCACCACCACACCCACCACCACCACCGCTGCCACCACCACCGCCACCGCTGCCACCTTAACCCTAAATCCCACCATCCCGGCAGCTTCTCGTTGAGCTCGACGGCTGCAAGGCAAGCGAGGGCGTGAGCGTCAAGACCCCCCCCCCCACACACACACACCATATACCACCGCCACCGCTGCCACCTTAACCCTAAACCCTGAACCCTAAAACAAAATTTGCAAACCTACATAAACCCCATGCAGCTTCTCGTTGATCTTCAAGGCAAGCGAGGGCAGTGAGCGGCAAGACCCCCACCCCTCTGCCCCCTACCCCCAACCCCAACCCCCAACCCACCCCCCCACCCTGACGAAATATCACCGCTGCCGCTGCCACCTTGACCCTGAACCCTAAAACCTCGGCCCTACCACGCAGCTCCTTGTTAAGCTTGATGGCTTCAGGCCAGCGAGGGCGTGATTGTCAGCCGGCCCCCACACACCCACCACCACCACCGCCATCGCTGCCACTTCAACCCTGAACCCTGAACGCCTTGCCACGCCACACACACACGCAGCTGCTGGTTGAGCTCGACGGCTTCAAGGCAAGCGAGGGCGTGATCTTTTGTTCCCCTTCCACACACACGCACACACCTGTCCCCCTCCCACACACACACCCCACCACCACCATGGTAGCAGTGTCCGACTGACTGTAACAATCGATCACCGCCACGCAGCTGCTTGTTGAGCTCGACGGCTTCAAGGCCAGCGAGGGCGTGATTGTCGTCGCCGCCACAAACTTCCCAGAGGTGCTTGACAAGGCGCTCATCCGACCTGGGCGGTTCGACAGACACGTGGTCGTGCCCAACCCTGATGTCAAGGTGTGGAATGGGTAACAGTCGATTGTGCAGTCTTTGGTGGCGCATCCTACTCTGGGAAGGAGGCCGGCAGCTGTCAGCATCCGACCAGGGCGATTCGACGGACACGTGGTGGTGCCAAACCCGGATGTCAAGGTGTGGAATGGGGTGTGGGGTCACACCTTTGTTTAGCCCTGTGCGATATGGGGGCCAGACCCGTGCGCTCATTTGACCAGGGCGCTTCGTTACGATTCGATTTGACCGCCACGTGGTGGTGAACCCTGATGATGAGTTTTGGACTGGTGGGGGGGGGGGCGCCTCTCCAATGAAGCCCAGACATAAACTGAACCACCACACTACACAACCCAGGGTCGACGCCAGATCCTCGAGCACCACTTGCATGACGTCCCTAAACGGCAGTTGCCCGGCAGATGCCCACCCACTCCCCCCAGCCACTCCCCACACTGCACACTGCACACTTCATGCAAACACTCCCCACACTCACCCACACAACCCAACCATCACCCTCCTCCCACCCAAGAAGGTCGGCACCAGATGCGTGAGCTCTCAGGGGGCCTCACAGGGGCAGCATCATGCCCCTGCGAGATCTCACAGGGGCCGGACGTCCACCCCTCACCCCACCCACCACCCACCCGCCCACTCCACCCACCATCCTTCCCTAAATGATCTCCGCCCAACCCATCAAACCCCCTCCAACCTAATAGGGTCGGCGCCAGATCCTCGAGCGCCACTTCCGCGACATCCCAAAGGGGCCTTCCGCCCTCACGCCCCTCGCCAGCCTCTACCCTCCACACACACACACACACACACGCACCGCAACCCACACCCCACCAAACGCAACGCACCACCCTCCTCCCTCCTCCTACCAACCCAGGGTCGGCGCCAGATCCTCGAGCGCCACTTCCGCGACATCCCCAAGGGTCCGGACGTGGACCTCCACGTCATTGCGCGCGCGACACCAGGGTTCAGCGGTGCTGACCTCGCAAACCTGGTGAACGTGGCTGCGGTGCAGGTGGGTGGGGGTGGAGGTCTCTCTTTCTCTCTCTCTCTGTCTCTCTCTGTCTCTCTCTCTCTCTGTGTGTGTGTGTGTGTGTGTGTGCATGTGCATGTGCATGCGCAACACCAGGGTTCAGCGGGGCTGACCTGGCAAACCTGGTGAACGTGGTTGTGGTGCAGGGGTGTGTGTGTGTGTGTGCGTGTGTGTGTGTGCGTTGGGTTCAGCGGCGCAGACCTGGAGAACCTGGCTGCGGTGCAGGTGGGTGTGGGTAGTCAATTTCACAGTCCGTCGGATGCCTTTGATGGCGCCTTTGATGGCGTGGGTGTGGGTGCGGGTGCGGGTGTGAGTGTGGGTGTGGGTGTGTTACACCAAACACTACAGACCCACCCGCCCCCACACTAGCTCTGTCACACGCAGGCCGCCAAGACCGGCATAAAGTTTGTCGACACGCACGCACACACACACACACACACACACTCCCACACACACACACACACACACACACACACACAAACAAACAAACACACACGCCTCCAAGACCGGCATCAAGTCTGTCGGCACGCGCACACACACACACACACACACACATCACACACACACACACACACGCACACACGCACACAGGCCGCCAAGACTGGCATCAAGACCGTCGACATGGCGAGCCTCGAGTATGCACGCGACCGGATTATGATGGGGGCAGAGCGCAAGAGCGCGGTGATCAGTGAGAAGAATCGCAGGTGTGCGTGCATGCGTGTGTGGGTGGGTGTGTTGTGTGTGCATGCGTGTGTTGTGGCTGTGTGAGTGTGTGTGTGTGTGCGTGTGTTTGTGTGTGTGTGTGTGCGTGCGTGTGTGGGGTGTGGGGGTGTGGGTGTGGGTGCATGTGTGTGGGTGGGTGGGTGTGCTATGTGTGTGGGTGGGTGGGTGCGCGCGACCGGATCGGAGCAGAGCGCAAGAGCGCTGTGATCTGTGAGAAAAAACGCAGGTGTGCGTGTGTGTGCGTGCGTGTGTGTGGGTGGGTGTGTTGTGGGTGGGCGTGTGTGCGTGTGGGTGGGGGGGTGCATGTGTGTGTGTGCGACCAGATCCTGATGGGTGCGGAGCGCTAGAGCGCGGTGTGATCAGTGAGAAGAAGCGCAGGTGTGTGTGCATGGGTGTGTGTGTGTGCGTGTGTGTGTGGTGTGTGGTTGTGTGTGTGTGGTGTGTGTGCATGTGGTTGTGTGTGTCTGTGTGTGTGCGCGCAACGAAGGCATCATGATGGGTGCAGAGCGCAAGAGCGCAGTGATCAGTGAGAAGAGTCGCAGGCGTGCATGTGTGTGCGTGTGTGTGGGTGGGTGGGTGGGTGTGCATGTGTGCGTGTGTGCATGTGTATGCGCACGACCGGTTCATGATGGGAGCAGAGCGTAAGAGCGCTGTGTGATCAGTGAGAAGAACCGCAGGTGTGCGCGTGTGGGTGGGGAGTGGGAGGGGTGCATGTGTGTGTGCGTGCGTGCGCGACCGGATCATGATGGGTGCAGAGTGCAAGAGCACGGGGGTCAGTGAGAAGAAGCAAAATGTGTTTGTGTGGGGTCATCGCGCGCACACGCGAGCCAACACCATGTGTGTTCACGCCATGCGACGTACACACGCAGGAAACCTACCCACAAACGCACACACACACACACACACACACACACCACCACCACACATCGTACACACACCGCAGGCTCACTGCTTACCACGAGGGCGGCCACGCACTTGTCGCGATGCTCACGCCCGGAGCTGACCCAGTGCACAAGGCAACGATCGTGCCAAGGGGTACGCGTGTGTGTGTGTGTGTGCGTGTGTGTGTGTGTGTGTGTTCACGCCCGGAGCAGACCCAGTGCACAAGGCGACGATCGTGCCAAGGGGTAAGTGTGTGTGTGCGTGTGTGTGTGCGTGTGCGTGTGTGCGTGTGCGTGCGTGTGTGTGTGTGTGCTCACGCCTGGAGCAGACCCAGTGCACAAGAATACGATTGTGTCAAGGCGTGCATGTTGCGACGTTTAAGCCCTCCATTCCCTCTCACCCCAGTCCCTATCGTCCTACCCAGCCCCTCCATTTTCCTACCCAGTCCCTCCATCTTCCTACCCAGTCCCTCCATCTTCCTACCCAGTCCCTCCATCTTCCTACCCAGTCCCTCCATCTTCCTACCCAGTCCCTCCATCCCCTCTCACCCCAGTCCCTAGCTTCCTACCCAGCCCCCGTCTTCCTTCCCAAACCCATTTTTACTACCCAAACCCTGTCTTACTACCCAAACCCCATCTTTCCATCTGTATTGCAGGTATGGCGCTCGGCATGGTGAGCCAGCTCCCCGAGGAGGACGCGACAAGCATTTCGCGCCGCCAGATGCTCGCGCGCCTCGACGTGTGCATGGGCGGCCGCGTCGCAGAGGAGCTCATCTTTGGGGACGATGACGTCACGAGCGGGGCGTCGTCCGACCTCAGGCAGGCGACTTCGCTCGCGCGCGCAATGGTCACAAAGTGGGTGCGCGCGTGTGTGCGTGGGTGTGGGTGTGTGTGCGTGCGTGTGTGTGGGGGTGACGAGCGGGGCGTCGTCCGATTTGAGGCAGGCGACCTCTCTCGCGCGGGCAATGGTCACAAAGTAAGTGAGTGGGTGCGTGGTGTGCGTGTGTGTGCGTGTGTGTGTGTGTGTGCGTGTGTGCGCGTGTCTGTGTCTGTGTATGCATGTGTGTATATGTGTGTGTGTATGCGTGCGTGTTTGGATGGGTGGAGGGGGGGGGTGACGAGCGGGGCGTCCGACCTCAGGCAGGCGACCTCGCTCGCGCGGGCAATGGTCACAAAGTGTGGGTGCGTGGTGTGTGTGTGTGTGTTTGCGTGGGTGTGGGTGAGTGTGTGCGTGCGTGTTTGGGGGGGGGTGACGAACGGGGCGTCGTCCGATCTGAGGCAGGCGACGTCGCTCGCGCGCGCAATGGTCACAAAGTAAGTGAGTGGGTGCGTGGTGTGCGTGTGCGTGCGCGTGCGTGTGTGCGTGTGGCTGCGTAGCTGCCTGTGCTCCAGGATATTCCTGCCCCCCCCCCCCCCCCTCCCCCCCCGCCCCCATCGTCTGTGCGTGCAGGTATGGCATGCCTGAGCGACTAGCGACCGATGAGCTCAAGAGACGCGCCCACTGAGGCCGCCCTCACGCTGCCCCCCACCCCACCCCACCCACCCCTTTGTGCGTGCGTGCAGGTATGGCATGTCTGAGCGGCTGGGCCAGGTGGCGCTCGACTACGAGGACGACGGGCGGTCAATGAGCTCAGAGACGCGCGCGGCGGTCGAGGCAGAGGTGCGCTGGCATAGTATGCATGTGTGCTGAGAATCGTGTGCAGCCTGAGACTGACCAAATCATACCCCCGGTATATGTTTACACGTAGACTGAAGCACCCACTCACCCCCCGGTTGCCCTGCAGGTGCGCGCGCTCGTTCAGGGCGCATACGAGCGTGCGCGCACGATCCTCAAGCAGAATGAGGGCCAGCTGCACCGCCTGGCAGCCGGGCTGCTCGAGTCAGAGACGATGAGCGGGGAGCAAATCCGGTTGCTGCTGGGGCTGCCTGGTCGGGCGGAGGCCGGCGCCAACGGCGTCGCGCCCAAGGCGACAGTGTAACAGGGCTGCCCCTGGCACGTTAGGCGGTGTGTGGGCGCCGCACATGCCAGGCGACACGAGCCGTCAACAACTCGAGATCACGGTTTGATTGCTCCTCGGGGGGTTCTTGCAGGGTGGTCGCTGCTGCCCCCCCTGTGACATGCAGCCGGTGTGAGCGGATGGTGATGGCTGGCAGGATGTGAGCATGTACCGAGGCGTTAGAAGTAGTACGTGTAGAGGCAGCCAGGATAGGCAATCGGGTGGCGCGCGGTGGTTTTTTTGTTTGACAGGCGCCCTGTCGCACACACGCGTGTGTGGACGCATCTTCCAATGGCCCCAGGGATCCTGGCACCCGCGCGGCTGTCAGGAACAGGGTCACCGCTGTTCCTGGAGTATCAACATACTGTCTTTACACGTGTCGGACACCACTGTTAGAGGTGTGAAGCCCACTCACAGTCCACACTATTCGGCAGTACTATGGCTGTCCCTGTGTCTTCCCCACAGCACATCAGTGTGTTCCTGACAGCAGCCCAGTATTGCATACCCAGCAGAACCTGACCAGTCAAGATCATCGGAACAGAGTGGCCCCAATTCAAAGTGGGTTGTACAAGTGATGCAACACAATTGGGTGGGTGTTGGTCAACAAATGATGCAACACAGTTGGGTGGTCAAGACAGCCGACTCGTTCAATCGAGGTGCGCACTTGCAAGCAAATGGGGGGCGCATAGGCTGGGGCGCACTGCGCCATGATAGGTACAGTGAGTTGCGCGCTGGGCGAGCGCTGCTGCCGTGCGCCCTGGGTGTGGTAGAGCAGCGCGCGCGCGCGGGGCGGGCACACACCCAGCTGTCCTTCGGTGCGCTGACTGACGGCAACATCAGGGGTCTTGTGTGTCCCGAGTCCAGCAGCGGCGAGCGCCAAGCTGGCGCACCCTCATGGGGCGACGATCACGCGAGGCTGTGTAGACTCATGCCGGACGATGTGAGGCGAGACGTCGACCTGGTGTCATGCCGGAGCGCTTTGCCTACAGGGGCGTGCCCGTTTGTTGGATGAGCCTATTGGTGTCAGGGCTGCGTACGCACACTCCTATGTGTGGGCTGTGTCACTGTCTGCTGTCTGTCACCGGTCTATCACCGTGTGATCGTCTATTGTCGCTTCCAGGATGTCACGGCCTCCATCTATCTTGCAACGGTACTCCAATCCGTGTAGGCGCCCTGAGCAGGTGTACGGCACATGGGGCACTGCGAGTGCGGGAGCGAGGGGGCGCGCATGCAGCACGGCTGTCAGCACACGCAGGCGGGCGGTGAAGGCACACACGCATGCGCACCCGTGTCACAGGTCAACCCCCGCGTGCACCCAGTTTGCCTTTCACCATGGCATACATGTCATGCGCGCCACCAATTTGCAAGTGCGGGAGCAAGGGGGCACGCAGGCAGTACGAGTGTCAGCACACGCAGGCGTCAGAATTGGGCGGGCGGGTGAAGGCGCACGCGGCGCACCCGCGTCACAGGACGAGGTCTAACCCTGGCCGTGCCCCCCCGGGGAGGAGTCAGGTCTGGGGGCTGAGTGCCCTGTCTAGGTCCAGCCCCGAACCACTAGCCCCCCACCACCAATAGCCAGCCACCTGTCTGTAGCGCTCGGGCGTTATACGCCGAGCAAGGTCGAATACGCTGTCGGTAGGTGCGTCACACGACTGTAAAATCCATCATCATCAGGTCACCCGTGCCACAGTTTGCCTTCCCCCTGGCATACATATCACACGCGTCACCAATTTCCCCACAGCCCACGCACCTCTCCGTTGGTCACGCGCACGCTGGAGCAGCAGCCATCACAGAGCACGCGGTGGCCACACGGCACCAATGTCACGCTGCGCGCCACGTCCATGCACACCACACACAGCGACTCGTCATCGAGCTGCTGCTGTTGCTGCCGCAGCCGCCGCCGCTCCAGAGCCGACGATGACGCCGACGCTGCTGCTCCCGCCAGAAGAACGTCCACCACTGCTGGCTCCTGCCACTGCTGTTGCTGCTGTGGCTGCTCCACAGCTGATGATGCCGCTGCTGAAACAGCGCCCCCCGCGGCCGGCTGCTGCTGCTGCGGCTGACGCTGACGCTGCTGCTGCCGCTCGCCAGCTGACGCTGCCACCGCAGCTGGCAGCTGCTGTTGCCGCCGCTGCCGCATACCTGCTGCCGCTTCCACTGTTGCCGCCGTCGCTGAAGCAACGCTCGCCGCAAGCAGCTGCTGATACGTCTGCTGCGTCTGCTGCTGCTGCTGCACCTGCTGCTGCTGTGGCTGCTCTGGCTGCCGCCCTTGGCCGCCCGCCGCTTGGTGCGGCGGCGACGCAGCCACAGCGCCTCGGGCAACCACACCGAGCCAGGTCATCGCGGAGCTGGCGCCCGCGTCACCGCTGGGCGCCGTCGCCGCCGTCGCCGCCGTCAGCACAGGCCCAGCGGACCGCAACGCAACGTTCAGCACCGGGGCGGCATGAGAGGGCCAAGCCACCACGGAGCTGGAGCCTGCGGCAACTCTGGGCGCCACCGCAGCTGTCAGCACACACCCAGCGGAGCGCAGTGCAGCGCCCATTACCGGGCCGGCGTGAGAGGGCCAGGCCACCACGGAGCTGGGGCCTGTGCCACTGCTGGGCGCCATTGCCGCCGTCAGCACAGGCACAGCGAGCCGCAGCGCAGCGCCCAACACCGGGGCGGGATCAGCAGGACCGGTGACCGTGCAGCTGGGGCCTGCGGCACTGCTAGGCACCACCACCGCCGCTGGCACCCGCCCAGCGGAGCGCATCGCAGCGCCCAGCACCGGGCGCCTCATCAGAGCAGCGCTGGGTGCCGGCCGGGGTGTTGCTGCACCCGGGGCGAGCAGCACGGTCGGCAGTGGCAACACTGCATGCACCTCGGCCACCTGCGCCTGCACTGCTGCCACCGCTTCTGGGATCGCCTCGGTTGCCGAAACCGACGGCTGCTCCGATGCCTGCCGATGCTGCTCAGCAAACCGCGCGGCAGCGTCTCTTCTGGCAGTGGCAGCTGTCGGGTCGCCATCAACGACAGCGTCTCTGCCGAAAGTGGCAGCTGTCGGAGCGAGGCCTGCAACTCAGCCTCCTGCGCCAGCGCTACCTGTTTGACCGACGCGGTCATCTGGTGGCCCAAGGCCACATTCTTTGCGAACCGCCCATGAATCTCCTCCAACCGTGCCTGCATCTCCAGCGTCAACCCTCCCGAGGCAGCTGCGAGGTTGATTGAGACCGCTGTTGCCAACAGTCCCTCCTGCGCGTCCATCTCCGCATGCAGCACTGCAATCTGTGCCTGCCTTGTCGGCTCCACCGCAGCTGTTGCAGCTCTCACCTTGTGCTGCCAGGCCTGCAAGTGCTCCACCAGCTGCTTGACCTGCAACAACTGCGGCAGGCTCGCCTCCCTCGACGCACCAGCCGCGGCTGCCGCCGCCGCTGCCGTCTTCTTTGCCTTGCTCTTCTTCCCCCCAGCTTTGGAACTGGCTGCATCAAGGGCCCCCGCGTCCTCTCCCAGCAGTCCTGCCGCCGCCGCATCTGCCCTCTCCTGCGCCTGGTGTCGCCACTCACAGAGCAGGCGCGCGACGGACACGTGACCTTTCTCACTCGAAGCTGCCACAGCCCGGTCAACGTGGGCGTGCGGTGCGTGTTTTGGCCACCCCAGGAGCAAGCGCACGACGGACTTGTGGCCATTCGTGGCGGCGAGGAGGAATGGCGCGCCCAGCCTGGCGTCTGCCCGTGTCGCGCTCACTGGCCACTCGAGGAGCAGGCGCACGACGGATTCGTGGCCACACTTGCAAGCTGCTTCCATCGCCTCGGAGTTGTTGGCGTCTGCTCGGGGGGCGTGCTTGGGCCACCCCAGGAGCACGCGAACGACGTGAGGGTGACCGGCCTGTGCCGCGAGCTTGAGTGCGCCACCATGCCGGCAGTCTGCGCGTGGGGCGCTGACCGGCCACCCGAGCAGCAGCCGCACGACAGATTCTTTCCCGTGCTGAGCAGCAAGGACGAGTGCCTTCGAATCGGCGCAGTCAGCACGCGGGCTGTACATCGGCCAGCCGAGCAGCAGCCTTACGACCGATTCGTGCCCTCCCAGCACAGCTCCCACCAGAGCCGCGCCGTCATTGCAATTCGCGCGTGGTGCTTCCGGATCCTGTGGCCGCCCTCGCCATTCCAAAATCAGGCGCACGACGGGCGCATGGCCACTGTAGCAGGCCGAAATGAGCGTGTCCTGAGCGGGAAATTGCGGATGCGGTTGCTGCCACAGCAGGCGCACGATGTGCGCGTGGCCATTCATCACAGCCAGCGTCAGCGCCTGCCCGTTCAAGCAGTCGGCGCGTAGTCGCGCGTCCGACTGTGAGTCTCGCAGCTCCAGCAGGTGGAGCATCGCCTCCTCGTGTCCCATCGCGCACGTGCGCACGAGAGCCTCATCTCTCGAGCCTCCGTGCAAGCCCACCAGGATCTGGACCATGGCAGATGGGCTGCCTCTCAGTACCTCACGCCACCGCCGGCACACAGACAGCGCCGAGTGGACAGGCAGGCCCTTGTGCGCCATGTCTCTGTTGCCCCGCCCAAGCGGCTGGCCCTCCACATCTGGCCATGCGCCGGCGCGGACGAGTACGTCCAGCAGCAGCTGATCCGGCAGGTCCTGTATGCGCATCACCTGGGCCTGGGGGCGGCATGCAGGGAGGGGGCACGGAGCGTGAGTGCGCTGGGTTAGTGTGTGTGGTGGGGTGTGTGTGTGCTTGTGCCCATGCGCCGCCATGCGCTGCCATGCAGCAGCACCAGCAGCAGGACGCGTGCTCACCTCAACAGCGTCGGCCGCCTCCGACTGGGTGCACGCCTGTGCCATGGTGCCTGCTTAGGCCTGCGCGCATGCATGAGAGGGCGCCGTGTTGCACAACCTGGCGGGGCTGCAGGGGCGCCCCTCTCTCCACTCTCTCCTGTGCAAGGCCGTTCTTTTGCCTTTCAACCCACGCGCAAAACGCAACGGATAACGCACCGGGTGCCAGGTGAAGTTGCCTACACGCGCAAAGCAAGAACGAGGTAGAGAGCTGGCAAGAAAAGCTCCTCTCACTACTCGCCACGCTCGTGGCACGATGGATTCATGCACGATGGTTGGCAATGTCTGGCGTTGTTGCCAGACCTGTTGCGCAACAGGGTGTGTGGGGTGGCATCACTGATGCCGCATCAGGCTCACCCTTCTGATATGGTGGCCTGCAGGCTGATGATGATCATGCTCATGGCCAGGCCTTGATGCATGGGTGGGCTTGGACAGACCTTGATGCATGGGGGGCTTGAGCAGGTGTTTCGTCTTCCCCTGACTCTCCATCTTTCA
Source organism: Chlamydomonas sp. UWO 241 (assembly GCA_016618255.1). NCBI lineage: Eukaryota > Viridiplantae > Chlorophyta > Chlorophyceae > Chlamydomonadales > Chlamydomonadaceae > Chlamydomonas > Chlamydomonas priscui. Next base: position 18,831 of record VFSX01000586.1, on the reverse strand, counting down.
CGCTGTTTACAGTTTACAGTTCGCACCCTCGGGGCATGGATTGAGGGAGCTGCCTAACGAGGCTAGCTACCATATATTTCACGCCGCATGCTCCCTTGTAGGCTGGCGCGCTGCGTGGCCTTGCGTCCTCTACTAGTAGAGCTCCCTAGGCGTGTAGAATTGGCTTTAACTCACGCCCCGGGGTCCTCCCAGCACGCGCATGTGAAACATGTAAAACCCTGCCGCATGTTCTCTCGCTGCAGCTCGCGTCAGCTGACGCTGCTCCAACCGACGTGCACGTGTGTGTGGCGTCCAGGGGCCAAGAAGGAGGGCGGCGCCACCGACGCTCGCCGCTGTTGGGTTAATACTTACGTAATTACTAGCGCATTGGCACGGATTGGCGTTGATACAATGGTTGATTGCCAAACCGCAGCGCCTGTCACCACCAGGGTTGGGGGTTTGAACAAACAAAAAACCCTGCTGCATGTTCCCTCGCTGATGATGCTCCAACCGACGGGCGCGTGTGGGTGGCAAATAGGGGCCACCGACGCTCGCTGATGTTGAGTTGCGAGCGCACCGGCACGGACTCGATTCAATTTGTTACAGAGGTTGATTGCCGTACCGCAGCACATGGCCACCACCACACCCACCACCACCACTCGTACAAGACGACAAAAAGATGGCGCTATACGATCGTTCTATTAGATCGGGCTCGGCGCGTAATGCCTGGGCGCCTGCGACTCAGCACGTCTACAGGTGGCTGGCTCAGGCAGGCAAATGTGCATTGATAAACATTGATTGGCAAAGCATATGAAGAAACCCTGAAACGTGGCATTGATTGGCACAGCACCCCACCCACCCCCCACCCGCGCGCCCGCCCCTGTGCTTGGAGCCCCATCCGGCCCCTTCCACCCCTAGATGCAGTGCATTTCCACCTCCTCGGAGTCCTTCCCACCCAGGCCCTCCTTGTACTTCTGGCCCTGGTACGTGAAACCCCATGCGTTGCCGGAGCCCCCGCGCCCGGAGCGCCACCAGACCACACCCGCGCCCACTAGCAGGACGACGAGCAGGATGACCCCGAGCTGCGTGTGTGTGTGTGTGTGTGTGTGTGCGTGTGTGTGTGTGCGTGCGTGTGTACGTGTGTGTGTGTGTGTGTGTGTATTTGTGTGTGTGTGTGTGTATTTGTGTGTGTGCGCGCGCCGGTAGGACAGCAGACGGGCCTGAAGGGGAAACTCCAGCACATGCGATCACGAGACCCCCACCAGGATTGCAAACGCCTCGCCCCCGCTGAGGATGCTGCTAGATGCGTGTGTGTGCATTGTGCGTGTGCATTGTGCGTGTGCATCGTGCGTGTGTCAATTTGCATGGACATCCCATACGATCATGCGGCCCCCACCAGGACTGCAAACGTCTCGCCGCCGCTGAGGCTGCTGCTAGATGTGTGTGTGTGTGTGTGTGCGTGTGTGTGTGTGTGTGACTGCCCGCCCACCCACCCACCCACCCACCAGGACTGCAAACGTCTCGCCACCGCTGAGACTGCTGCTGCTGCTGGAGGCACCCTGTGGGCACGGCTGACCGATGCTCGTGTTGGACACAGTCGCGTATGCGGTGAAATTGGTTCCTGCGCGAGGGTTTTGGTGGGTGGGATTCAGTTCATTCAGTTGTGTTTTAGGGCGTTAGGGTTAGAGATTCAGGTCAGATTCAGGTCCAGTTGGATTTTCGTTGGTGTGGGCTGGTCGATGCGCGGGTTGGACACACTCACGTGCGCGGTGCCTGCGGTGCCTGCGTGAGGGATTGGGGTGTTAGGGTTTGGGTTTCATGGTTTTAGTTGGTGTGGGCTGGCCGACGCTCGTCTTGGACACAGTCGCGTACGCAGTGAAGATGGTGCCTGCGCGCAAGGTTTTGGGGGTGTAGGGTGGCGTATGGTTTTAGTGTGTGTGTGTGTGTGTGTGTGCGTGTGTGTTTTGAGTGGTGTGTTAAGTGCTGACTGATGCTCGCATTAGTTGTGACCGCTGTGAGCGCGATGCCTGCGTTGAGGGTGGTTACGGTTTCAGTGGTGTTTTAGGGCTAGGGTCCCCAACTAAGGGATGCAGGGTTTCGTTGAGGGTTTCGATGTGGGCTGGCCGATGCTCGTGTTGGACACAGTCGCATACGCGGTGAAATTGGTGCCTGTGCTTTTTTTTGTTTGGTAGTTTTTTGGTGGGTAGGGTTCAGTTGTGTTTTAGGGTCCAAGGTCGAATACACTAGCCGGTAGGTGCGTCACACACGACTGTATAATACATCATCAGGGTTCGGGATTCAGGGTTAAGTTGGGCTCTAGATGGTGTGGGCTGGCCGATGCTCGTGTTGGACACAGTCGCGCATGCGGTGAATTGGTGCCTGCATGAGGGTTTTGGTGGGTAGGGTGCAGTTGTGTTTTAGGGTTTTAGGGTTTCAGGGTTTTAGTTGGTGTGGGCTGGCCGATGCTCGTGTTCGACACAGTCGCATACGTGGTGGAATTGGTGCCTGCGTGCAAGGGTTTTGGTGGGTAGGGTTCAGTTGTGTTTGATCAGGCTTGTAATTTGGGAGATAATCAAGTCAGGGCGAGTTGTTGAGCGTCGGACACAGTTGCGTGCGCAGTGAATGCGGTGCCTGCGCGCAAGGATTTGGGGGTTTTAGGGTTTGGGTTCCAGGTTTGCAGCTGGGGTTCAATAAAGTCAGGGCGAGTTGTCGAGTGTCGGACACAGTTGCATGCACAGTGAACACGGTGCCTGCGTGAGGATTTTGGTGGGTAGGGTTCAGTTGTGTTTTAGGGTTGGGGTTCTGGGGTTTAGTTGGGTTTAGTTGATGTGGGCTGACAGATGCTCGTGTTGGACGGTGAACGCGGTGCCTGCGTGAGCGGTTCGGGTTTTAGGGTTCAGGTTCAGGATTGTGTTTAGGGTTAGGGATTCAGGGTCAAGTTGGGTTTTAGTTGGTGTGGGTTTTAGGGTTGGGGGTAAGGGTTGATTTGGGTTTTGGTTGATGTGGGCTGACCAATGCTCGTGTTGGACACAGTCGCGTATGCGGTGAAATTGATGCCTGCGTGAGGGTTTTTGGTGGGTAGGTTCAGTTGTGTTTTAGGATTGGGGTTCAGGGTTTTAGTTGGTGTGGGCTGGCCGATGCGCGTGTTGGACACAGTCGCGTATGCGGTGAATGCGGTGCCTGCGTGAGGGTTTGGGGTTTTAGGGTGAGGGGTTAAGGTTTGTAGTTGGGGGTCGGGGCAAACTGCTGTATACGGTATACATCCCGCCGTACACGGTATTTACACCGCAACGGCATACATACGGTACATACGGTATACGTATACCGTGCCGCGCCCTGTAGACACACACACACACATACACACACACACGCACACACCATCGACACCCAGCCCCCCAAACACACACCCACGCACCGTCCAGACTCGGTCCCTGATCCGCTGGGTTGTCCTGCCTGACCCAAGCATCTGGCAGCTCCCCACACATCACAGGATTGTTGATGAGTTGCACCTGCAGTGCATGCGTGTGTGCGTGTGTGTGTGTGTGTGCGTGTGAGCGTCTGGCAGCTCCCCACACATCAGAGGGTTGTTGATGAGTTGCACCTGCATGTGTATGTGTGCATGCGTGCGTGTGTGTGTGCGTGTGTGTGTGTGCATGCATGTATGTGTGTGTGCGTGTGTGTGCGTGTGTACGTGCGCGTGACCATCTGGCAGCTCCCCGCACATCAGAGGGTTGTCGATGAGTTGCACCTTCAGTGCATGCGTGTATGTGTGTGTGTGTGCGTGTGTGTGTGTGTGTGCATGCATGTATGTGTGTGTGCGTGTGTGTGTGTGCGCGTGTGAGCGTCGGGCAGCTCCCCACATATCAGAAGGTTGTTGATGAGTTGCACCTGCAGTGCATGCGTGTATGTATGTATGTATGTGTGTGTGTGCGTGTGTGTGTGTGTATGTGCGTGTGTGTGTGTGCATGCATGTATGTGTGTGTGTGTGCGTGTGTACGTGCGCGTGACCATCTGGCAGCTCCCCGAACATCAGAGGGTTGTTGATGAGTTGCACCTGCAGTGCGTGCGTGTATGTGTGTGTGTGTGCGTGTGTGTGTGTGTGTGCATGCATGTATGTGTGTGTGCGTGTGTGTGTGTGTGCGTGTGAGCGTCTGGCAGCTCCCCGCACATCGGAGGGTTGTTGAGTTGCACCTGCATGCGTGTGTGTGGGGGGTGTGTGTGTGTGCATTTGTGTGTGTGTGCATGTGTGTGTGTGTGTGTGTGTGTGTGAGCATCTGGCAGCTCCCCACACATCAGACGGTTGTTAATGAGTTGCACCTGTAGTGTGTGTGTGTGTGTGTGAGCGTTTGGCAGCTCCCCACACACCAGAGGGTTGTTGATGAGTTGCACCTGCAGTGCATGTATGCATGTCTGTCTGTGTGTGTGTGTGTGTGTGTGCGTTTGTGCGTGCGTGTGTGTTTGCGTGTGTGCATGTGTGCGTGTTTCTGTGTGTGTGTGCGTCTGGCAGCTCCCCACACATCAGAGGGTTGTTGATGAGTTGCACCTGCTGTGTGTGTGTGTGTGTGCATGTGCACGTGTGTGTGTGTGTGCGTGCATGTGTGTGTGTGCGTCTAGCAGCTCCCCACACATCAGAGGGTTGTTGATGAGTTGCACCTGCAGTGCATGTGTGTGTGTGTGTGAGTGTGCGTGTGTGTGCGTGTGCGTGTGTGGGCATGTGTGTGTGTGTGTGTGCGTGTGTGTGTGTGTTTGTGTGTGGGCATGTGGGCGTCTGGCAGCTCCCCACACATCAGAGGGTTGTTGATGAGTTGCACCTGCAGTGCATGCATACGTGTGTGTGTGTACCACCCCACTATGCGTGTATGTGTGTTCGTGTGTGTGCGTGTGTGTATGTGTGTGTTTGTGTGTGTGTGTGTGTGTGTACGCGTCTGCGTGTGTGTCCACGGATGTGTGCCCACGCGTGCGTGTGTGCCCACACGTTCTGCCCCTCCCCCCCCCCCCCCCCCAACCCACCTGCCCACTGGGCGACAGCCCCGCCCACCCCGTGCCCGTCTGCACACAGCAAAACGGTGTGGGGTGCGTGCGCACACGACTGACGTTTAGGGGTCAAGGGTTTAGGGTTTAGGGTTGTCGGGTTTAGGGTTCAAGGTTGTTTGGGCACAGCGGTGCTAGGCACAGCAGTATCGGTGTCAGTGTCAGGGCGACAGCCCCGGCCACCCCGAGTCCATCTACACACGACAAAGCGGTGCCGGGATGCGCACACACGCGTCTGACGTTTAGGGTTTGGGTTTTTGGGGGGCACAGCGGTGTCAGGGCGACAGACCCGGCCACCCCGTTTCCATCTGCACACGTCCTAGCAGCGTCGGGTTGCGTGCTGCACGCGACTGATGTTGAGGATTCTAGGGGTTGGGTTTTCGGGCTTAGTGTTAGGGTTTGGTGTTTAGGTTTCAAGGTTTTGGACACAGCAATTACAGGCGACAGCCCCGGCCACCTCATTCCCATCTGCGCACGTCATAGCAGTGTCGGGGTGCGCACGCATGTGTCTGGCGTTAGGGTTTTGGGTTTTAGGGTTTTAGTAGTTTTTAAGGGTCTGGGGTTGGAAGGACGTTTGGGCACAGCGGTTCCAGGCGACAGACCCGGCCACCCCGTGTGCCCATCTGCACACGACATAGCAGTGTGAGGGTGCGCCACGCACGCGGCTGACGTTTAGGGTTTAGGGTTTAGGTCTTACGGCTTAGTGTTCAGGGTTCCAGGTTGTTTTGGCACAGCGGGGTCAGGGCAACAGCCCCGGCCACCCCGTGCCCATCTGCACGCGGCGTAGCAGTGTCGGGGTGCGTGCGCACGCGGCTGGCGTTTAGGGCTTCAGGGTAAGGTTTAAGGTTTTTGAGTTAGGGTCAGGGTTCGCTGCTGTGCCATTTATTTTGGCACAGCAGTATTTTGGGCGACAGGCCCGGCCACCCTGTGCCCATCTGCACACAGCATAGCAGTTTCGAGGTGCGCACGCACGCGGCTGGCGTTTAGGGTTGAAGGGTTTGGGGTTTAGGTTTGTAGGGTTTAGGGCTGTAGGGTTAAGGGTTTAGGGTTGTAACTCTTAAAAGGGTTCCAGGTTTTGGGCACAGCGGTGATGGGGCGACAGCCCCGGCCACCCCGTTCCCCCAGGTACAGGCTCTGACACAGATACAGGACTAGGCACATGATCAGGTACAAGCACAGGCACATGCACGCATGCACGCATGCACTCACCTCCCCACCGGGCGCCAGCCTTATCCAAAGCACAGGCACATGACCAGGTGACACAGGCACATGACCAGGCACAGGACCAGGCACAGGACTAGGCACAGGACCAGGCACATGCACGCATGCACCCGCCTCCCCACCGGGCGCCAGCCCCGTCCACCCCGTGCCCACAGCCACAGGCTCTGACACAGGCACAGGACTAGGGACAGGACCAGGCACAAGCACAGGCACAAGCACAGGACCAGGTGACACACTGGCACAGGTTACACACTGACAGGCACATGACCAGGCACATGACCAGGCACATACACGCATGCACTCACCTCCCCACCAAGGCACCTCCCCACCAAGGCACAAGCACGCATGCACCCACCTCCTAGGCACAGGACCAGGCACACGCACGCATGCACCCACCTCCCCACCGGGCGCGAGCCCCGTCCACCCCGTGCCCAGCTGCGGTGGCACGCTGCCGGAGAGCGCGTTGTTGCCAAAGTAGGCGTCACGGAGAAGCTGCGTGGTTTAGGGGGGAGGGGAGGGAGGGCGGGGGGGGGGTACTTAGCAGTAGATGTTGCAGTGAGAGATGGTGGATGGCACGCAGTTGCAGTTGGAGAGGGCGAGACAGAGGGAGAGAGAGAGGGCGTTGTTGCCAAAGTAGGCGTCACGCAGCAGCTGCATGGTGGTGGTGGGAGGGGCACCAGCTGTTGCAGTGAGCAGCTTCAGCTGCAGTTACAGACACCTACAGAGACGCGGGGCAGCTGACTGATAGGGGAAGTGTGTGTGTGTGGGGGGGGGGGAGTACTTATTTTGCACCAGCTATCGCCAGTGAGAGAGCGATGGCTGTTGCAGCTGCGGTGGCACGCTGCCAGAGAGCGCGTTGTTGCCAAAGTAGGCATCACGGAGTAGCTGCATGGCTTGGGGGGATGGGAGGGAGGGGGGGAGGTGGGTGGGTCAGAGCAGTTGCCGCAGTGAGATATGCGATGAGAGATGGCACGCAGATGCAGTTGGAGAGGGAGAGAGAGGGCGCGTTGTTGCCAAAGTAGGCGTCACGCAGCAGGTGGTGGGTGGGGGGGGGGGGGGGGGCACCAGCAGTGAGATGAGATGAGAGATGGCACGCAGTTGCAGTTGGAGGGGGAGAGACAGAGAGAGAGAGAGAGGGCTGCTGTTGGCGAGGGAGAGAGAGAGAGAGCGTTGTTACCAAAGTAGGCGTCACGGAGCAGCTGCGTGGTTTTGGTGAAGGGGAGGGAAGGGAGGGGGGAGGGGGGGTACTTAGCAGCAGTCGTTGCAGTGAGAGATGATACATGAGAGATGGCGCACAGTTGCAGTTGGAGAGGGAGAGAGAAAGAGAGAGAGAGAGAGAGGGCGTTGTTGCCAGAGTAGGCGTCGCGGAGAAGCTGCATAGTGGTGGTGGAGGTGGTGTGGGGGGGTGCGGACGGGTGGGGGTGGGGCTGGGTGGGGCTGGGGAAGGGCGGGGGTCAGGCGGGAAGAGGGTGGGGTGGGGGGGTGGGGGGTACTCAGGCAGATGCTGTATGAAGGGCGCCCACTGCTCGCGCAGCCGCCCTTCCCACAAATACACACATTCCATTCCATTCCAGATCGTTACAAAGATAACGGCGATATCGTTCCAGAGGTCGGCGAAAGGGCGTCTGTCAATAGCGGGAGACCACTAGTCGCTATGAGGGGATATAATGCCACTCTGCTGCGGGGGGGGCTGCCTCTGAGGCACTGCATCTAAGTACGCTGTGTTGTACGCTGACTAAACTGACTGTGATCACTCTCACTCTCTCTGAGGCTGTGTGGTGGTCGCAACCTCTATCCCGCCTTAATCAGATCGCCGCATATGGAATCCCACAGCTGTGGAAGTCTCGCTAGGGTGAGCCATCCGGGTGGGACTAGGTTGTCGAGGATGCGCGTGAGCTCTGGGTACGCGGCGTACTTGGCTCGCTCTCGTTTGAACTGGTCAAAGCGATTCTTGACGGCGTCTCGAAACCGTTTGGATGTGAAAATGTCACCTGCATTTTGCCGGTACGACGTGATGGCCCCTCCCGCGTGGAGGCCATCCGCGTCCGGTCGACGGCACATGAAAAGTGCGGCGGTGGCTGGGAAGATGGGGTGTGGAGGGTGAAGGGGCTGGGGGGGGGGAGGGGAGGGGAAGATGGCGGGGCTGGGGTGGGGAAGGGTGGAGGGGCTGAGGAGATGGAGAGGGGGGGAGGTGGCGGATGAGGGGACCGATGAACGCAGCTCGGTGTTTGTTGATGGTGTCGATGATGGGCGCTGTGGGTGGGTCCTTGGCGTGCATCTCGATGGTGGAGGTGTGAGGGGAGGAAGGGGAAAGGTTGTGGGGGATCCGCTTAAGGCGGCGTAGGAATCGGTTGTGAGTAACCTCGAGGCGGTGGATGTGGGCTTTGTTCAGTGTCCATGCTTGGCATCCATAAAGGAGTGCGGAAACAACATAGGCATTGTACAGACGGATCTTAGTAGAGTCAGAGATGACTTCAGGGGGGGCGTCCCAGAACCGTAGGGTAAGGCGTTTGTAGGCAAACCAGGCAGAGCCAATGCGGCGTGAGATCTCGGCATCGAGTATCCCGGCGTCTGAGTGGGAGACAGGGTGTGCATCGGAGGGGGAGGGGGCTGCGGGTGTGGAATAAATACTGCCGAGGTATTTGAACTTGTCTGTGGGGTGGACGAGGTGGGGGTTAGAGGAGGAAGTGGAAGGGATGGAGATCGGTGCTGGGGTGTCGGTGTGGGCAGACGGGTGACCCAGGGTTTGGTGCACGGTCTTGGCGTAGTTGATCTCGAGTGCGAGGTCGGAGCAGATCTGGTCGAGGCGGGCGAGCATGTCTTTGAGGGCATCGTTGTCGAGTGCCATTAGAGCTATGTCGTCCGCGTAGAGGAGGAGGGGGAGTAGGGTAGAGTCGAAACCGTGGCGTGGGAGGGGTGTGTGGAGAGTGCCGTTCACCACGTAGCCGATTTGGATGCCTGCGTTGGGGAGCTGGGCTATCAGGGATCGGATGACGGTGTCGATGAAGATGTTGAAGAGGAGGGGGGAGAGGGGGCAGCCTTGCTTGACTCCAGCTTCGAGGGGAAAGGAGGCAGAGTAGGCGCCGCCTACACGGACTCTGGCGGTGGCACCAGAGTAGAGGCTCTCGAGGCGGGAGAGGAGGTCGGGGTGTACGCCTCGACGGAGGAGGGTGTGCCAGAGGGCGGTGTGGTTGACTCGGTCAAAAGCCTTGGAGAGACAAATACACACACACACACACACGCGCGCACGCACGCACGAACGCACACACTGACACACACACGCACACGCACACACCTGCATTGTTGACCACTGCACAGGAATCGAACCGTTAAGCTGGTTTGTGTGAAGGTACCTGCAGTGGGGAAGAGTGAGGGAGTGGGAGACAATTAAAAAAAATAAAAAAATTGTTGGGTGGGTGGTGACGTGGCGGGTGTGGAGGTACCTGGGGTGGGGAAGAGTGGGGAGAGTGGGGAGTGGGTGTGCGGGGGGTCAGGTGGGCGGGTGGGCGGGCGGGGCGGGCGGGCGTGTGTGTGTGGGGGGGGGGGAGGGTGAGTAGGTGGGAAGGGGTTGATGGTTAATTTAGGGGGGGGGGGATCTAGGTGAGCGTGGTCAAGGAGACAGCGCACATGATTATCAGAATCAACTACACCCAACGAAACCCAACGAGACCCACAGTCTAGTCCCCCCCCCTCCCGTTTCCCGTGAGCGATGATTCCCTTTTTGTGTCCTTTTATTGTTTCTGGAGCCATTTGACTGGGAATCGGGTCCATGGTCCATGGTCTCAAAAGCCGGCTCCAAAAGCCGAAAAGTAAACCTCTGCCTGTAAGTGCGCTCTTTTTCCCGTACACAGGCACCATACATGGCCCCCCTGTATTATGTGCAAAGCACAGTGGCAGTGGAGGAAGCACGATGAACCCTACAACCCTGTAGGTAGCCAGCCAGTCTCAGCCTGGAACTGAGTTTAGGTGTCGGGCGCGAGCGCCGAGCCAGGTCTAATACATCGTTACTGGTGTCACACAGGCTCTAAAATATGTCATTATCATGGGGGCTCCTATCCACAACTGCTGCATGGTAGGCAGTCAGCCAGCCAGTAAGTAGCCAGAGCCAGCCAGATTAAGGCTCCGGACACGCTTGGCTCCGGACACGCTTGGCTTCGGACGTTTAATACCGGCACGCCTTTTGTTTCTTCGTTAGGCAGCTCCCTCAATCCCACGCCCCGGGGGCGCGTACTATTAACTGTGAACTGCTAAACTGTCAACTGCTAAACTGTTAACTGCAAAAATGTAAACACAATTGCCTCAGCATCGCGAGCTTTGACCACTCATACGAGAGCCCCCTTGCGAAGGTACTCTTCTGTCCGCCAGCAACGGTCCCCTATTACGTGTGCAGCACAGCGGAGCGCTGCGATCAATGTACATTTACCCAGCATTCACACTCACAGCTGGCGCAGCTCCGTGAGCGTCGACCACTGCTCTGGCAGGCTGCCCGCGGGGCCTTTTTTAACCGTTGCAGGGCATCTTTTCGGGCTTAATTTCACGTTTACGCAGCCTTTGTGGGGCGTTTTCTGACTTAATGAGGCAGGAAGGCACAGCGTGGGCACGTAAGTTACACTCACAGCTGGAGCAGCATCGCGAGCGTGGACCATTGCTCCGGCTGGTTTCCCGCCAGCGCATTGTTCTTCTGCCCCATAGCTAGCTTAGGTTCCCCCATACCGTGTGCAGCGCAGCAGAGCGCTGCGCTGCGATCTAATTATATTTACCCAGCATTTACGCTCTCAGCTGGCACAGCATAGCGAGCGTTGACCATTGCTTCGGCAGGCTTCCCGTCAGCGCATTCTGCGTCTGTCCCTTAGGACCTAGGGGCCTCGTTGTACACAGCACAGTGTTATTCGAGCCATATTGGAGCGTTGCAAAAAGGCTGTGAAAGAGGCTTCAGTTGTAGGAGCTTCCACGATTTCGAAGCCTCAGATCACGGCGTTTTCCTGCCCGCATGAGCCACCTCCGCCCGCGTCGTCGGTGAGAAACAGAGATAAAATCAGGAGCTTGGCATCAAGCAGAGTCTGCTCGAGAATGAGCCTGTCTTGAAGGTCCTGGCCGCTT
>VFSX01000586.1:0-2500 GCA_016618255.1 Chlamydomonas sp. UWO 241 | reverse complement strand
GCGCTCGCTGAGCGTGGCACATGCCGAGTACAAACAATGCATGGCTGTGGCATTTATCGACTATTCTAAAGCTTACGATTGCATAAACCGTGCGGCACTGTGGAGAGTCCTTAGATTATATAGTGTTAATCCGCACATTATTGATCTGTTGGAGGATCTTCACACCAACACTGCAGCTGCCGTGCGGCTGGCTGGGAAAATCGGGCACGAATTCCCCGTATCGTCTGGTGTGCGACAGGGTGCGTCATTGCTCCTGTGTTGTTCAATGTTTTTATTGACCACATAGTGAGAAAGGCGCTAGACATGATGCCAGAGGGGGCTGGCGTGTCAGTCGTGACCCGACCCGGCGGCTCTGTGTTGTCGTTGTCGGTTGAGCGCATAGTAATGCTGATGTATGCCGACGATTTATGTTTCTTCTCGCATGACCCAGCTCAGTTGGCGCTTATGCTGAAAATCCTTGACAAAGTGTCCTCTAGCTTTGGCATGCAAATCAACGCCGCGAAGACAAAGGGTGATGATTTTGCCAGCAGATTTTGACGCGGATCTGCCCACGTTTGCGCTGACTGGTGGTGAAGTGAAGACCGTCTCTGCATTAAAGTATCTAGGGAGTTGGATAACCCAGAGTGGTGGTGTGGAAAAGGAGATCGTGTGCGTGTCGGTCGCGCGCTGGGCGTGTTTGCGTCTTTTGATAAGATTTGGGGCAGCAAGAAGATGCAAGTGCAGTCTAAGATGCGGGTTTACAACACTTTCGTGCTGCCCACTTTCTGTACGGCTGCGAAACATGGGCCCCTACTAAAACACAACTGACTCGATTGGAGGTTGCCCACTCTAACTGCCTTCGTCCCATTCTGGGTGTGCGCCTGGTCGACCGGCACAGATTAACTTATATTCGGCAGGCGGGCGACACTGAGCCAATTGAGAGCCTTGTGGCAAAGCGATCAATGCAGTGGCTAGGCCATGTGATGCGCATGCCGGCTTCTCGTCTTCCTCGTACGTTTTTTGACTGCACAATGGATGTGGCTCGGCAGCAAGGCCGGCCCCCAGCCTCTTCCCGAAACTATTTTCTTAAGCTACTGATTCAGCAGCTGGGCGAAACTAGTGGCACTCGTTCTGATTGGAAGACTTTTTCGGACACGGCGTTTGAGCGTGCTCAGGATAAGGTCGGGTGGAGAGCTGTGGTGTACGGTCCGGCTGCCCCTCAGGCGCCGGCCCCTCCACCACGGCGGTTAAGTAGATTGGCAAGCGCCACTTGACCCCCTATCCCCTAGAATTTTGGAGGCGTCGCACAAAAGCTCTCCTTTTTGCTCTGGGACTACACGTTGGCAGGCAGCCGACTGGTGGCTACCGCCCCTCTCAAGTAATTGTTAGGGCCAGAACTGGACTTGGGTCTAGGCGGTGGTACAAGGACTAGAGGTAGTCTTTGCTGGAAAGCCGATGTAACTGTAACTGTGTGGAGGGTGCATTGGTGTTGATTGCACGTGACAAGGGTGCCGGGCAAAAGAGGGACACACACGCACACACACACAACACACAACACACACACACATGCACCTACGTCTTCAGGTGCCAGGTCATCCGTGACACCGACCATGCTCAAGTGAAACACACACACACACGCACACGCACACACACACACACACACAGGCACCCACATCTCCGGTGGCAGCACTCCCGTAACACCGCACATGCTCAAGTCAAACACACACACACACGCACACACACACACAGGCACCCACATCTCCGGTGGCAGAACGTCCGTAATACCGTCCATGCTCGAGTACACACACACACACACACAAACGCACATACACAGGCACTCACATCTCCGGTGGCAGCACTTCCGTAACACCGCACATGCTCAACTGAAACACACACACACACACAGGCACCCACATCTCCGGTGGCAGCACTTCCGTAATACCGTCCATGCTGGCATCCAGGCCCACGATCGATCCGCTGGAATCGCACTTCACGCCCAGCCTGTGTGTGTGTATGTGCGCGCGTGTGTATGAGTGTGTGCGTGTGTGGTCGATTTTACAGTCTTGTTGGACGCCTTTACTGGCGCATTAGACTTGTGCTTGCGCACTCAATCCCTGAGGCAGGCAGATACTATCAAGTAACAAGTAACACGGGGTTTCCAGCAAAGCAGGCTACTCTTCTACTAGAGATCACCCGCCGATACTCCAGCCCACTTGAGTGTACTAGAGAACCGCCGGCTCCTGGCCAATAGACTACCGCTCCCGCCGGCTAGACTACCCCAAACAGCGGTCTCTGAGAGACATGTTTGGCAAGGAGCATATAGGAGAGGACCTTCCTCAGGGTCACAGTAGTGGCCTTGGGGCCAGTCAAGCCGGCCAAGCCGACTGGCGCTGACTGGAACGGTCCCCGCCTGGCAGTGCATGGCTGTCCAGCTCTCGTTTGCATGGGCTCAGCCGGCGCCCCATGCCTCATGCATGGCCAGGTCCCACCCCCCAGGGGTGCATGGACGACAGAGTTGTCA
>VFSX01000442.1:132500-144319 GCA_016618255.1 Chlamydomonas sp. UWO 241 | reverse complement strand
ACACACACACACACCTGGGGTGTTCCCAGCACGTGGTAGCACAGCAGCTGGTTGGTGTTGACATCGCACACACACACACACACACACCTGGGTTGTTCCCAGCACGTGATAGCACAGCAGCTAGTTGGTGTTGACATCGCACACACACACACACACAGCCCCCTCCCCCCCCCACACACACACCTGGGGTGTACCCAGCACGTGGTAGCACAGCAGCTGGTTGGTGTTGACATCGCACACACACACACAAACACACACACACACACACAGCCCCCCCCCTCACACACACACACACACACACCTGGGTCCAGCACGTGTACACAGCAAGCTGTTGTGTGACACGCACAACAGCACAAAACACACAACACAGCCCCCCAACACACACACAAACACACCTGGGGGTTCCCAGCACGTGGTAAGCAAGGAGCTGTTGGGTTATCGCACACACACACAACACACACACACAGCCCCCCCCCCCAACACACAGACCGCGGGTGTTCAGCACGTGGTAGCACACAGCGGTGGTGTTGACATGCACACACACACAACCACACACTGGGTTGTCCAGCAACGTGATAGCACAGCAGCTAGTTGGTGTTGACATCGGCACACACACACACACACGAGCCCCCTCCCCCACACACACACCTGGGTACCCAGCACGTGTAGACAGCAGCTGGTTGGTGTGACATCGCACACACACACACAAACACACACACACACACACACCCCCCCCCTCACACACACACACACACACACACCTGGGGTGTTCCCAGCACGTGGTAGCACAGCAGCTGGTTGGTGTTGACATCGCACACACACACACACACACAGCCCCCCCAACACACACACACACACCTGGGGTGTTCCCAGCACGTGGTAGCACAGCAGCTGGTTGGTGTTGACATCGCACACACACACACACACACACACAAAGCCCCCCCACACACACACACCTGGGGTGTTCCCAGCATGTGGTAGCACAGCAGCTGGTTGGTGTTGACATCGCACACACACACACACACACCTGGGGTGTTCCCAGCACGTGGTAGCACAGCAGCTGGTTGGTGTTGACATCGCACACAGACACGAAAACTCACACACACACACGCAGCCCCCCCACACACACACACACACCTGGGGTGTACCCAGCACGTGGTAGCACAGCAGCTCGTTGTTGTTGACATCGCACATACACACACACACACACACACTTACACACACACAGCCCCCCCCCTCACACACACACACACACACACCTGGGGTGTTCCCAGCACGTGGTAGCACAGCAGCTGGTTGGTGTTGACATCGCACACACACACACACACACAGCCCCCCCAACACACACACACACACCTGGTGTGTTCCCAGCACGTGGTAGCACAGCAGCTGGTTGGTGTTGACATCGCACACACACACACACACACACACAGCCCCCCCCATCACACACACACACACACACCTGGGGTGTTCCCAGCACGTGGTAGCACAGCAGCTGGTTGGTGTTGACATCGCACACACACACACACACACCTGGGGTGTTCCCAGCACGTGGTAGCACAGCAGCTGGTTGGTGTTGACATCGCACACACACACGAAAACTCACACACACACACGCAGCCCCCCCCCACACACACACACACCTGGGGTGTACCCAGCACGTGGTAGCACAGCAGCTCGTTGTTGTTGACATCGCACATACACACACACACACACACACTTACACACACACAGCCCCCCCCCTCACACACACACACACACACACCTGGGGTGTTCCCAGCACGTGGTAGCACAGCAGCTGGTTGGTGTTGACATCGCACACACACACACACACACACACACACACAGCCCCCCCCACACACACACACACCTGGGGTGTGCCCAGCACGTGGTAGCACAGCAGCTGGTTGGTGTTCACGTCGGTCTCAGTACCGAGGTCAACATCTGCGCCGCCCGCCGCAGCCTTGGGGGAGGGGAACCTGTGCGTGTGTGGCAAACGTGTGACAAATGTGTGACCAGGTCAGCGTGCGTGTGTGTGTGAGAAAAGTGTGGCGGTGGTGGATGTTACAGTCAGGGACACCTCTAAAGGCGTATAAGACCGTGCTCGGCGCCATATGGCCCGAGCACCTTACTGAGATGGCTGGCTGTTGGTGGTAGGGAACCCCAACTCTGTAAAGAGCGTGGGCGCACCCCTAGGTCCCCTACCGCAGCGGCAGCAAACGCTTGTTGAAGTCGGTGAGCGCATGTTGGGAAACGGAAAACGCAAGGCAGGTTCGTCGCCAATTGCCAGAAGAGACATCCCCCCGTGGGGAGAAAGGCCAAGACGTGGCCGAAAAGGATATCCAGCCGGGCCGCAACCTCTAACGTGTTAAGGGGTTTTCTAACTGGGATTTCAACCAGCATTCACAGGATTCTCAACCTGTTACCCTTAACCCGGCTCTGAGCAGAAGCTGACCCCTTGTGTTGCACCGAGCACGACATTGGACGTGTCGCAGGCCCCCCCCCTGCTGAAGGGGGGAGGCACAGAAGGACTCGGTGAGGGGCACATCCCTAAGCCTAACTACCTAGAAAGGGGCTGGAAAAGGCGGTCAGTAGTGACCAACAGTGTGGGATTTGGTGATAGGTTAGAAAGCAAGCTTGCCCCCCGGTTATAGCGGATAAATATGTTCCTTCTGCATACTCCGTTTTGAGGTCGTCATCTTTGAGGCAGCTTTCACGTGTGAGACCCAGCGTGGGCATTTCTCAGGTGCGCCAGCTGCGGTGCACTGCAAACGGCACAGTCCACCGCAGCTCCTCGGGAACCCACGCTTGGGTCCCCGCCACTATCGTGGCTGCCTCATTGACTCCTAATTCAAAACATCGTTCGCTTCAGGTCAATTATTCCTCCCGATCCTCTACCATCTCCAGGCTTGTGTTACGTATATCAAGGCACGAGACCAGAAAGTTGGCCATGTCACGCCAAAAACAAGGGTAAAGTAGCCCCGGGCTGGGGTTCATAAACGCCCGCATCTTCGCATCCAAGCCTTTATCGTCCCCAGGGACGCTCAGGAAAAGGGTGTGGAACTGTACGCGTGTCTCCGTATACGCTGGACACTCAAAAATCACGTGTGCCTCATCCTCCCGCATGCCACAAAGGCGACAGAGCCTCTGGCTGCGTGGCTCTGCCTGCGCCGTGTGGCGCCCCTTCTCTATCTGCAGTTCATGCAGCCCCATTCTAAAGCGTGCGAGTGTCGTGATCTGGGCGGCGCTGTTCAGCCCCGTCCAGAGCATTGGTGCGCCGCCACAGTCGTCTGCCATCCACCGCAAGTAAGTAAGCATCTTGAAGCGGTGTGACCATGAGTCAGGCACTGAGCGGACGACGCTGAGCTGGTTGGCGTCCTCTGGCAGCTCTGGTGTGCTGGTCTCTGATGCCAGCCAACCTGCCGCTGCTGTCTCTAGCAGGCGGGCGATGCCCCCCGCCTCCTGGCCCCACACCAGCGTGTGCCCCACTGTGCTGAGGCACTCGCTCAGCTGTGCCACCCAGCTCTCTCGCACGCCACCCGCCGCTAGCTCCCAGCTCTCCCGCATTGCCGCCTTCAGCAGATCGCCATCCGGCCGCCGTAGCGCTTTCGCCCAGAAGCGCGCCGCCTGCCGCAGCCAGTCGGTCGACAGCGGTCGCCAGCCCACCTCCGTCGCCAGCAGCGATAGCTGTTGCCCACACCTGCGAATACGGAGGGCCTCGCGCACAGATTGCAAGTGCAGGGCTTCCATGGCGCGCCACTTGCGGCGCGCCGCCTTGGAGGGGCCCCCGTCCCCTCCAGCCAACCCCCACTTGTCGGCTGCCCCCGAGAAGATCCCCTGTACCCCCATGCCCGCCCCCGCCATCAACCCTGGGCCCCAGATCTCGCACCCGTAGTTAATTACAGGTCGCACCAGTGCGTTGAACAGGTGTGCCTTTACTCCCACGTTGTGGAGGCCCATGGCATCGTATCTGCGCGCTAGGGCGAAGCGTGCACGCTGGCCCGCCCCCTGCCTCTGCTCCAGCCCCGCGCCTATTGCCCGACGGCTCCCAAAAAGCATGCCCAGATATTTAAACTCGTGATTGATGGGCAGGTCCAGCCTTGGGGGAGGGGAGCCTGTGCGTGTGTGGCATAAGTGTGACAAACGTGTGACAAATGTGTGGCAAAGGTGGGACCAGGTCAGCGTCGGTTGGTTTCGGCGCCTCTGTGCCACTGTCGACGCCTGCGCAGCCCGCCGCAGCCTTGGGGAGGCGGGGCAGGGGGGACCAGTGATTTCCTTTTCGGCTGTGCACAGCCACTTGGCTGTATTCCGGCTGTACTTTGACCTTGCACAGAGCTCAACCCATCCAGTGGATTGTATATCTGACAAGCCCGCCAGACTGAGCACATCAACAGCTTTCAAATGACCCATGTATGAGGATAAGCGGTCAACGCGAGGTGAACGGTCAACGCGGTCAAAGCAGAATCCGGCTGTGGAAAAATATTGAAAATCCTGGAAAGGAAACCACTAGAGGGGGACCTGTGACCAGGGAGTGTGGCAAGTGTGACCACGTGTGGCAAAAGTGTGACTAACGGGTCACAAGCAGGTCCCGGGTGCCGACGGAAGCGCGAGGAGAGCCGATCATGAGCTCCATCCCCTCGGGCAGCTGTGGGCCACCATGGCCTCCTCCCCCAAGAGGGGGGAAGAGACGCCCTGGGCTCGGTCATGTATGCTCCAAGGGATTAGGCCTAGGCGCACAAGGGCGGTGGCCGGGTTGGACATCCCCCATACTTCACATTTTCCCCCAAAACACGGCCTCCGCCGAAGCTCACGGGGCGCGAGGCCAGGGGCTCGTTTTGAGACTGAGCGTGTGTGGGGTGGGGGGGGGTGGGGGGGATGGGGTATGGTGGGCCGATGGTGGGCCGCTGGGCCGAGGGTGGGCCGCGATGGTGGGCCGATGGGGGCCGATGGTGGGCCGATGGTGGGCCGATGGTGGGCCGATGGTGGGCCGATGGTGGGCCGATGGTGGGCCGATGGTGGTCCGATGGTGGGCCGATGGTGGGCCGATGGTGGGCCGATGGTGGGCCGATGGTGGGCCGATGGTGGGCCGATGGTGGGCCGATGGTGGGCCGATGGTGGGCCGATGGTGGGCCGATGGTGGGCCGATGGTGGGCCGATGGTGGGCCGATGGGCCGTGGGCCGATGGGCCGTGGGCCGATGGTGGGCCGATGGTGGGCCGATGGTGGGCCGATGGTGGGCCGATGGTGGGCCGATGGTGGGCCGATGGTGGGCCGATGGTGGGCCGATGGTGGGCCGATGGTGGGCCGATGGTGGGCCGATGGTGGGCCGATGGTGGGCCGATGGTGGGCTGATGTTGGGCCGCTGGTGCGCTGACGTCGGGCACGCCTGCGTCTGCCCTGCCCTACAAAAATCCCAACGTCTGATCCGCGCCATGGAATGCAATCATAACGTCTGAGACGGTCCGGGGTGCGCCTCAGGCAGTGTTGGGCGCCTGAGGCGATCGGTGTGGCGCCTGAGGTGGTTTGGATAACGCCTAAGGCAACGCCTGAGGCGATCGCGGGTGCGCCTCAGGCGGCGCCTCAGGCGGTCGGAGCGCCTGAGGCGCCGCCTGATCCGCGCCATGGAATGGGACGCCTCAGGCGCCGCTTCAGGCACTGTGAATGTGGTAGGGCTGCTGCACGCCTCAGTCCACGCCACCCTGACGTGAAGTGGGACGTGAAGTACACGTACCGCTACGGTCACAAGAGTGACCAGAGTGACCAGAGTGACAGAGGTCGGGGCAGGGGCGAGCGCGGAGAGCGGAGGGGTGGCAGTTTCAGCACCAAACACAGGATGGTATTGTTAATTGTTGTGAAGGACGGCACGAGGGGGCAGCGTAATGAGGGGGCGGGGGGCGGTGCGTGCGTGCGTGTTTTGTGTGTGCGTGCGTGGTGATGGGGCGCACGGGTCTAATACGCCATCAACGGCGTCCAACAGACTGTAAATCCGACCCCGCCCCACAACGCACTTGTTGTAGAAGAAGCCCTTGTTGTCGTGTGTCCACGCCATGCTGCTGAACTTGACGTTCGTCAGCTTGTCCTCCAGTTTGGTGGGCACCTGATCATGTGACAGGAAGTGGCCAAACGTGGTTCACACGGGAGAGAGAGAGAGAGCTGTGTGCACTTCAGGCCCGCCCCTTGTCTCTCTGCCATGCTGCTGAACTTGACGTTCGTCAGCTTGTCCTCCAGCTTGGTGGGCAACTGTGGCACGGGTGTGGATGTGTGGAAGCTTGGAAGTGCGTGTGTGTGCGCGCGCGCGCGTGTGCGTGTGTGTGTGTGTGTGTGTGTGTGTGTGCATGTGTGTGTGTGTGAGTGTGTGTGTGTGCGTGTGTGTGTGTGTGTGTGTGTGTGCGCGTGTGTGTGTGTACGTCAGTGTGTGTGTGTGCGTGTGTGTGCGCGTGCCTGTCCTCGCTCTTAGTAAGAGCAGCCAGAGGAGCGCTCCTTTGGCTGCTAGCACGAGGTGCCCCCCCCTCCCCCCCGGTCCTCTCCCACTGCCTTGGCGTTGATGGTGCACCAGTCGGAGCATATACCCGAACCTTGAGGTGAGTCCCCCCCCCCCCCCCCCCGGTCCTCTCCCACTGCCTTGGCGTTGATGGTGAACCAGTAACAGTAACACGGGGTTTCCAGCCAAGCAGGCTACTCTTCTACTAGAGACACCCGCCGATACTCCAGCACACTTAGTACTAGAGTACCGCCGGCTCCCGGCCGATAGACTACATGGTGAATGATGGTGAACCAGTCGGAGCATATACCCGAACCCTGAGGTGAGTCCCCCTCCCCCCCGGTCCTCTCCCACTGCCTTGGCGTTGATGGTGAACCAGTCGGGGCATATACCCGCTCCCTGCGATGAGTCGCCCCCCCCCCCTGTAATGACTTGGCTGTCACGTGGAATCCTAGGCAGATGGAGATTGCGGCGAGCACGGCGGCGGCGGGGAGGGGCACCGGGCACACCTGCGCAGTCACGTAGTATAAATTCAACGTGCACATCTCCTTGCCCGGAGGAATGCGTTGCTGCCACTACCTGGGTGGTATAGGGTGGATCTGGGGGCCTAGTGCGCTGTCTAGGTCCAGTGCGTGCGCGCATGTGCGGGTTTACTCTCGCCCCTACCAGGTGGCCAGCGAGTTTCATCCTGAAATTGAGTTTTAGGTGTTGGGCGCTAGCGCCGACGCAGGTCTAATACATCTTTACTGGTGTCACACACAGACTGTAAAATCCATCATCATCAGGCAGGCCACCACGCAACCCGCCGTCTCCCACTGCCACGGCGTGGATGGTGCACCGAATGCCGAATTAGTTGGGCCATTGACCACGCAACCGCCGTCAGGCAAGCCCTGTCACGCACCCCGCTCCTCTCCTGCTGCCGCGGCGTGGATGGTGCACTGAATGTTGACTTAGTTGGGCCATTGACCACGCAACCGCCGTCAGGCAGGCCCTATCACGCACCCCG
Source organism: Chlamydomonas sp. UWO 241 (assembly GCA_016618255.1). Classification (NCBI taxonomy): domain Eukaryota; kingdom Viridiplantae; phylum Chlorophyta; class Chlorophyceae; order Chlamydomonadales; family Chlamydomonadaceae; genus Chlamydomonas; species Chlamydomonas priscui. The sequence continues at coordinate 136,833 of VFSX01000442.1, read as the reverse complement.
CTCCTCTCCTACTGCCGCGGCGTGGATGGTGCACTGAATGTTGAATTAGTTGGGCCATTGACCACGCAACCGCCGTAAGGCAGGCCCTATCACGCACCCCTTCGTCTCCCACTGCCGCGACGTGGATGGTGCACCGAATGTCGAATTAGTTGGGCCATTGACCACGCACCCGCCGCAAGGCACGCCTTATTACGCACCCCGTCCTCTCCCACTGCCATGGCGTGGATGGTGCACCAGTCGGAGCCGCCTGATGAGAGCGAGTAGGCCATCAGGCGGCCGTCCTCACTGAACTCGTGGCTGCCCATTGAGATCTGCGACAAGATGAGCATGGCGCAGGCGCAGGCAGGCGCGTGTTAGGATGTTGCAGACGAGAGCAAGTAGGCCATCAGGCGACTTTCCTCACTGAACGCGTGGCTGCCCATCGAGATCTGCGATGAGGTGGTGGGGTCAGCAGCAAGAAGCAGCAGGGTGGGTTACCGGCAGTGTTATCTTTGTGGCCAAAGTTGAATCGCAGCAGGAGGTGAGTAGCACAGAAGCAGGCGTGTGTTTGAATGTGGCTGCCAATCGAGACCCAATACATGAGGATAACAAACGTGGGCGTGGCGCAGGCGCAGCAGCAGGCATGTGTAAGGATGGTGCCGAAGATGGATCGAGCATTATTGAAGGGATGTGAGGTGGCCATGGCGCAGGCGTAGGCGCACCAGCAGACGGGGGTCAAGGCATCTGCCAAGGATGGATCTCACAGCGTACTCCGTACGCGCTCGTACGTAGTTTGCGTCATGTGCGCGCTGTTTACGCCCATGATAGCGCCAAGCACACATGCTTGTGGTGCCGCCCAGTGATGTCCTAAGCGCCCCCGCAGCGCAAATCGGGAAATGGGGGGGAAATTGCGGGGGCTATCGCGGGAATTTCGCTCCGAAAAGTGTGAAAATCGGCAATTTCACACTTTTCCGCAAAAAACGGAAAGAGCGCGGGAATTTGGCTGCTGCTTACCGTGCCATCGTCGCTGAGCGCGTTTGGGTCAATCAGCACGACCGGCTCGGCAGTGAGCGACGCCTTGGTGTACAGGACGTACTGCTGCTGCAGGCCTGCGGGTGGGGGCAGGGAGAGGGTCGGGCGGGGGCGGGGGCGGGGTCAGGCAGGCGAGTCCAGGCCAGGCAGGGGCGGCGCGGCGGTGAGCGACGCCTTGGTGTAGAGGACGTGCTGCTGCTGCTGCACGCCTGCGAGTGGGGAAGGGGAAGGGGGTCGGGCGGGGGCGGGGGCAGGGTCAGGCGCGCGAGTCCAGGCCAGGCGGGGGCGGCTCGGGCAGTGCGCGACGCCTTGGTGTAGAGGACGTACTGCTGCTGCAGGCCTGCTGGTGGAGGAGGGGAAGGGGGTCGGGCGGGGGCGGGGGCAGGGTCAGGCAGGCGAGTCCAGGCCAGGCGGGGGCGGCTCGGCAGTGAGCGACGCCTTGGTGTAGAGGACGTACTGCTGCTGCAGGCCTGCGGGTGGGGGAGGGGAGGGTCGGGCGGGGGCGGGGCGGGGTCAGGCAGGCGAGTCCAGGCCAGGCGGGGGCGGCTCGGCAGTGAGCGACGCCTTGGTGTAGAGGACGTACTGCTGCTGCAGGCCTGCGGGTGGGGGAGGGGGAGGAGGTCGGGCGGGGGCGGGGGCGGGGTCAGGCAGGCGAGTCCAGGCCAGGCGGGGGCGGCTCGGCGGTGAGCGACGCCTTGGTGTAGAGGACGACTGCTGCTGCAGGCCTGCGGGTGGGGGGCAGGGTGCGGATGCGGGGTGGGGGCAGGGAGGGGGGCAGGCGGGCCCCGAGTCAAGACGCGGGTGGGTCGCAGTGATGTAGGAACTGGCCGGGGGCGGACGAACTTTTGAGCCCTTGACTGACCAGGCGAACGCGAAATCGGCGAAAGTGAGGGTTCGGTTTGCCTTTTTTTTGGCGGACAAAAAAAGTCCCAAAGGGCCTTTTTGGTCCGCTTGTGAGAACAGACGTTCGGGCAGGTCCCGCTCTCGGCTCAGTCGCGTCTGGGGGGCACAGCGGGGTCCGGGGACGCAGCCCCCGAGAAAAAAATTGCAGGAGGATTTTGTTTGCTGCTTCCTCCGCCTGAGCAGGATGCCTTTTGGTCTGATGGTCCGCCTCAGGAGGATCCCCTGTGACACAATTCCTACATCCCTGGTGGGTTGGCGGTGAACGACGCCTCGGTGTATAGCACGTACTACTTCTGACAACGACGGCGCGGCAAGGCGCATCCAAACAGCCTCTCAACGCATGACATCGGCACCAGCAGTGGTGTCATAAGCGCCCCCACAGCAGGGGCTGCGGGGGCGAACCGGGAAACCTGGGGGGAAACTGCGGGTGCGAATCGCGGGAATTTCTCCGAAAAGTGTGAAATTCGGTGATTTCAAACTTTCCCGCAAAAAAAATCGCCTCCTGCGCGGGAATTTGGCATGCTCGCTCCTGTGCTGCAGGGGCAAACAGGAAACTCTTGGTTTCCTTAATGACACCACTGGGCACCAGCCTCTGCACCCACCGCTGTTGTGGTAGTATGCGTAGCGGTCGCCCACGCGGTACGGCATGCCGAACTTGGGGTAGTCAAACAGCTTGGTGAAGAGCTCCTGCGGAAGTACGCGGGCACGCGGGGCGGCTGCTTTTGCGAACAAGCTCTCAATGCGTGCAGCCAAGCACCGTCTCTCAAAATCGTAGAGAACAACAACAAGAGGGTTTTACAATCACAGGCCGGCGGTCGCAATCAGTTCCAGAGTTCCAGCAGGATCAATCAAAGCAGGAGGCCTGCCAAATGTCAAAAAGGGGGGGGGGGAACCCACGGCAGTGCCACCCACACGCGGCGGCGGGCACCAAGCAAGCAGCACCTAAGCCAGGTAGCACACTCAGCCCTGAATCAGTCAGAGGCAGACCCCAGGTATAACCGGCTGTAAAGCCAGGACCATGAAGGGACCAAGAGGGCCCACCCCCAACCAACCCAAAAAGGCCGAAGCACGGCACCCGCCGCAGCACTCTACTCAGCGACCACACCACACCCGTCACCGTGCGCGTGTGGCGCCACCTCCCTCACACACACCCTCAGGGGTAGAGACTAGTAGCTGACTGGTAGAGACTATAGGACTCCTAGAGAGAGAGGGCGCGGGGGGGCCCGTAGCTCGTGGCCCTAGAGCAAGCACCCTCTCACTCCGCCCCCACCTTAAACTGCTCGCGCGTGTCGCACGTGTCAAACACGGCCTGCGTGAGCTTGTTCTGCGCATCGACAAACGCCTGCGTCTCCTCGGTGTCGGGGTTCTCGAGCCACCTATAGGGGTCAGCCACGGTCACCCCGTGCAGGACCTCGACAACGGTCTCGTCGCGGCGCACAGCGGGGTACTGGTTGGGCAGTACAGAGTGGCCCGTCTGAGGCGCGCCTGCGTGTTGGGGCATGGCATGGCGGACGTGTGTGAGAGCAGCTTGTGTATGCGAATGATGAGGCGTGGTGGGGCAGCGGGTGCCTGGGTGCGGCTGCACCATACGGCAGTGCAAGAAGTGCATGCAGCCAGCATGCAGCCAGCATGCTGCATGGTGGGTGGGAGTGGGGTGGGGTGGAGTGGGGTGCCACGTCCATGCATGCATGAGGGCGTTGCATGGGCCAGATCGCATGGGGGTACTAAACACCAGCAGTCCGCACCACGCACCAGCTGCAGCTGCAGAAACGACCTTGCAGTAAGCACGGCGCTTGACGCCGAGGTAGGACAGAGGCAGGCGCCGTAGCAGCGGGCTCTGAGCCAGAGATGCAAAAGCCCCTGAGCGTAGTGCGTAAGCTGCACCTGCCATCCCAAGCCCCAGCGCCGCCGTAAGGGCTATGCCTGAACTTCCGGGTCCTCCACTCTGCACCATGCCTTTGCCTGAATGGCCTGCATGGCTCGTGTGGACTGGTGTCCCAGGTGTGGGAGGTGCAATCTCTCTCTCCCTGCCACGCGCCCGCGAGTTGGGTTGCCATGCAGGCGACATGGGTCGTGTCACACCCATCGCCCACATCACTGCGGCGAACGAGGGCGCATACACATCACAAGTGCCCTACAAGTGCCCTACAAGTGCCCTATGCAGCAACAGGACCTGATTGTGATGCCATCGTTGTGGGTGGAGGCATAGGGGGCCTCGTCACTGCTGGCAGGCTGGCAAGGGAGGGCCTGAGCGTGACGCTGCTGGAGGCGAACGCAGAGGTGAGCTAGGTGCATGCGTGTGTGTGCGTGGTTGCAAGTGTGTGCGTGCGTGTTCATCGCAATGACATGCCTCACCAACACACACACGCACTCACACACACATGTGGTACACACACACACACACACACACACACACACA
>VFSX01000442.1:32500-127500 GCA_016618255.1 Chlamydomonas sp. UWO 241 | reverse complement strand
CTCCGCTCGTCGATCAACTCGTCGAGATCGGTGCCGCATGGCGTCCTGCATGGGGGGAGGATAAGGGCCGTCTCCCAGCACGGGCCGCGGCAGCGCCGGGCAAGCCGCTCCTGAAGTGTTCCACCGAGGGGCAGTCTAGCAGGAGCCGGGCCAGTCGTATTTTACCCCGCTCGTCAGCGGCACGGAGATCCTCGTCACCAGCAGCGCCGCAATGCTGGGTCCAGGGCTCGGCGACGAGAACGCGCCTCCGCACATACACTCCCACACTAAAACCCACACACCCTACACCCCACGCAGCGCCCCTGATGCGTTCAGTCTGCTTGCGGCAACAGAGCTGACGGACCCAGACGCCCCCTCCACTGGCGGCGTGCCCCTCACTTGGCGCGCACTGCCCGCGCGCCCTCACAACATAATGCCACCCCCCACGCCCCACGCAGCGCCCCCAGAGCGTTCAGCCTGCTGGCAGCTGAGTGGTCCCTCCCCTGGCGGCCTGCTCCTCGCTTGGGGCACACTGCCCGCGCGCCCTCACAACATGATGCAACCACCCCCACACACACACACACACGCCCCACGCCCCACGCAGCGCGCCCGGTGCGTTCAGCCTGCTTGCGGCAACAGAGCTGACGGACGCGGTGTGGTACCCCGTGGGGGGCTTTGGGGAGGTGCGCGACAGCCTGAGGTGAGGCTGTCGCTGGTGGGAGACGGGCGGGTGCCTGGTGGGCTCCGTGTGCGTGCTGTGCATGGTACCCCATTGGGGAGTTACGCGACAGCCTCAGGTGCGGCTTACTCCTTGGTGGTGGCTGGGCGGGTGTCTGCTGGGCATGCGTGTGCGTGTTGTGGCACCCCGTGGGGGGCTTTGGGGAGGTTCGCGACAGCCTGAGGTGCGGCTGTCGCTGTTGGGAGACGGGCGGGCGCCTGGTGGGCTCCGTGTGCGTGCTGTGCATGGTACCCCATTGGGGAGTTACGCGACAGCCTCAGGTGCGGCTTACTCCTTGGTGGTGGCTGGGCGGGTGTCTGCTGGGCATGCGTGTGCGTGTTGTGGCACCCCGTGGGGGGCTTTGGGGAGGTTCGCGACAGCCTGAGGTGCGGCTGTCGCTGTTGGGAGACGGGCGGGCGCCTGTTGGGCTGCGTGTGTGTGCTGTGCGTGGTACCCCATTTGGGGCTTCGGGGAGGTGCGCGACAGCCTCAGGTGAGGCTGTCGCTGGTGGCAGACGGGCGGGCGCCTTTTGGGCTGTGTGTGCGTGCTATGCGTGGTGTCCCGTTGGGGGCGTTGAGGATGTGCGCGACAGCCTGAGGTGCGGCTGTAGCTGTCTCTGGTGGGAGACGGCCGGGTGCCTGTTGGGTTCCGTGTGCGTGCTGTGCATGGTACCCCATTGGGGGCGTTGAGGATGTGCGCGGCAGCCTCAGTGTGGCTGCCTTTTTGGTGGCGGCTGGGCGGGTGTCTGTTGGGCATGCATGTGCGTGTTGTGGCACCCCGTGGGGGGTTTGGGGGAGGTTCGCGACAGCCTGAGGTGAGGCTGCAGCTGTCTCTGGTGGAAGGCGAGCGGGTGGCTGTTGGGCTGTGTGTGCGTGCTGTGCGTGGTATCCCGTTGGGGCGTTGAGGATGTGCGCGACAGCCTGAGGTGCGGCTGCAGCTGTCTCTGGTGGGAGACGGGCGGGCGCCTGTTGGGCTGCGTGTGTGTGCTGTGCGTGGTGCCCCGTTTGGGGCTTTGGGGAGGTGTGTGACAGCCTGAGGTGCGGCTGCAGCTGTCGCTGTTGGGAGGCGAGCGGGTTCCTGTTGGGCTGCGTGTGTGTGCTGTGCGTGGTACCCCATTGGGGGCGTTGAGGATGTGCGCGGCAGCCTCAGTGTGGCTGCCTCTTTGGTGGCGGATGGGCGGGTGTCTGTTGGGCATGCATGTGTGTTCTGTTGCACCCCATGGGGGGCTTTAAGGAGGTGTGCGGCCAGTCATTTTGTTTTGGGCTCCTGGGAGCCATTGAGAGCCATTTGGCTACTGACGATCCCATCAGATAGATCTCACCCAACGAAGTGGCTTGATGGTCTGACGAGCCCATCAGATATATCTCGTCAGGAGCTTGAAAATAACCTATATTTGATGGTCAACGGTCAACGCTGAGGCAGCGGTCAAGGCGGTCAACGGGGCGTTGGTCCGTGCGCCGGCTCCCAGAAAATAACTTTAAAACTGTCATCAAAATCACTCTGCGCGGCAGCCTCATGTGTGGCCCCCTCTTGGCTGCTGGGCATGTGTCTGTTGGGCTGCGTGTACGGGGGGGGGGTGGACCCGTGTGCGTGTGGTCTCTCTTTTCAGGGGTCGACAACACCAAAATATATCCCCTTCCCCCCGCAGGTCGATGGCCGAGCGCCTCGGCGTGCGCATCGCCACCAACGCGCGTGTGGCGTCGATCGACACGACGCCCGACGGGGCGCGGGTGGAGGGCGTGACGCTGGAAGGCGGGCGGAAGCTGGGAGCGCGAGTGGTCGTCGCGAACCGCGACTTGCCGCAGGTGTGAGGCCTAACTAACCCTGGTAGGCTGGCGCGCTGCATGGCCTTGTGGGCTCTACTAGTAGAGCTCAGTGGTCCCTGGGAAGGATTTTTGTAATTAGTTGTTTGCCGGCTCCAGCAACTTTGACCGCTCATACCAGGCACAATACACAGCGGGTATTCATGCAATGCATGCCGTTGTGCTGCTCTCGGCAAGAGCTTTCCAACGCATCGCTCCACGCCCTCACCCACTTAGTGTGGGGTGGTTTTTTGGGAAATGGAAAATCCGGCTCGGAGCGGTATGATGATGATGATGATGATGATGATGATGATGGATCTTACAGTCTGTGTGACACCAGTAATGATGTATAAGACCGGTGTCGGCGCTAGCGCCCGACACCTTAAACTCAGTTTCAGTGGGAAACTGGCTGGCTACCTGGTAGGGGTGAGGGTAAACCCCCACACGCGCGCACGCACTGGACCTAGACAGGACACTGGGCCCCCAGATCCACCCTATACCACCCAGGTAGTGACAGCAACGCATTGTTGGTGTGCGCCTGTGTTCTACTACTAGTCCCGCCGCCGCCATTGGCTCCAGCAATCTCCTCCATGCCCGCCAGCAATCTCCTCCACGCCCGCCAGCAATCTCCTGTATGCCCGCCAGCAATCTCCTCCATGCCCGCCAGCAATCTCCTGTATGCCCGCCAGCAATCTCGTCCATGCATGAGCGCCGCCATGCGATCTCCATGCGCCGCGCCGCGCTCCATGCGCGCCAGCACCCGTACCACCCGCCTCATTCCCGTTCTTTAGCCATTCCCCGTGACACCTATGGCTGATCCTTGTTCCGCCGTCCCCTTTGGCATCTGTAACCCGTATCCTCTCCCTGTAGCCTCATTCCCCGTTCTTAACCGCCATCTCCATTATGGTGCCCGCCCGCTGGTGGGGCCTCGCCTCGCCCATGCCGCACGGCTAGTGTATTGATTGCTGCGCCATCTATAATCTGCGCCTTGGGGCAGGGAACCCCTGCGCCACAACCTCCTCACAAAGCCTAGCCGCATGTGCCTCGCTTCCCATGTTTCTCAATTTCTCGCCATCCGCTTCCATGCTGCCGCCTGCAATCTCCTCCACGCCCGCGAGCAATCTCCTCCATGCCCGCCAGCAATCTCCTCCATGCATGCACGCGCAGAGCGCCGCCATGCAACCCCCATGCGCCGCGCGCGCCATGCGCGCGCCGCGCCCGCCAGCTCCCGTAGCCTCATTCCCCGTTCTTTATGCGCCGTGACGCATTAGCCTTGTCCGCCGTCCCCTGGCATGCATAACCCGTAGCCTCATCCCCGGTAGCCGCATTCCCCGTTCTTAGCCGCCATCTCCATTATGGTGCCCGCCCGCTGGTGGGGCCTCGCCTCGCCCCATGCCGCACGGCTGGTGCATCGATCGCGTCGCCATCTAATAATCTGCGCCTTGGGGCAGGGAACCCCTGCGCCGCAACCTCCTCACAAAGCCTAGCCGCATGTGCCTCGCTTCCCATGTTTCTCAATTTCTCGCCATCCGTCTCTCTCTTCCATCCAGGCACAGTAAACCATTAGGAGCCGCAATCTGCTTGAGTTCCGATCGTTGTGAGAGGGGGTGCATGCTCGCCGCAATTCTCGCCATCGTGCATCGTGCTCTCCATCGTACCGCTGCCCCATCTGCCACATAGCCTCGCCCCATCAGGACCAGTTCATCAGTAGCGCTGTGCGTCACAGCCGCTCAGGGTAAATTTCCAGATTTTCAGCCGCCCAGTACCAAGCGCAGTTGTCCCGGTTGTCCGCCATCGAGCGGCGCCAGGGCGGGAGCCCCTGGCGAAGAGCTTATGAACTTAACATGGTTATGAACTATCACTGGAAGAGCTCCCCTAGACGTGTAGTCTAGGCCTTCACTCACGCCCCGGGGTCCTCCGGGCGCGTCCATGTAAAAACTGTAGCCAAGAAGGGCTAAAAGGACGGCAGCGCGGAGACCTCCCCCGGACCGCCCCCCAGGGCCAGAACCATGTGGCTGCCCCCCACACACACACACACTCCCCCCCAGTAATTTCCTTTTCGGCTCTACACAGCCATTGATGTGTGGGGTCATCAGGTGTGGAAGGTGTGATGGGAGTTTACCGGTCGATTGGATGAAGCCTCGCGGGTCGTGCTGCTGCTGCGCTGGTGCAGGCGTACCCAGGGCGGCGCGCAGCGTAGCAGCGCGGCAGCACCGCTTCCGTACCCATTCAAAACACCTCCCCGAAGCTGCACCTCCAACGCTCTACTCACACCCCACACACCCCACACACGTCCAGGCGTGCCGCCTCCTGTGCAGCGGTGCGCAGCAGTGCGGCAGCAGCACCTGCTTGCAAACTCATTGATCACACCTCCCCGAAGCTGCACCTGCCACCCCACCCCACCCCACACCCCACACCCCACACACATCCAGGCGTGCCGCCTCCTGTGCAGCGGCGCGCAGCAGCACGGCAGCAGCACCTGCGTGCGAACTCATTGTCCACACCTCCTCGCACTTTCAATCCCAGCCCACACCCCAACCCACACCCCACTCACACCCCCCACACATCCAGGCGTGCCGCCTCCTGGGCGGCGGCGCAGCGCAGCAGCACGGCAGCAGCACATGCTCCCCCACCCCCCACCCCACTCACACCCCACACACACGGAAGCAGGCTTGCGAACTCGTTGAACACACCTCCCCAAAAGCTGCACCTGCCACCCCACACCCCACACCCCACCCCACACCCCACACCCCACTCACACCCCAGTTACAGTTACATCGGCTTTCCAGCAAAGACTACCTCTAGTCCTAGTACCACCGCCTAGACCCAAGTCCAGTTCTGGCCCTAACAATTACTTGTGAGGGGCGGTAGCCACCAGCCGGCTGCCTGCCAACGCGTAGTCCCAGGCCTTCACTCACGCCCCGGGGTCCTCCGGGCGCGTCCATGTAAAAACTGTAGCCAAGAAGGGCTAAAAGGACGGCAGCGCGGAGACCTCCCCCGGACCGCCCCCCAGGGCCAGAACCATGTGGCTGCCCCCCCCACACACACACACTCCCCCCCAGTAATTTCCTTTTCGGCTCTACACAGCCATTGGTGTGTGGGGTCATCAGGTGTGGAAGGTGTGATGGGAGTTTACCGGTCGATTGGATGAAGCCTCGCGGGTCGTGCTGCTGCTGCGCTGGTGCAGGCGTACCCAGGGCGGCGCGCAGCGTAGCAGCGCGGCAGCACCGCTTCCGTACCCATTCAAAACACCTCCCCGAAGCTGCACCTCCAACGCTCTACTCACACCCCACACACCCCACACACGTCCAGGCGTGCCGCCTCCTGTGCAGCGGTGCGCAGCAGTGCGGCAGCAGCACCTGCTTGCAAACTCATTGATCACACCTCCCCGAAGCTGCACCTGCCACCCCACCCCACCCCACACCCCACACCCCACACACATCCAGGCGTGCCGCCTCCTGTGCAGCGGCGCGCAGCAGCACGGCAGCAGCACCTGCGTGCGAACTCATTGTCCACACCTCCTCGCACTTTCAATCCCAGCCCACACCCCAACCCACCCCCCACTCACACCCCCCACATCCAGGCGTGCCGCCTCCTGGGCGGCGTGCGCAGCGCAGCAGCACGGCAGCAGCACATGCTCCCCCACCCCCCACCCCACTCACACCCCACACACACGGAAGCAGGCTTGCGAACTCGTTGAACACACCTCCCCAAAAGCTGCACCTGCCACCCCACACCCCACACCCCACCCCACACCCCACACCCCACTCACACCCCAGTTACAGTTACATCGGCTTTCCAGCAAAGACTACCTCTAGTCCTAGTACCACCGCCTAGACCCAAGTCCAGTTCTGGCCCTAACAATTACTTGTGAGGGGCGGTAGCCACCAGCCGGCTGCCTGCCAACGTGTAGTCCCAGAGCAAAAAGGAGAGCTATTGTGCGACGCCTCCAAAATAGGTCCTAACTGCTTCTAGGGGATAGGGGGTCAAGTGGCGCTTGCCAATCTACTTGACCGCCGTGGTGGAGGGGCCGGCGCCTGAGGGGCAGCCGGACCGTACACCACGGCTCTCCACCCGACCCTATCCTGAGCACGCTCAAACGCCGTGTTCGAAAAAGTCTTCCAATCAGAACGAGTGCCACTAGTTTCGCCTAGCTGCTGAATCAGTAGCTTAAGAAAATAGTGTCGGGAGGAGGCTGGAGGCCGGCCTTGCTGCCGAGCCACATCCATTGTGCAGTCAAAAGTCGTACGAGGAAGACGAGAAGCCGGCATGCGCATCACATGGCCTAGCCACTGCATTGATCGCTTTGCCACAAGGCTCTCAATTGGCTCAGTGTCGCACGCCTGCCGAATATAAGTTAATCTGTGCCGGTCGACCAGGCGCACACCCAGAATGCGACGAAGGCAGTTAGAGTGGGCAACCTCCAATCGAGTCAGTTGTGTTTTAGTAGGGGCCCATGTTTCGCAGCCGTACAGAAAGTGGGGCAGCACGAAAGTGTTGTAAACCCGCATCTTAGACTGCACTTGCATCTTCTTGCTGGCCCAAATCTGATCAAAAGACGCAAACACGCCCAGCGCGCGACCGACACGCACACCGATCTCCTTTTCCACACCACCACTCTGGGTCATCCAACTCCCTAGATACTTAAATGCAGAGACGGTCTTCACTTCACCACCAGTCAGCGCAAACGTGGGCAGATCCGCGTCAAAATCTGCTGGCAAAATCATCACTTCTGTCTTGGCGGCGTTGATTTGCATGCCAACGCTAGAGGACACTTTGTCAAGGATTTTCAGCATAAGCGCCAACTGAGCTGGGTCATGCGAGAACAAACATAAATCGTCGGCATACATCAGCATTACTATACGCTCAACCGACGACGACAACACAGAGCCGCCGGCTCGGGTCACGACTGACACGCCAGCCCCCTCTGGCATCATGTCTAGCGCCTTTTTCACTATGTGGTCAATAAAAACATTGAACAACACAGGAGCAATGACGCACCCCTGTCGCACACCAGACGACACGGGGAATTCGTGCCCGATTTTCCCAGCCAGCCGCACGGCAGCTGCGGTGTTGGTGTGAAGATCCTCCAACAGATCAATAATGTGCGGATGAACACTATATAATCTAAGGACTCTCCACAGTGCCGCACGGTTTATGCAATCGTAAGCTTTAGAATAGTCGACAAATGCCACAGCCATGCATTGTTTGTACTCGGCATGTGCCGCGCTCAGCGAGCGCAGAGTAAAAATTGCATCAACAGTGCCTCTGCTTTTTCTGAAACCACACTGAGCCTCATGCAACTGACCATCAACCTGCGTGGAGACGCGGTGCAGAAGTATGGCAGCGTACACTTTCCCGGCAATAGAGAGAAGGCTTATACCGCGGTAGTTACCAGGGGAGTCACGCGGACCCTTCCCCTTATATAACGGTGTGATAATAGCAGTTTTCCATTCCCTCGGGGCTCTCCCCGACCGCCATACGGCGATGATGAACCCGGTGGAGCCATGCGATGGCAGGTGGGCACCGCAACAGCATGGCGTCCAGCTGGTCGCCGCCCGGAGCGGCGGCCGAGCGCAACGCTCGCACACACGCCTCCGTCTCAGCCAGGTCAGGGGGCGCCCGTGCGCTTCGTCCACCTCTGTGGCGCGTGTGAGCTCAAACGCCGCTACATCGTTCTCCAGCTGGTTCAGGGTCTCGTCGCTGAGCTTGGTCTCCCCGCCATATAGCTTGTCGAATGACTCTGTCATGGCCTTCAGCACCCCGTCTGGACCGCTGTGCAGCGCGCCCGAGACGTCCCGCATGGCAGGTGGGATCTGATGGCTGCGGCTGCGGCCCGCCAGCCCGTCGCACGCGCGCGCAAACTGGCGCAGATTCTTCTTGCGTAGCATGTCTTGCGCCTCCGCCACCTGCTGGCCGATCCACCTCTCCCTGTCTCTCTGCACAGCTGCGTCGGCCGCGCGGTTGGCGCGGTTGCGCTCTCGTTTGGCAGCAGCAGACTTGCTCCTGAGCCATGCCGTGTGCGCGCGCTGCCGGGCGTCCATGAGCCGGAGGGTGCGCTGCGACAGAGTGAACTGCCAGCCGCGCCGCCGGCGGCTGCCGCGTGGAGCGAGGTGGTTGGTGGCCACCTCGCGAATGGCAGCAGCCATCGCGTCGTACTCCGCCTGGGCATCAGCGCCCTCGGGCGGCATGGCCTCCAGCAGCCCAAAGCGATCGGACAGCTGGAGGTTGAACTCACGACGGACAGCCGGGCGCCGCAGTTGTGATGAGTCCCATGCGCGCCGCTGAGAGCCGCCTGCATGGCGGGAGGCTCGCATGCGGAGGCGCATGGACAGTACCACCATGCGGTGATCGCTGTCCCAGGTTGGGCTCCTACGCACCCTACAGTCTGTCACCGCATGCATGCGGCGGCGCGCGACCAGGATGTAGTCCTTGACGCTGTGCAGGCGGCGCACAGAGCATGCATGCCGTCTGCTCTGTGCAACAGCCATGGGGCTGATGTGGGTGTACTGGTGCTCAGGCCTGTGGGGGTAGAGAGTGTTGGCAGCGCGCAGGCTGCATGCAGTGGCAGTGTCGAGGAGCAGGCGACCGTTCCTGCTGGCCACCGCTGGCTCCGTGAGGGGCAGGTGCTTGCCAACGCATTCGTGGTCGGACACCGAGTCCCTCCCCACTGCTGCATTGAAATCACCTGCCCCGATGAGCAGATCGCGCTTGTCGTTGGCCTTGTCCGCGAGCGCCGCTACTCGAAGGTAGAAGTCGCCAGCCTCCTCGTCGCTCGCCGCCTCCGTTGGACTCACACCCCACACACACCCCACTCCACACCCCACCCCACACCCCACTCACACCCCACCCCACACCCCACCCCACACCCCACCCCACACCCCACACACACACCCCACACATCTAGGCGTACCGCCTCCTGGGTGGCGGCGCGCAGCAGCACGGCAGCAGCCCCTGCTTGCGAACTCATTTATCACACCTCCCGGAAGCTGCACCTTCAACCCCACACCACACACCCCACACCACACACCACACACACCACACACACATCCAGGCGTACCGCCTCGTAGGCGGCGGCGCGCAGCAGCACGGCAGCAGCACCTGCTTGCAAACTCATTGGCCACACGTCCCCCAAAGCTGCACCTTCAACCCCACACCCCACTCACACCCCACACCCCACACCCCACCCACACTCCACACATCTAGGCGTGCCGCCTCCTGTGCAGCGGCGCGCAGCAGCACGGCAGCAGCACCTGATCCCTCACCCCACACCCCACTCACACCCCACACACATCTAGGCGCACCGCCTCCTGGCTGCCGACGCGGAGCAGCACGGCAGCAGCACGGCAGCAGCACCTGCTTGCCTACTCATTGCTCACACCTCTTCGAAGCTGCACCTTCAACCCCACCCCACACCCCACCCCACCCCACACCCCACCCCACACCCCACCCCACACACCCCACACATCCAGGCGTGCCGTCTGCTGTGCGGCACAGCGCAGCAGCACGGCAGCAGGCTTGTAAACTCATTGATCACATCTCCCAAAAGCTGCACCTTCGCCCCACACCCCACACCCCACCCCAACCCACACACATCCAGGCGTACCGCCTCGTGGGCGGCAGCGCGCAGCAGCACGGCAGCAGCACCTGCTTGCAAATTCATTGTCCACACCTCCTCGCACCTTCAACCCCACACCCCACCCCACACCCCACTGACACCCCACACACATCTAGGCAAACTGCATCTTGGGTAGTGGCGCGCAGCAGCACGGCAGCAGGCTTACGAACTCATTGATCACACCTCCCGAAAGCTGCACCTTCAACCCCCCCCCACACACACACACCCCACACCCCACTCACACACATCCAGGTGTACTGTCTGCTGTGCAGTGCAGGGCAGCAGCACGGCAGCAGCACATGCTTGCAAAATCGTTCAACACACCTCCCGGAAGCTGCACCTGCCACCCCACACCCCACTCACACACCCCACACATCCAGGCGTACCGCCTCCTGGGCGGCGGCACGCAGCAGCACGGCGCCAGCACCTGCTTGCAAACTCATTGATCACACCTCCCCGAAGCTGCACCTTCCCCCCCACATCCCACTCCCCACCCTCACACCCCACCCACACCCACTCACACCCCACCCCACCACCCACACCCCACCCCACACCCCACCCCACACCCCACTCACACCCCACACACATCCAGGCGTACCGCCTCCTGTGCAGCGGCGCGCAGCAGCACGGCAGCAGCACCTGCTTACAAACTCATTGATCACACCTCCCCAAAGCTGCACCTGCCACCCCACCCCACAAGTAACACGGGGTTTCAGCTAAGCAGGCTACTCTTCTACTAGAGACACCCGCCGATACTCCAGCACACTTAAGTACTAGAGTACCGCCGGCTCCCGGCCGATAGACTACCGCTCCCGCCGGCTAGACTACCCCAAACAGCGGTCTCTGAGAGACATGTCTGGCAAGGAGCATATAGGAAAGGACCTTCCTCAAGGTCACAGTAGTGGCCTTCTGGCCAGTCAAGCCGGCAGAGCCGACTAGCGCTGACTGGAACGGTCCCCGCCTGGCAGTGCATGGTTGTCCAGCTCCTACCCCACCCCACACCCCACTCAATCCCCACACACATCCAGGCGTACCGCCTCCTGCGTGGCGGCGCGCAGCAGCATGGCAGCAGCACCGCTTGCAAACTCATTGATCACACACCTCCCAAAAGCTGCACCTTCAACCCCACACCCCACTCACCCCCACCCCACCCCACACCCCACACCCCACACCCACACCCCACACCCCACACACATCCCGGCATGGCGTCTGCTGGGTGGCGCGGCGCAGCAGCACGGCAGCACGCTTGCGAACTCATTGATCACACCTCCCGGAAGCAGCACCTGCCACCCCACACCCCACACCCCACCCCACACCCCAGCCACACCCCACACACATCTAGGCGCACCGCCTCCTGGGCAGCGGCATGCAGCAGCACGGCAGTAGCATCTGCTTGCAAACGCATCGATCACACCTCCCCGAAGCTGCACTTTCAACCCCACCCCACACCCCAACCCACACCCCAGCCACACCCCACACCCACCCCACCCCACACCCTACTCTTACCCCACCCCACTCTTACTTCACCCCACACCCCACCCCACACCCCACTCACACACCCCACACATCCAGGCATACCGCCTCCTGGGCGGCGGCGCGCAGCAGCACGGCAGCAGCACGTGCTCCCCCACCCCACCCCACACCCCACTCACACCCCACCCCACACCCCACTCTTACCCCACCCCACTCTTACCCCACCCCACACCCCACCCCACACCCCACTCACACCCCACACACATCCAGGCGTACCGCCTCCTGGGCGGCGGCGCGCAGCAGCACGGCAGCAGCACCGCGGCTGCGCTGTCACGCATGGAGTACAGCGCCGGCGTCATTGCGTTCAACTGGTGCGTCTCGACTGAGCTGCCGGCGCTGCGCCACCACAACGTGTTCCTGTCGCGAGACGGACAGGGCGCGTGGGCGCGCGCCACAGGTGGGTGGTGATAGCTTCTGTGATGGATACTTGTACTACCTGATGATGATGATGGTTTTTTCAGTCGTGTGTGATGCACCTACCGGCAGCGTATTCGACTTCAGACGGGTGCCTGGCTACTAGCGGTGGGGGGCAAGTGGGTCAGGGCTGGACCTAGACAGGGCACTCGGCCCCCAGATCTGACTCGTCCCCGTGGGAGCACGGCCGCGGGGTTCACAGGCCCACGGGATCGCGCCCCCTAGACCTACACCGTAGCAGCAGCACCTACCTAGTACCTAATACCTGGTAGTATACAGGTGGGTGGTGGTGACGTCTGTGATGGATACTTCTACTACAGTCTCCTTGACGCCACTCGAGTAGTGTGTGATGATGTTGCAGTCAGGGACACCTCTTTAAAGGGGTAAACGACCGTACTCGGCGCGTAGGGCCCGAGCACCTTGATGAGATGGCTGGCTGTTGGTGGTAGGAAACCCCCACTGTATAGGTCTGAGACCTGCGCTGTCGTGTGTGACGCACCTTACCAACTACAGGCAGAGTGCCTGGTGGTGATGGTAGGTATTGCAGTCGTTTGCGACGCACCCACCAGGTAGCGTGCGTCTCAACTGTGCTCGTCGTGGAGCGTTCAAGTACTCCTCACAACATTGTGGCTGGCTGGTGGTAGTAGGTCAGTTGCTGGCGGGCTGCCGGGCATCACGCGGCGGACCCCCACCGTCAGATCTGGGTCGGCTGGTCGCAGGAGACTTTTCTCAAGGGAAGGCAACGGCGCCCGGCTGACACGCGTGCGGTTTGCATGTCCACCAGTGGTTTCCTTTTCGGCTCTACACAGCCATTGGGCTGTATTCCGGCTGCACTTTGACCTTGAACACAGCTTAACCCATTCAGTGGATTGGTAGTCTGGCGAGGCCGCCAGATAGAGCTCGTCAGCTCGTCAGATAGAGCTTTCACATCACCTATATGAGAGGACAAACGGTCAACGGGAGCTCACCGGTCAACGCGGTCAAAGCAAAATCCGGCTGTGGGATAATTAATTAAAATGAATGAAACGAAAATCACTGATGCCCACATGTGCACCCTCGTCAGGTGCGGACTCGCTCGTGCGCTCGCCCAACTTCTACGTCAGCGTTTCCGTTGGCCAACCCGCAACCCGACAAAGTTCACTTTCGGGTTGAGATTGGCCGATTTGGGCTGGCGCGTCGGGTTGAGATTGCGCGGAGTTCGACCCGAAAAAGTGTGAAAATCGGCATTTTCACACTTTTTCCGCCGAAATTCGCCTCCGTCGGGTAAAGATTGGCGAAATGAGCGTGAGGCCCGGGTTTAGCCATAATGTTTCCAAGATCCTAAATAGAACCACTGTTCTACGTGCACGTACCCTCGCGGGCATCGCGCGGCGGATCCCCACCATCAGATGTGGTCGCAGGAGACTTTTCAAAGGAAAGGAAATGGCACCCGGGTGACACGCGTGCGGTTTGCATGCCCACACGCGCACCCTGGTCAGGTGCGAACTCGCTCGCGCGCTCGCCAAACTTCTACGTGCACGTGCCCTCACGGACGGACCCGACCGCCGCGCCGCCTGGGTGCGAGTCTGTGATGGTGCTGCTGCCGGTCGCCAACCTCCAGGTGTGGCTCTGTGGCTCTGTGGCTCTGTGGCACTTGCGCTTGTCTTCGTCCCTGGTTGTTACTGGGCGGTGGGCGCCGCCCAAGCGCGATTCTGTCATGGTGCTGCTGCCAGCCGCTTACCTCCAGGTGCGCAGCCCTCGGGCCTGTTAATGGCGCACTGACACTCCTTGCTGACTCACGACACGAGCTGCGAAAGTAACCTGCTTTTTCACCCGCCCTCTCTCTATCTCTCTTTCTCTCTCTCTCTCTCTCTCTCTCTCTCTGACCGCTGTGTAGGAGTAGGAGACCTTCCTGACCCTAGTCATGGGTGGGCATCCTTCGGGGGCATTTAGGCGCGCCCGGGTGCGAGTCTGTTTAATGCTGCTGCCGGTCGCCAACCTCCGGGTGCGCAGCCCTCGGGCCTGTTATGACCGCTGTGTAGGAGTAGGCGACCCTCCTGGCCCTGGTACTGGGGGGTGGGAACCCTGCTTGGGCGTGTAGGCACTGTCCGTTTTATGGTGCTGCTGCCGGTCGCCAACCTCCAGGTGCGCAGCCCTCGGGCCTGTTAATGGCGCACTGACACTCCTTGCTGACTTACGACACGAGCTGCGAAAGTAACCTGCTATTTCACCCGCCCTCTCTCTATCTGACTGTAACATCCATCATCATCTCTCCCTCTCACTCTCTTTCTCTCTCTCTCTCTCTCTATCTATCTCTCTTTCTCTCTCTGACCGCTGTGTAGGAGTAGGAGACCCTCTTAACCCTAGTCATGGGTGGTGGGCACCCTTTGGTGGCATTTAGGCACTGTCTGGGCGCGAGTCCGTGATGGTGCTGCTGCCGGTCGCCAACCTCCAGGCGTGGCTCTGTGGCTCTTTGGGTGGTCCCTGGGTACTTCTGGGTGGCGGGTAACCTTCCTGAATTGGCGTTGTTTAGGAGGCGCAGAGCCGCGCGCGCCGCCCGTAGGGGTGCCCATGCCCAAAGAGACACCCACACTCACACTCACACTCACTCACTCACACTCACTCACACTCACACCCACTCACTCACTCACGCTTACTCACACACTCACTCACACTCACACACATTCACACTCACTCACTCACACTCACCACCACCGCTCTGCTGCTGTCGCGTGCGACAGGAGATGGCCAAGGCGGGGCAGGTGCCGGGCAGCACCAGCGACAGAAGCAGCAGTGGCAGCAGTGGTGGAGGGGAAGATGTCGGAGGGACGTACGCCGAGCTCGTGGCCGCGGGGAGGGAGGCGGTGCTGCGGGCGCTGGCCGAGGCCGGCGTGTGCGACAGTGCAGAGGCGCTGCGGGCGTGCATATTGAAGGAGATGTTGATCGAGCCGGAAGGATGGGCTGCCAGGTGCGAGTGCGTACTGCGTAGTGCGCGTGCGGGGTGCGGGTGCGGGTGCGGGTGCGGGCGTGCATGAGAGAATCGGTGCGAGGGAGGGAGTGCGAGCGTGCGAGTGCGAGTGCATGCGTGTGCGCACGAGTGTGCGGGTGCTGGCCTGGCTGCGAGATGCTGTTGGGTACCTGCAGGTACGGCCTCGAGCACGGTGCGGCGTTCGGGCTGTCGCACGGACTCAATCAGCTGGCGGCGTTTCGGCCGTCGCCGCAGGACACGCAGGTGTCTGGGCTCTACTTTGTGGGGGCATCGACACGCCCTGGGAACGGCGTCCCTCTTGTCATGATTGGCGCGGACCTGACTGTGAAGCGCATCCTGGCGGACGGGCTAGTTTCGTAGTCTCTGTGGGCTCCTGCATCCTCCTCTCGTTCTCTCGGCTCCTGCATCCTTGCTCTCCGCAAGGGGACCCGCCCTCCGCGAGCTCTCAGAACTCACGCTCGCGGCCGAATTGCAGCTTGCAGAGAAGGATTCGATGATTAAGGCAGTTGCTGCCAGCTCACGCGTGCGCAGGCGTGAAGACAGGGGTCGTTGTCCGCCGATGCGCATTCAAACGCGCATGTCAATATTCAGGCTGCTTCAGCCGCCGAAGAGGTGCAAGAATACGGTGGATGGCCCCATTGCACGTTTCTCCGACTGCGCACACAGATCCGATCCGTGTGTTATGGATTTTCACATGCAGGCAACACACGATCGGTTCAGCTCAATCAAGGGAGAAGAAGAGAGAGGGCGCAGCAGGTGATGACGAGCTCTTCCAGGATCCTAGCGCCATCATCAGTTTTGTTTACAGGTAGCATTAGTTATATTTACAGTTTTCTCTTGCCAGAGATTCTCCCTTTCATTTGGCACGCGGGGTCCCTTTCTACGGTGCCCGCTCATGCAGGCACATGCCGCTAGTCGGCGGCTGTTTGCTGTGCAGTGCTGGAAGAGTCACCACGCTTCTGGAGCAGGGAGGCTCGCTCAGATGGAGCCTCCATCATGGAGGGGCTGCTCACTCAAAGTCACGTGTCGCTTGGTACGACCACTGCGAAGAGCGAGCAGGGCGGGCGGGCATGCATGGCAGTTGGTCAGGTGACCGTGCCTCTTATGTGCCAGGCTGTGGGACTCACGCCCCGCACACTCCCCCTGCATGCCCCACCTGGTACATGCCGCACGGGCCGCGCTTATTACCAGTCATCTGGATGCGCGCGTAGCCTTGCTCGCCCCACGCAGTTCCCCATGAGTTCTTCACGATCCAGAAGCCATCGCCGTAGCCAACAAGCATCACTGCAGCCACGCAGGCACACGAGCGAGGGCAGGGCGGCGCAAGTCGGGCGTCAGTCAGATGCGGCTGCAGAGCTCTGCATCTGTAGAGATGCCTCTGGAGACCTCTGCCGTCATCTTGGCTCACACTGCACCCCTCCTGTGCTGTGGAGCTCGCCCTCCACCCATCCATGCTGTAATGTGGTGCTCTGGTACCCTCCTCGTGGCTGCCACCCACAGTCACCCTCCACCCTTCCACGCTGTTATGTGGAGCTCTGACGGGCTCCTGGCTCCTACGCACAGGCAGCCTCTACCCTGGCTGCAAATGGTAGGCTGGCGCGCTGTGTGGCCTTGCAGGTTCTCCCAGTAGAACCCCTCCTAGACTTTCAGTCTAGGCCTTAACTCACGCCCCGGGGTTGTCCGCGCGCGTACATGTAAAAACTGGAAAAAAAACTGCCTGCAGACTCACTGGCG
The DNA here is from genome assembly GCA_016618255.1 of Chlamydomonas sp. UWO 241. NCBI lineage: Eukaryota > Viridiplantae > Chlorophyta > Chlorophyceae > Chlamydomonadales > Chlamydomonadaceae > Chlamydomonas > Chlamydomonas priscui. Next base: position 110,734 of record VFSX01000442.1, on the reverse strand, counting down.
TGGTTGATCGTGTTGGAGCATGAGTTGGCGGAGAACAGGCCGCCACCGTAGTTCTGGAACGACGAGTCGACCGCGTAGTAGATGCCGACCGGCGCGCCGAGCAGGGCCTGCGCAGGCAAGGGGCGCGTCAGCAGGGGCACCCGCAAGTTAGGAGAGGGGAATGCACACCGGACGGCCGTAGCAGCACCATTATAAGAAAGTGACCACAGGCGCACGCAGGACTTGGGCCTCTTCCCATAATACGTTCGTGGCAGAAGCAGCCTGGCGCCAGAAGCAAGCAGGTCACATCAACATGCTCGGGCCTGGTCTGATTTGGGCGACGCAGCACCATCCTGGAATCTAAGCAAGCAGTGCACGCGCACACACACTATTTAGGTCTGCACTGGTCTGGCCGCAGCAGCATTCCAAGCAAGCAAGGATGCACAAGAAACTGGTGCCTGCTCTGCTCTGGCCGCGTCGCTGCGCACCACACGCGGTCCCACCTTCTTGAGAGCCTCCTCGCTGTTGGCAGGCGTGACAGTAATGGCGCCGCTGCGCAGCTTGAGGGCATCCCCTGGGCAGTGGGCAGCACAGCCGTATGTGTGTGTGCATTTAGGGGCGCAAGTGCGTCAGATGACCTGGTGGCACCAGGTGCGTGCACACAGGCTGGCACGTGCCCAGCACGCAGCCTCGAACGTGCGCAGCACGCAGGCCCGCACGTGCCCAGCATGCAGGACCACACGCGCCCACCAGAGGTGATACTCGCAATGCGCGACGTGTCGCAGCTCTGGTCGCTCGCGGTATACGGCCATAGGAACTCCCTGTCGATGCTTGCCCACGCAATGTAGTCGAGGGCCTGGTGGGGCAGAGGGGCGCCGAAGAGTGCATGCAAGTGAGCAGGTCAGGCGTGGATGCAGGCGCAAGAGGCAGGCAGGCAGGCACAGGCCAACAGACAGAGGCATGCTGGCAATTTATGCAATTTAAGTCAGTCATTCAGGCAGGCAGGCAGCAACTGTTGGGGCGCACAGCGCCTGCATCTGCAACGCGCCCAGACCCACGCTGTCAATCCAGCCGCCGCGGCAGCCGTAGCCGTTGAACGGGCTGTTGAGTGGGTTGGTGCACGCCACAAGTTGCTGCTCGCTGAGGCCGAGGGAGTTGCTGTTGCCATGCCCAGAAATCAGGTAGGAGGACTCGACCAGGCTGGCAGCGACAAAGGAACAGCAGGCAGCTGGGCCGGCAGGCAGTTGGGAGGGATGCCACGGTGTGAGTGTGCGTGCAATAGCGTGACATTGATCTGATCTGATCTGAGTTTGCGGGGAAGGAGGAGGGGTCGCAGCAGCCAGGCGAGGGCAAGGTCAGAGCTGGCGTGCATGCAGCACGCATCGTGCCCCCACCCACCGCAGCCACCCTGGTGGCGCACAGGCGTGACCATGCCACGCTCCACCCAGTTGATGCCGGCCGGTGCCGGACTGCGTGTGGGTGAGGGTGAGGGTGAGGGGCTGTGGCGGCAGATAAAAGGGAAGTTCAGACGAGGAAACTCATACCTGTCAAACTGCGCAGCGTTGCCGGTGTCGCTGCTTGGGCCTCCAGAAGACGCGAGGCGCCCGTCGTGGCCAATGTCAGGGCTGATGGCGCCGGTATACTCGCTGGAGAACGTCTCAAACGGCAAGTAGGAAAACTGGTTGCCGCTCGCCCACCACGACGTTACGTTGGGGTCCAGGTTAATGCTGATGACCTGCTCCATGTTGGCCCGGAAGTGGGCGTGTGCGACAAGGTCGTCCTCGTCAGCCAGGCCAGTCGCCCGCACCCAGTCGCGCCACATCAGCTGCATCTTGGCGTCGTTCTGTGTGCCAGCACAAGGGACCGTGGAGGGCGGGGCGTCAGGAGCGCGTGTGTGCGTGTGTGTGTGTGTACGCACGCGTGTCCGTGCATGTGTACATCCTGCAGGCCATGGCGCGCACACTGTGCCCCCAGCATCCTTACGATCTCTGTGGACACGCTGTTGGGGTCGCTGGGGTCAGTCTGCATCTGCACGACAAGGTTCTGCGCCTGCTCCACCGCGGTGCCCTTGCTTGACGCCCCACTGAAGTCCCAGGAAGAGTCGCCCAGCAGGGGAGATCTGACCTTCGAGAAGGCCAGCTGCGTGGCCAGAGCACACGCGGCAGGTGTCAGGCGCATGGTGGCAGGTGCAGGTGTCTGGGCGCGTGCACGCAGGTCATGCTTGCCTGAGGGCACACGCCAGAGCCACTCTCGGAGTTGCCGCAGGAGCTAGAGATGTTGAAGCCAGCGCTGCAGGAGGAACTCGGGGGCAGCAGCAGCCGCAGGCCAAGGCTCTCGATCGCGAGGCTCATGTAAAGGTTGAAGTTGGCAATCACGCTATCGACAAAGGTGTTGACATTGGTCGAGGTGCCAGGTGCACACACCTGCAGCGGGGGACAGCACGGGGCACAGTGTTGCGCAGGGGATGGATGCAGACAGGGGATCGAAGGCACGCAGGAGTGTGGATGCAAGCAGGGCAGGGGGCGGCTGCCCTCCTATTGAGGTAGGCAGGCAGGCAGGCAGGCAGGCAGGCAGGCAGGCAGGCAGGCAGGCAGGCAGGCAGGCAGGCAGGCAGGACATATCAGTGCAGCACCTCACCAGCATGGCAGCGGTGCCTGAGCCATCAGTAACATTAGGGTCAGAGCACACAAACTGAAGGCCGCCTGGCGCAGCGATGCCAATGAGCACCGGGCTTTGGATCATCAGTGTCGCGAGGTTGTTGCAGGCAGCATACACGCTGGGAGGCGGTGTGTTGGCTGACACTGGGAGGATGACGGCGGAGCACGCCTTGCATGCCGCAACGGGTGGCGGGGAGGGCGGCGTGGGTACGATGAGCGGGACCGGTGTCGGGCAGCAGCTCTCGTCGCTGGAAAAGAGAGCCAGGTCGATGGGCGTGGCGGCCAAGGTATTGAGGAGCCACCAAGGGGCAGGCCGCCACGGGGGCAGCCACTCGCCATGCCATCTCCATCTGGACCACGACTTGTAACTGAAGCTGTCGTTAAAGACGTTGCATGCGTTCAGGCGAGGCTTGTCGTTGAGGAGGAGGGTGATGGTGATGGGCGTCGCTGTGATTGACGCCCATGTGATGTTGGTCGGCATGTAGACCTTGATCACTGTGCTGCCGGGCGCCATGCCTGGCTCCATGATGAACGGATTCCTGATGCGCGCGCCGTTCATGTAGCCCTTGAGCTTGGAGGCGCTGCATGATGGGACTGCCGTGGGCAGTTCCGTGGGCAGTAGGCATGGGCAGTGGCGGTGGTCAGTCCGATCGGGGCCCATGCCTGCAGGCATGCATGCATGGCATGCCTGCCATGCACAGGCGCTCGACTGATCATGGCCCTTGCTGCTCTGCACAGGCGTCATGGGCAGCCAGGATTGGCGTGCGCCTCAAGGCATGGTGTGTGCAGGAAGGCAGCTGGGGCGCAGGCGACGTGAGCAGGCTGCTCATGGCCTGGCTGCTCATGGCCAGCCATGCATGCATGCACTGGTCACTAAATGCAACAGCAGGATCAGTTGCTGTCCCTTGGGCACTCACAGGTGTTGATGGAGATGCGGAAGAGGTCCTGCGTGCACGCCGCATGGAGCGGCGCCGCGCCTGTGCCCCTGATCGTGAAGCTCAGCTGCTGCCCCGCCACGGTGAGGCGGTCGACGACTATGGAGCCGTCGGTCACGTTGTCGTAGCAGTGGCGATGGGGGAAGGTCGAGTCGCCGTAGTATGGGCGAGAAGGTTGGGGCGAGAAGGTCAGGGCGCCGCATGGGCTGCGCGCAACATTTGAGGCAAGGCCAGGTCAGGTGGGCACACGACGATGCAGCCCCGCATGCGCCCTGCACCTGGGCGATTCCCTGGACAGTGAACGCGGCCATGCTGGTGCATGCGCTGCGCTGCGGTGGACCCACAGAAGCGTGAATCCGAAAAACAGCAGGCACCCCACGACAGGGGCGCCACGCTGGCGCCCAGGGCGTCCGTCCATCACGACTTTCGTACCAGGCCAAGTGGCTATTGCGCTCAGGCCAAGTGGCTATTTTGCTTGAGTGGGAGCAGGGAGGAGTGGATAGAGCGTTCACACGTGTGTGGAAGTCCCTTGAACTTCTGAAGCAGCCAGTCACCTTGGTTTGCGACCACCCCGCACCGCCCAAAAGCATTTTTTCCCCGATCGATGAACGTAGTGAGTAGAGAGAGGGATTATCTTGGTGTCCATGTGGGGAGGAGCTAGCTAGAAGCAGGTGTTGTTGTCCATCTCTCAGTTCGCCATCGTCGCCCTCATATCCCCACCAGCGTCGATACATCAAATCGCTGCTACGCGACGGTTGCAGTGCGAACAGCGGCCATGCAGTGTGCGCGAAGTGGCCGTTCAGCAGTTGCGGTCCTCAGTTCGCCATCGTCGCCCCGATCTCCGGCTCATAGACGTAGCAACGAGTCTTCGCCACCTTCAGCCCTCTGCGCACAAGCTGCCGTGCAGTGTGCGCGACATGGGACGTGTTGTGGGTACAGCCATGCATGGTAGGCTACAGTGGGTACAGCCATGCATGGTAGGCTACAGTTAAGGGTAACAGGTTGAGAATCCTGTGAATGCTGGTTGAAATCCCAGTTAGAAAACCCCTTAACGCGTCAGAGGTTGTGGCCCGGCTGGATTTCCTTTTCGGCCACGTCTTGGCCTTTCTCCCCACGGGGGGATGTTTCTTTTGGCGATTGGCGACGAACCTGCCTTGCGTTTCCGTTTCCCAACATGCGCTCACCGACTTCAACAAGCGTTTGCTGCCGCTGCGGTAGGGGATCTAGGGGTGCGCCCACGCTCTTTACAGAGTTGGGGTTCCCTACCACCAACAGCCAGCCATCTCAGTAAGGTGCTCGGGCCATACGCGCCGAGCACGGTCTTATACGCCTTTAGAGGTGTCCCTGACTGCAACATCCATCATCATCACAGCATGCAGCCGCCCCCCTCTACCACTAGCGACATAATACCGAAATATAATCACTATTTCGCGGGTTGCGAGTTCGATCCCCGCTCTGCTTTGCTCAGTTTTGCGACCAAGTGCGTGCAAGCATGCGAGAACCACGCTACCGGCGCGCTGCTAACCGGGCATCAGGCAGACAGTTAGCAGGCCGCCCTGCAGCTAGGGCGCTGCCTGCTAGCCACATGCATGCACGCTGGAGGTAGTGCTCGTGTGCAGTTTTAACTAGCATCCTGCGCTAAGCAGTGTGCACGCTGCAACACGTGTTGCAGTGTTAGCTATTAGCAATCAGCGTGTGTTGCAGTTGGAGGACGACAGCAGGTAGGCGGTGTGCTGCAGCTAAGCGGCGTGTGTGCATTCCTGCGTGCGCCTGGCAGGCAGCTAACTGGAACAGACAGGCAGCAGGCAGCAGGCAGCAGCCACTCGTATCGATCGGGACGCGACGCAGGAGCCACTAACATCAACATAACGTGCTGGTAAGCTCAATGTTGGCTCAACATAATGAAACATCCATCACCAGCAGCCAGCCTTCCTCCTTCGCTCGCTTGAGATATGAGACCGTGCTCGGCGCGTCAGTTGCGACGCTAGAGGGCGCGTGCATGCACGTCACAAGAACTGGCCCGTCAACGCCGCCTCCGCCTCCCTCAGTGCTTCCTCCACCTGCGCCACCACGCCTCCTCCGCCCAGCCCCCCGCCGCCCCCGCCCGCGTGCGTCACCCGCAGCGCACCCAGCGCCTTCCGTGCAGCGTCCCGCGCCGCCACCGGCTCCCCCACCAGCAGCTCCAGCTTTGCGACCGCCGCGTGGTGCAGCGCGAGGTTGGGCCAGACGGCGCTTGGGTACGCAAACTCGTACCCAGCCGACAGCGCCCTTGCCGCAACCAGTGCACCCCCCCAGTCGTCGCCGCCGTCGATCATGGCCTTCATCAGAGCGCCGGTGATCCGCGTGCGCACCTGCGCGGGGTGCAGGTTTGGGCGGCTCGCATGCGCTGCCCTTCAACGCAGACGTGCACACACACACGCACGCACACATACAACTGCACGCACGTTCACACACACACACATACACACACACGCACATACACACACACACATACACACACAAGTGCACGCAAGCACACACACACACATGCACGCGCACGGGAGGGGTACCGGGCGCGGGGCCAGGCAGGCTTCCGGAAGAAGAGGGGGACCCCAGATAATGCCTTCATCCTGCAACACCTTATTGAGAAGAGCTTCCTATAGCGCAAACCGCTGTACGCCGCCTTTATTGACTTCAGGAAGGCTTACGATTGCGTGCACCGCCCACTGCTTTGGGAGTGCCTTAGGAGCCTGGGGGTACATGGGGAGTTCATGGCGGCGCTGATTGCCATGTACGATGGGTCCGCAATGTGTGTGCGCATCGATGGGAAAGTGGGACCTGCGTTTCCTTCACACAAGGGGGTCATGCAAGGCGACCCACTGTCACCTCTGCTGTTTGGGCTTTTTATTGTCGCATTGGAGGGAGTACTAGACGCAGAGCTCCCGGGTGATGGGGTGGAGATGGCGGGGCGGTTACTTCAGCTGCTGCTGTACGCTGATGACTTGACGCTGCTGGCAGAGACGCCGGAAGCGCTTCAACGCATGCTAGATACTCTGCACGCCTTTTGCGGCACGCGCGCACTAACAGTAAACGTTAAGAAGTCAGAAGGGGTGGTGTTCAATGACCAGTTCTGCCCAGTCGGGGCGGCAGGGGGGAGGTTAACGCTGAAGTTTGCAGGAGCAGATCTACCCATGACACACGAGTTCCCATATCTGGGCATGCTCTTTCACCACCGGCGGGCAGTGGGGGGGGACGTGGGCACCCGACGCTCTAGGGGCCAGCGCACCAGATACGCGCTAACTCGCAGATGCTATATGATACGCCTTAATAATATTGGCATTAAGGCCCACCTGTTCGACACGCAAGTACGGCCTGTGCTAAATTACGGGTGTGAGGTGTGGGGCCCTGCGATGATGGCGGATGCGGGGGGGGGCGTGTTTGCCGGGGCGGGCGGACGGTGGGAGAGAGGCAGGAGTGGGAGGGGCGCTAAGGCCGCACGCGACGGATGGCGCACCCTGGAGGAAGTGCTTCTGCAATTTACCTGTGCGTCCCTAGGAATCCGTAGCAACGGGCAGCAACTGGGGATTTTGGCGCGGGAGGCGGGGTGGCGGCCGCTGGCGGCAGATTGGCTGCGCCAGGCGACGCGCTTTTGGGATAAGGCGCGGGGGCGGCCTGACGGTGACCTGCTTAAAGATGCGATGCGGGAGAGCTGGGGGCTGGCGGAAGCGGGGGGGACGTGCTGGGCGGCACGCTTGCAGGTGTGCCTCGGAACTGTGGGGCACACCCTGGCGTGGGACCAGGAGGGACCGGTACGCATCACCAACCTGCTGGACATGGCGACCGCGGCGTGGCTGGCCGCCGCGACCAGCACACCGGCGCTGCCGAGCGGCACTACAGTGCGAGATGTACCTGAGGAGTGGTCGCGCGGCTTTAAGATGCTGACCTACATGCGGTGGATGGCGGGTAGCGACAGCGAGCCGCCGGCCCTTTTGAGCTCAGGGCTGAACAGTGCTGCCCGGATCACGGCTCTAGCTAGGTTCAGGATGGGGCTCCATGAGCTGCAGATAGAGCGGGGGCGCTACGCCATGGCGGGACAGAGGCAGCCAGTGGACGTGCTGTCTATGCGGTGGGCTAGAGGATGAGGCACACATGGTATTCGAGTGCCCTGCCTATGAAGAGGCACGGGTGCGGGCCCACAGCCTGTTTCGGTCCATCCCTCGCCCCGAGGAGGCCGATTTAGATGAGCGGATGCGGGCGTTTATGAATCCTCGGCCAGGCCAGGAGAACCCCAGGTTCTGGCACGAGTTGGCTGACTTCCTTGTCGCCTGTTTTGAGACACGCACCGCGTGCACAGCAATCATGATGGCAGATGGCATGCTAGGGGCCTAATTTTGACAGCTGCCGGCCTCTTTCCTAGGGTCTAAAGCGCCATCAAAGGCGTCCGACAGACTGTAAAATCGACCACACACATGCACACACACACACACACACACACACACACACACACACGCGGCAGCGCACCACGTGGTGTCTCCCCAGCCCGGGGGTCAACGGCTCCCCAGCTGCCGCCCAGTGCGGCTCCACCAGCTGCATCGCAAGCGCCAGCAGCTGCGCCGCACGGGCGTAGTCTCCGGCGCGTGAGCATGCGTTGGCGTCGGCATGCAGGTGCACGGCGCGCGCGACGCGGCGGGCGAGGTCCGAGAGCGCCACCGGTGCGCACGCTGCGCTGCCGCTGCCGCCGCCACCGCTGCTGCTGGTGGTGGCTGTGCCTCCGGTGACGCTGCCGGACGGCTGTGATGAGGCGGCGGCGACCGCGCGTGTCGCCCACTCCCCCCACACGTCCACCTCTGCCACGCGCGCAGCGGCGCCAGCCTTGCCACTGCTACCGGCAGCAGTGCCAGCCTTGGCGCCACGTCCGCCGCTGCCTGCCGCGCCCGCTGCGCCTGCGCGCGCCTCCGCGCCACGCGCGCCACCCTCGTCCTCCTCCTCGCCCTCGTCCTCCTCCTCGCCCTCGTCCTCGCCCTCGCCCTCGCCCTCGTCCTCCTCCTCGCCCTCCTCCACCACGGCCATCCCCGCAGCGCCGCCGCCTCCCTCGGGCACCCCGCCCCACAGCTGCTCCTGCTCCTGCTCAGCCGTGCGCGCATTCAGCCCACCGGGCAGGACCACCTCCACCGTAGTGGCGCCACCGCCACGGCTGCCAGCACCAGTCACAGCAACAGCGCCCGCACCAGCGCCACCGCCGCGCGCAGGCTGAGTCACCAGAGCCACCAGCTGAGTCAGCTCCGCGTCGCGCGCGTCGGCCGGCCATGGCGCGCAGCCCTCGCGCGCCCCCGTGCCGCGGTACACGCGCAGAACCGCGCCAGGCCCCGGGACACCGTCGCGACCCTCTGCCGCCCCGCTTGTGCCTGCGCCTGCATCGTCTGGGCCCGCCTGGTGGGAGCCGCTTGAGAGCATGTCTGCGCCGATGACGAACTCGATCTCTGCGACAGCGGGCGGGCGCAGCGACTTGGTGTAGCCCGGCGGCAGCGGCTGCTGCTGCTCCTGCGGCTTCGGCTGTGGTCGCCGCAACGTGCTCGCGCCGCCTGCGCCTGCGTGCTGCCCGCCTGCCCCTCCTGGCTGTGCCTGCTGCTGCTGCTGCTGCTGCTGCTGCTGCTGCTGCTCCGTCGGCACCACCGCCTCCATCGACTCGGCGTCGATGTCGAAGAAGTAGGTTCCCGCCAGCTCCTCGCGCCGCTCCTGCCGCGTCGCCGCCAGCTCGACGTAGCTGATTGTGAGCGGCTCGCCGGAGGCGATTGCGCGGAGCGCCCTGGGCACGCGGGGGTGGTGGGGGTGGGGGGGCGATGATGATGGACAGTCGGGGATGTGAGGTAAATTGAGCAGCTGATAGTGAGCAAACCGCCGGGTGTGCTTGGGCGGAGCGCCCTGGGCACGCGGGGGTGGTGGTGGTGGAGGGGAGGGCGTGATGATGATGGGCAGTCAGCGGCATGAGGCAAGGTGAGCAGCTGATGGCGAGCGACCCGTCGGGGTGATTGCGTGGAGCGCCCTAAGAACGCGGGCGTGGTGGTGGTGGAAGGGAGGGGGTGATGATGATGGACAGTCAGGGGCGTGAGGTAAGGTGAGCAGCTGATGGTCAGCGGCCTGCCGGGGGCGATTGCGCGGAGCGCCCTAGGCACGCGGGGGCAGGGTGGGGGTGGAGGGGAGGGGGTGATGATGATGAGCAGTCAGCGGCGTGAGGCATGGCGAGCAGCTGATGATGAGCGGCTCGCCGGGGGGTGATTGGGTGCAGCACCCTGGGCACGCGGGGGGAGGGTGGGGGGTGGAGGGGAGGGCGTGATGATGATGGACTGTCAGGGGCGTGGGGCGAGGCGAGCAGCTGATGGTGGGCGGCTCGCCGGGGGCGATTGCGCAGAGCGCCCTGGGCACGCGGGGAGGGGGGCGTGATGCTCATAATGGATGTTACAGTCAGGGACAGCTCTGAAGGCATGGTGTCGTGAGGTGGGCTGCTGTTTGGGAGCGGCTCGCCCGGGGCGATCGGGTGCAGCGCCCTGGGCATACAGGGTGGTGGTGGTGGTGGCGGGGAGGGGGTGATGATGATGGACAGTCAGGGGACGTGAGGCAAGGTGAGCAGCTGATGGTGAGCGACTAGTCGGGGTGATGGGGCGCAGCGCCCTGGGCACGCGGGGAGGGGGGCGTGATGCTCATAATGGATGTAACAGTCAGGGACAGCTCTAAAGGCGTGGTGTCGTGAGGTGAGGTGGGCCGCTGATTGGAAGCGCCTCGTAGGGGGCGACTGCGCGGAGCGCCCTGGGCACGCGGGGGGAGGGTGGGGGGTGGAGGGGGTGATGATGATGGACAGTCAGCGGCGTGAGGCAAGGTGAGCAGCTGATAGTGAGCGACTAGTCGGGGTGATTGGGAGCAGCGCCCTGGGCACGCGGGGGTGGTGGTGGTGGAGGGGAGGGCGTGATGATGATGGACAGCGCCCTGGGCACGCAGGGATGGGGGCGTGATGCTCATAATGGATGTTACAGTCAGGGACAGCTCTGAAGGCGTGGCGTCGTGAGGTGGGCCGCTGATTCGGAGCGGCTCGCCAGGTAGCCGATGGGGCGGTGCGCCGTGGGCAAGCAGGGAGGTGGGGGCTGTACTGTCCGTGAGGTGGGCAACCGGGGGGGGCGTCGCGAGCTGATTGGGCGTGGCACGCCGGGGGGGGGGGGCAGGGGCCTCCGTGGGGGGCGATTCAGCGCGGCGCCCTGGGAAAGCGGAGAGGGAAGGGGGCGTAGTGCCGTGTGAGGTGAGCAGCTGATTGGGAGTGGCTTGCCGGGGGGGGGGGGGAGGGATTCAGCGCGGCGCCCTGGAAAAGCGGAGAGGGAAGGGGGTGAGTGACGTGTGAGGTGAGCAGCTGATTGAGAGCTGCTCGCCCGGAGGGCATTGCGCGGAGCGTCCTCTGCACAAGGGGTGGTGTGGTGTGGGGGGTGGGGAATCTTGATTGATTCACTCTGCTAGCGCTCTGAAGAGTGGCTCCATCAGGGCCAATTGACCGGCAAATGTCCTCCCTCACCCCCTCACCCCCCCCTTCCCCACGCACACTGCACTGCGCCGCCCCCCACCTGAACTCGATCCGCGCGCCGCGCCCAAACGACTGCATACAATTGGGGTCGCACGCGTGGTTGAGCATCGCGCCGAGCGGGTAGAGGCCCACGCCGACGGGGCGCAGCTCGCTGTCGCACACCTGCACAAGGGGCGTGAGAAGTGAGGGGTGTGGATCAGCACACCTGCACAAGGAGCGTAAGAAGTGTGGGAGGTGTGGATGGCAGGGACAGCGTGTTGGGCTGCGCGTGGTCAAGAGTGTGCCTGACAACTGAGAGCGGGCCTCGGGCTAGGCGTGGTTTAAGCGCGCACGCTCGACAACCAATGCAGTATCGTGTGATGTGTGGGGTGTGAACAGGTAGCCGGTGCGGGCAGCGGCACGCTCCCGGTAACCCAGTGATCCTTGCTATGGCAGTATACCGCTCGGAGCGGAATCTGAGCGGAATTTTTATTAATTGCTTTGAAGGCTACCGTAATTGCTTTTTGCCTTTGCGCCCCCCTCGATTTAATAATTAATCATGTTATTAAAAAGGCGTTTGCGCCTCCCGGAGAATATTTTTTTTCAGTTTTTGCGTTCGCGCCGGCCTGAATGTATTGTGTTCTCGATTTCTGTGGTTTCGCGCCGGCTGGAAAAAAAAAATCTGCTCTTCTTTGTATTTCGCGCTGCTTGCAGATCAATGTTTTTTTTTGTCCACTTTTGCTGATTCGCGCCAGCCAGCCCGGCCGCAGCGGCGCATCCCCAGCTGCGCACCCTAGCTCAGCTACCCCTTGCACCCTAGCTCCAGAAGACCTCCAACTAGCTGCTGCAGGCGTAGGCTACCATGCGTGGGCCCTGCCGCATGCCCATGCAGGCTGCATGAGCCATGCATGGCACGCCATGCATGCATGTTCACTCTTCCTTTGCAGCCGCCGCCGCTAAGGTAGCAAAGACTCATTGCTGTGTCTATGCGCTGGAGATCGGGGCAAAGTGAGGGGCCGCGCCGCTGAATGGTCACTCCGCGCACTGCCCCGCTGCAAGAGCAGCAAGGGGCGCTGGCTCCACTGTGGGAAGAAGGCGTACTTTGGACGCTGTCTGCTGCGGGCTGGGAGGGTTCATGTCGCTGCCGCTCTCGCTTCCCGCTGCCTCGCTGGTGCTTGCAATCGTGCACACATCTTGCTCCTTCTCACCAGCCTGTGCCCCCCCCCCCGGAGCTATCAGCATCGGCCATATCGATGCGTATGCGTGTGGCGTGTGTGTGGGTGGGGGGGCTCTGCCACACCTCCTCATCCACACCCGAATAAACGCGTTAAACGCGCGTTTCTCCGCCCCCCATTTAATAATTAATTTATTAATTGCGCCCGAATTCTGCGCCGGGCCTCCAGCAATTAATTAGGCGCAAAGGCTAAGAGCAATTACGGTATTCCGTTTTTTCGCTTTTCCGCTCGGGGAAAAAATAATTGTGTGAAGCGCTCCCACACTCAAAGAGGCGCATCTTTCTCATTACTTGCCCGTTTCAGGCGTGCAGCATACTGTTGGAAAGCCCTTGACAAGGCTTTCCAGTGCGCCAGATCTCGTGGGCATTATGTTAACCCAGCTCCCTGAAAGCCGTTTCGCGTGCATTGTTTCAGTATTTCTGGCGTTACATCAAATACATCTTCTAGTCCTGGTACCACCGCCTATATCCAAGTCCAGGTATGGCCCCAACAATCACTTGTGAGGGGCGGTAGCTACCAGCTGGCTGCCTGCCAACGCTTAGTCCTAGAGCGAAAAGCAGAGGTATTATGCGACGCCTCCAAAATGTATCCTAGCTGCTTCCAGGGGATAGGGGATCAAGTGGCGCGCGCTGTAGTCCTTCTCAACCAGTAGTAGAGGTGTGTGCGGGACTGATGTTGACCATGTCCACAAGCAGATTCAGTGCAATCCAATGCTCTACTGAAAATTTTGCTCCCAGTGGCGGGGGGGGCATTGCCCCCGGACCCCCGCCAGGGGCCTGCCTCGCACTCCGTGTGATGTCGATCGTGCTTGCGCCAACCTCGGGGGAGGACGAGCGCAAGTTCAGCGGCCTCAACGACATCAAGAACCACCAGTGCAGCTCTGGCAACAGCCACGACCACCTAGTCTTGGCCATGCGCATGTTCATCTCTAGGCTGTTCATCCTCGACACGTTCCCTTCCGCTGCCGTAATCAAGGAGTGGCGGGAGAAGCGGCGCGTGATCTAGCTAGTGGAGGTGCCAGCGGGAGACCATGCTCAACCGGCGCGGTCTAGTATATAGAGATGCGGGCGTGACTGATGTTGACCACGTTTCCAAAGAAATCCTGTGCAGCCAGTACTCTACCGCCGCGATTGAGCGGACTGGGGCACAGCCCGCTGACGCATGCACGCCAGGTGCCTACTGGCCCCTTGACTGCAAGCCGTGAAAAAACTGTGAAAAGCCGGGAAAAAGCCGGGAAAAAGCGGAAAAAACTTAATTGCTAAATCCTTCCCAAGAAACACTGCGGTAACCTCTTTCTTTCAAGTGCCACTGTGTGCGCGTTGGTTCCTAGCCGCGCACGCACGTGCACCCCCTCCCTACCAAAATTCCAACGTCTCTTCCGCGCAAGTGAATGCGGTCATAACGTCTGAGACGGTCCGGGGTGCGCCTCAGGCGGTGGTGGGCGCCTGAGGCGGTCGGTGCGGCGCCTGAGGCGGTTAGGATAACGCCTAAGGCGACGCCCGAGGCGATCGTCGGTGCGCCTCAGGCGGCCCTCAGGCGGTCGGAGCGCCTGAGGCGTCGCCTGATCCGCGCAAGTGAATGGGACGCCCAAGGCGCCGCCTCAGGCGTTGTGAATGTGGTAGGGCCTATAATCCATGCCCCGGGCTCTCCCCTACCACATTCCCAACGTCTCAGGTGGGGCCTCAGGCGGCGAATTTACTTGCGTGGATCAGGCGGCACCTCGGGCGCTACGACCGCCTGAGACGCCGCGTGAGGCGCACCCCTGCTCGCCTCAGACGCCTCAGACGGCGCCTCATCCCACCCGCCACAGGCGCCACCCCGACCGCCTCAGGCGCCCACCACCGCCTAGGGCGAACCCCCGACCGCCTCAGGCGTTGTGACCGCCACCACTTGCGTGCCTCAGACGTTGGGATTTGGGCAGGGCTGGGCCCTCTTTGTTCGTGCGTGTACGCACTACGGTGGTGTACGACCTGTGATCGTGTACGCACTGTGAAACCTGCCCCCTTCCTCACCGTGTGTGCATTCGTGCCGAGCCGCGCAATCAGGTGAGCGATCTCGCGCACGCCTGGCAGCCCGGCTGCGTCGGCCGCTGCTGCGAGCAGCTCTGATGAAGACTCTGCCCCCGACGACGCTGCTCCTGACGCTGCTGGCGACGAGGCTGCTGCTGCTGCTGCTGTTGAGGTCGAGGCTGCTGGTGACCGTGGTGCTGGTGCCGCTGGTACGAGCCCTGCCGCTGCAAACTCGCGCGCAACGACGCCCATCTGCGCGTACGACGCCTTGCGTCCGTCGCCCAGACTGCCCCAGTGCGGCAGCAACGCCTGCACCGCCGCCCAGCTGCCCCACCACTCACGGCCGACCTCCGCGCCTCCGCTGCCACAACCGCTGCTCCCTCCGCCTCCGCCTCCGCTGCCAGAATCGCTGGCGCCGCCCTGGACCTGCGGCCCCTCCTCGCGCAGCAGCCGCCACAGCGCACGCGCCGCCAGGCGCACTGTCGTTGGGGGCACGCGTGGAGCGAGCGCAGCGAGAGCAGCGCACTCCTGCCGGTAGCCCGCCTGCACGCACGCGGCGTCGCGGAGACGTTCTGTGATGTGAGATCATGGCTTCCCAGCCCTCGCTGCTGGCCGGTCGCGGGCATGGGGTTGGTGTGAAGGAGTGGTAATAAAATATTACTGATCATGGCATGATCATGGTGAGGAAGAGTTTTGAGGAGCAGTTTTTTGGTCACAACACGAAAAGTGGTGGAGTTTCTCTCCATGCCTAAATCCGCACAGATTCCCCCAAAAGGGCACGGGAATCCATACCCAGCAGCCACCCCCCAACAACCACGCACATGGTGGGGGGCACACCGGTGCCCCAGTGTGGGGGTCGGGCCCCGGACCACCCCCACCCCACTGCCGCCGTCCTCATACCTGCCACGCGGCCGCTTGGTGTTCGCGGCAGCAGTAGCGCGCCCTTTTGGAGCGCGTGCAGCGAAGCAGCGGAGAGTCGCCGGGGCCAGGCTCACGGAAGCAGTGGTCGCAGCGAGCGGCGACCTGTCCGTGTGTTCGTGCGTGTTTAGGTGTGGATGTGTGTGTGCGTGTGTTCAACGCGAACAACAGGCATCCTCTCATCTGAAACAGTGTGTATGTAAACACACCCATAGTGTTGCCCAGCCAGTGCCGTCACTTTTTGCGATCTGGTTACCCATGCGCCCGTGCCCAATGCGCACCCATGCAGCCGCCATATGGAGGGTGGTGCTGTGCAGCGCACCTGCACAGCGTGCCCGCACATGTGTGTGCACACTCAGTGGCTGCATGCATGCCCCACCTGGTCTTCGTACAAAACGGCTGCGTATGGGTTGAGCGTAAGCACCAGTTGTCCCGATCTTATGGGTGCGCTCGCTGTTAGGTGGCGCCCCAGCTCTGGGTTGGTCTCCACTCTATATAGCACGGCATCCTCGCCCATGTTTGTGGCCCCGATGCGGGCGGCGTGAATCACGCCGCGTGATGGGTGATGGTGTGAAAAACGTTTCACGACTTAACGGCAGCAATACTAGTTTACTCGGAGTAGTAATCTGCAGGTGGCGGGTGGTGTGTTGCGAGTTGCGTGAGAGATGGGAAAGGATGAACTTGTGTGAAAGTGTTCGACACCGTCCATGGACGCGTCCCGGCTTCCATCCACCTGCCTCCCAACCCACATGGCCGCCGCCCCATATCGGCCCGGGGCCCAGCGCGCGATTAGTACACAACGTACTCTGTCTGGCTGCTTGCCCTCCAAACGCGTTCAGCGCTCAAGCGACCCAGGACGCGATGGCCGGCTGGGAGGCGGCGGGAGCATGGCGATCGCACGACCCTGTCACAGCGTGATTGTTCGGGTTACGGAGAGGGAGGCGCAAGCCGAGACTGCTCTTGTGAGCGCCGGTCACGACGCGGACGCGTCCACGCTCGCCCTCGCCTCCACGTACGTCAAGTACCGCTTCATGGTGCCACAATACTTCACCGAGTTCGGGCAGCAGCTGAAGGTGGGGTGGTGCGGGAGGAGGATTCCCTTGGACCCCACCTGATGCATGCACCGCGCACTGAGTCAGCACTACTCCCACCTAAGCGTTGCATGGACTGCCCTGCTGTGCATGCGACACATGCAGGTGGTCGGCAGCCCGAAGGAGATGGGTGCCTGGAACGTGGCGCATGCGCCGTGCATGAGCTGGAACCCTGGCCACCGCTGGACGCTTGACGTCGCGCTGCCTGCCCAGACATTTGAGTTCAAGGTGTACACCCGGGGGGGGGGGGGGGACCATGATGGCGTGCCGCCGGCGTGTGTTGGGCTTCACGTACGCACGCATGCACCGCATGGCGTGCCATGCGTGCTGACTGTGCATGCGTGCTGACTGTGCACGCGAGCTTACTGCGTACACATGCGCACCGCATGGCATGCTGACTGTGTACGCAGGTCATCATGACACAGGGCGAGTACGTGCGCTGGGAGATGGGCATCAACCGCGTGGTGCAGACTGGGCCGGACACTGACTCGCACCTCATCGGCCCGCTGTCTAAGCCGGTGGAGATTGTGTGCCAGGTGCGCGCTTGTTTGTGTGTGTGCGCGTGTTAACCCTCTTCAGGAAGGGTTCATCCGTGGCCATACATGCATGCATGCGCAATGTTTTGTATTTTGTCTTATCCGTGCGTGTGTCTATGCTCAGGTGGAGTGCCCGTTTGGGCAGACGTCGGAGACGCGCCTCTCGCTGCAGCTGCCAAAGGACAGCGTACGCGAGGTGCTAGAGGTGGCGCGTGCGGCGCTAGACATGCTCGGAGCCCGCAAGCAAAAGCTCATAGCGAAGGCCGCCCTGGAAGGCGCAAGGTGGGTCCCTGGACCTGGGTCTCGGTTAGCTAGTGGCCTCTTCGTCGCCCCCTCACCCGCACCGACCCGTACTGGCCTGACCCACGCCGTCCGAAATTGCAGGGTGACTGAGATGAATGCGATGCGGGAGGCGATTGCGAGCCAGGCGCAGTCGGTCGACACCATCTCGAGCCTCGTGGTGCAAGCCGGCGAGTCCGACACAGTCAGCGTGCCCGTTGGGCGGCTCGACGTGCCTCGCGGCTCGTCGCTACAGAACCTGGGCAAGTGAGTACGGCTGGAGAGGGCCGGGGAGTCTCGGCATGCATGGGGCGAGAGCACAGCGCGCGTGGCGCAGCTAGCAGGCTGCGTGCAGTTCCTGCATCGGGGGGGGGGGGGGGGAGACTGTGCTCGCGCAGCCGAGGCGCAGCTTCGAACGCATGGTGCTGACGCCAGCCGCTGCCACTGCTGCTGCTTCAGGGTCGCCGCCGCGACGTTCCTGCCGCCCGTTGTCAGCACGCAGCGGCCGCAGCTGCCGCCCGCACGTGCGGCTGCTGCCGAGAAGCCCCGCGCGCTGCCCGCGCCCACAGCTTTGCCCGTGGCAGCTGCCAGGCAGCAGCTCACGCCCTCGACTGCCCCCGTGGCGGCTTCTGGGCAGCCGCCCGTGCCCTCGGCTGCCCCCGTGGCGGCTGCCAGGCAGCCGCCCGCGCCCTTGGCTGCGCCCGTGGCGGCTGCCAGGCAGCCGCCCCCGCCGGCAGCTGTGGTGGAGCCCCCCGCGGCTTCCCCCGCGTCCGTGGCTCCTGCTGCGGCTTCACCCGCGCCGGCTGCCGCGGCTGCTCCGGCGGAGCCTCCTGCGGCTGAGCTGCCATCGGCGTCCAGCGCGCCGCCCGCGACTGCTGATGTGGGCCCTGCCACCGCCGCTGCCTCCACCGCTGCTGCTGCTGCAGCAAGTAAGGCCGCAGCAAGTAAGGCGAAATGGGGCAGCATGCAGGAGCGCGCGCGCAGGGCCATGCAGGCTGCGCAGGATGCAAAGTCGCCTCCGCGTCCCCCCCCACCGCCCGTGGTGGTTGTGTCGCCCGTGATGCCCTTGGCGGTGGGGCTGCCCGCTGCGCCCGTGGTGGTCGCGCCGCCCGCTGCGCCCTCGGCGGTGGGGCTGCCTGCTGTGCCCGTGGTGTTCGTGCCGCCGACTGCGCCTGTGGCTGAGGTGCCGCCCGCTGCGCCTGTGGCTGCGGTGCCGCCCGCCGCGGCGGTGTCGCGCGCAGCGCCCGTGGTGGCTGCGCGCCAGATGTCTGCACAGGAGCTCGTTGACGCTGTGGACGTGGCATTGGGGCGGCGGCCACAGGCACGGACGGCGGCGCCAGCGGTGGCACGCGAGGAGCAGCAGGCGGGGGCTGCGCCAGAGCCAGAGCCGCAACCGGCATCCGCGGCGGAGCACGAGGAGGACGCGCGCGCTGAGCGCATCGCAGCCGCCCAGGCTGCGGCCGCTGTCACGGAGGTCTCGCCGGCTGACGAGGGTCCAGAACCGGCGCCCGAGGAGGAGAAGATCGCTGCGGCCGCTGCTTCAGAGGTCAGCAGCTACCCGGTTGTTTCAGCTACTGACCCAGAGGACAGCTTGGAGCCGGCCGAGGCGTCCGCTGCTCGTGAGGACAGCATCGAGCCGGCTTCAGCTACGCACACACAGGACAGCGGCGAGTCGGCAGATGCGTCCGCTGACCCAGAGGGCAGCATGGAGCCGGTCGCTTCGGCAACTGACGCTGAGGACAGCATGCCGCTGGCAGAGGCTGCTCATGAGGAAAGCAGCGAGACGGCAGGGGTGGCCGCTGACCCAGAGGGTGGCATGGAGCCGGCCGCTTCGGCTACTTACGCTGAGGACAGCATTGCGCCGGCACAGGCATCCGCTGCTCGTGAGGAAGGCAGCGAGCCGGCAGGGGCGGCCACTGACCCAGAGGGTGGCATGGAGCCAGCCGCTTCGACTACTGACGCTGAGGACAGCATGGAGCCGGCACAGGCGTCCGCTGCTCGTGAGGACGGCAGCGAGCCGGCAAATGCGGCCACTGCTCCAGAGGGCAGCATGGAGCCGGCAGAGGTGTCCGCTGCTCGTCAGGACAGCAGCAAGCCGGCAGGGGTGGTCACTGACCCAGAGGGTGGCAGCGAGACGGCAGATGCGACCGCTGCTCCTGAGTGCAGCATGGAGCCGGCCGCTTCGACAACTGACGCTGAGGACAGCATTGAGCCGGCAGGGGCATCCGCTGCTCCAGAGGACGGCAGCGAGACGGCATGGGCGGCCGCTGACCCAGAGGGTGGCATGAAGCCGGCCGCTTCGACTACTGACGCTGAGGACAGCATTGAGCCAGCGAAGGCATCCGCTGCTCGTGAGGAAAGCAGCGAACCGGCCGCTTTGGCTGCTGACCCAGAGGACAGCATGGAGTCGGTCACTTTGGCTTCCGACCCGACACCAGAGGGCAGCAGCGAGCTTGCCGCGGCCGAGGACGTGCGGCCGGCCGTTGACGTGCGCGCTGAGCGCATCGCAGCCGCCCAGGCTGCAGCCGCTGCCATGGGCGTCGATCTCAGGTCTCCGGTGCACGTCGCGTTGGCTGACGCGGATCCAGCGATAGCGCCAGCGCCAGCACCAACGCCAGTGCTCGAGGAGGTAGAGGCCGCGGCGGCCGCTGGCCCAGATGGCAGCAGCGACCCGGCTGCTTCAGCTACTGACCCGGAGGACGGCATCGTCGTTTGGGCAGACAAGGTCTGGGTGACCGAGACCGGCTCTGTGATCACGGTCATGCCGTACGAGGACGAGCGGCCGCGTTCGCTTGTGGGCGTGCAGGTCGTTGCTGCGGCGACGCTCATGCAGGAGGCGCAGGCGCAGGAGCAGCAGGCGGTGGCCGAGGAGAAGCAGGCGGTGGCCGCTACGGTTGCCGCGCCGGCTGCCGCGGAGCCTGCGCAGCAGGAGGCGGCGGTCGCAGAGGTGGGCGAGCAGCAGCTGGCAGCAGAGCCGGAGGGCGCGGGTGCGGGCGCGGGCGTGTCTCAAGAGGTGCCGCAGGTGCTCACCAGGCACGCGGTCGCGGCGGCCGCGCTCGACTCGGTCATCCAGCGCTTACACGCGTTCTTCGACGGCAACCAGATCGCGCCAGACGCCGACATGGCTGACCCCGACGTGCAGGAGCAGATCGCGGCGCTGGCGGCTCTGATGGCGGACGCCGAGGCCGCGTGGTTGGCCGCGACTGACATTATGCAGCGCCAGGACACCAAGACTGGCGAGCTCACGTTCTCGTTCGCGTTCACGGACCCCGGCCTGGCCGAGGACCTGGCGGCGGCGGCGGTGCTGCGGTCGCAGGCGCGGGAGTGCGGGCTGCTCGCCGCAAAGTACGCAGCCGCGTCGGTGACCACTACTTCTCCGGTGGTCACGATTGTCGCGGTCGCGGACGACGACGACGACGCGTCTTCGTCAGGCCGCCACCACATCTCGAACAACGGCGCCGTGCCACGCGACAACACCGGCGCGCCACTGCCCCTGTCGACGCCGCCGCCCGTTATCCCTGACCTGTTTGGAGAGCGCCAGGCCACTCGCTCGCGCTAGGCCGCCGACACAGGCCGCGGTGCCGCCCCACCAAAATCCCATCGTCTGATCCGCGCAAGTGAATGCGGCCATAACGTCTTGAGGCGCCTGAGGCTGTCGTGGGCGCCCGAGGCGGTTCGGATAACGCTCAAAGGCGACGCCTGAGGCGATTGTGGGTGCGCCGCAGGCAGCGCCTCAGGCGGTCGGCGCGCCTGAGGCGCCGCCTGATCCGCGCAAGTGAATGGGACGCCCCGAGGCGCCGGCTCAGGCATTGTGAATGTGGTGGGGTCGGCCGCAACGTCACGCTGCTTGCTGTCTGTTGACGCCCAATGGGGGGCGCGCCCAGCCCGCCTGTGGCTGCGCTCACGTTGGGCGCGGAATGCCTCTTCTTCTTCTTCTTCAGAGGCACATGTTGTCTCTCGTCTCGCGCCCAAGCACGGAATGCTGGGACGTCCGCGTTCCCCCTGTATCTACCATTGAAGTCTTGCGGGTTGTTTCGGTTTGCGTCGTCGGTCTGTTCTTTCAGTTGAGGCACGTCAAGTTCCAACGTGCCTTGGATAACCACTTAGCACAGTAGCCCGGGCATACACGCTGTGCGGCGGCGGATGTGTGGAGGGTGTGCCATAAAGCACACGCCTGAGAGAGATGCGTCCCCCAACCGTTTGTTGGACTTCTAGGCAGCATTGCCACCTCCTTTTCAGGTTATGCAGAGAGGTGAAAATAACCTCCCACCACCAGTGGACAGGTGTAGCACAGTTGAGAGAGGCAGAGATGAGATGTTGAGTGAGTCTCCTTGTCCTGACCGTGCAGGGGCGCTGCCGATGACTGAACTGTGGACTTAAGACGTGCCGAGAGGGCGGGGTTTTCGGCCACTCCCTTTGAAGTTCAAGTTGTGGGCGGTGCTCTCACTTTGAACAAGATGCCTGAAGGGATGGGGTTTGAGGGGAGGCGGCCACACGCGTGCTATGTTGGTGGGTTGTGGTCGCTGAGTGGGGTGCTGTGGTGTGGTGGCCACCCCAGTGGTTTGGGGTCCCGCGGTTTCCTCCCCAAAATTGCCCCCACCCTCCCTCTTCCCCCACCACAGGAGATCACACTGGTTCAATTTTGAATGCTCGTTAAATTCAGAATTTGAGGGTTTGGGGTTCGGGTTCCGCCAGCAACTCGCAAGTTATACTACTCCAGGGAAGATCACCGCGGCTAGGCAACACAAAATGGCCAACCTCGTCGGCAGAGCACCGCTGCGTTGCCTTGTTCATGGAAACCGGGAACGATCTGCGATGCCTTTCACGCACAGCGTGACTCGCGTGCACGCCAGCATGGGGCTGGCGCCGCTGATGGCGAGGGCCCCGTTCACGTCAAGGGGTTCACGTCAAGGTCTGATTATGAGCGCTGTCGCTCGGACCTGGGATTGGGATTCCGTGCATGTCGTCCATGTTGATAAGAAGGGGCTTATCCCCTTCTCCATCTCCGTTCCATACGAGACGTGCCTCGGACAGAGCGTCAAGGTGAGGGGGTGGGGGACCATTCGCATTGTTTGGGCCTAGTGCCATGCATGCATGGGGGGCCATGCACTGCAAAAATGGCCCTAGTTCTCCCACCGCGCTGCTCCCTCCGCCTCTGTATCATCGCCGCACTGCACCATGCGTGCATAGCCCTGGGCTCAATCCCACTCCCATTGCACGGCCCTAGGCTCAATCCCACTCCCTCTGCGCACCCACAGGTGGTTGGCTCGGTGCCAGCGCTGGGCGAGTGGAGCCTGGACAACGCGCCGGCTATGACATGGCAGCCTGGGCACGTGTGGCATTTGGACGTTGAGCTGCCGCACACAGACGTGGAGTTCAAGGTAGGCCCACCATGGCACGCCCGCTGCATGCTCTCGCTCGGGGCTGCACTCACACGGTGGCATGCCAGAATGCAGTGGGTGGGGGGTGGCGGGAGGGGGGCAAGGGCAGTTGATGCCATCCACTGTCTCCCGTGCGCTCTCACGGCCATCCACATTAGCTCCCGTGCGCCCTCACGGCTCTGATGGTGCCGCTGTGCTGCAGGTGGTCGTGGTGCACAGCAACGGCAGCGCCACGTGGGAGTCGTGCAACAATCGGATGCTCATCGCGCCGAGTGGCTCCAACTCTTGCGAGCGTGTGCATGTCCACTGCGTCTGGAATGACGAGGCGTCGCTGACTGCCACGCCAGTGCACGCCGCCGTGCAGCAAGTTGCCGCCGCCGAGCCCGCCGCAGCAGTTAAGACGCCGGACGCCCGCGAGCCCGCTGAGGGGGTGAAGATGGAGGCAGAAGAGGCTGCCGCCCCGGGGGCAAAGGCGGCGGAGGCCTCCGCCGCCGCTGCGCCAGAGCCTGCCGCAGAGCCAGCCGCTGTGGCCCCTGAGCACGCTGCCGCGGCCCCTGAGCCCTCTGCCGCGGCCGCCGAGTATGCTGCCGCGGCCCCTGAGCCCTCAGCCGCGGCCGCTGAGCACTCTGCTACGGCCCCCGAGTACGCTGCCGCAGTGGAGGCGCCGGCGCCTGCACCCGAGCTCGCTGCCGCAGTGGAGACGCCGGCGCCGATGCCGCGCAAGGCAAAGCCTGCGTACCTGAACCTGATGGGCTCAGCTGAGGAGGTGGAGGTGGAGGTGTGTGCCGGTGCGCCAGCACGAGCCTGGAAGACCGAAACTGGGCTGATCTCTGTCATGGCATATCCCGATGAGTGAGCGGCTGCCCCGAGTTGTTTGTTGTTTGCATGAGTTGGGACCCTGCGTTGAGGGCACAGGGCTGGGGACAGGATGGTGCGCTAGGGATGTCGACCGCAGCGCTCTCGCTATATACTTGGCAGCGGCAGAGCCGCGGGCGTCGTTGCACTGGGGATGACAATGTTTTGATTGACCAGGTGTTAAGGAGCAACATCCAGCAAACCGTGTACATGTTCACATTGAAGCTGCGAGCGCACATTCCGTAGTGCCTTTGGGGTTCTCACCACACTTCACAAATTTGACTATCAAGCAAACACACGAGGTTTGACCGTCCGACAGGCAAATTACAGAGGTGGAACCCCATGGGATTATGTCCTTTGCCGTAGCGCGGCGTGTGTTGATGAGTTGGAGCCGAGTGCACAGACGCGCCAGATCAGGCGCAGTGCACCCCCATGTGCCCGATTCGTGTCCACGCCAGCTACGCGACCCACACGCACGCAGCGTCTCAACCCGAGCTGTCAAACCCCTCCCCCCGAGCAATCAAACCAGCTCCTGTCTACTCTCGTAAGAGCCCCCGCCGCACGGCCCTGTGATCGCATCACGGGCTGAGGACGAGCGAGTCAGAGAAGCCAGCCGGTCGGAACTGTGACACGTCGATGCGGCCGGCCGAGCGGCGGCGCGCGGCTGACTGCGTGTTGGAGGGTTTGCATGAGGACAGCGGGTTGGATGGAGTGCGAGTTGGAGGGGTTACAAGAGGACAGCGGGTTGGATGGAGTGCGAGGGGTTACAAGAGGACAGCGGGTTGGATGGAGTGCGAGTTGGAGGGGTTACAAGAGGACAGCGGGTTGGATGGAGTGCGAGTTGGAGGGGTAACAAGAGGACAGCGGGTTGGATGGAGTGCGAGGGGTTGCAAGAGGACAGCGGGTTGGATGGAGTGCGAGGGGTTACAAGAGGACAGCGGGTTGGAAAGAGTGCGAGTTGCAGGGGTTACAAGAGGACAGCGGGTTGGATGGAGTGCGAGTTGGAGGGGTTACAAGAGGACAGCGGGTTGGATGGAGTGCGAGATGGAGGGGTTTCAAGAGGACAGCGGGTTGGATGGAGTGCGAGAGGGCAGAGTGTGTGTGTGGGTGGTGGTGGTGTAGAGAGAGGACAGCATGGCGTAAGTGAGTGAATGTGCGCGTGAAGTATGAGCAAGAGAGCGCACGCGCACACACACGCGTGCGCGCGCACGCGTGCACATGTGTGCTCTCCCACTCCACGCGCATGCGCGAGTGCGTACATGTGCGATTGTGTGCTTGCAAGCATATGTGCATGTGTGCATGCCGTAGTGACACGCTCATTTGGGGATACGACCATTTGGGGGTTGGGAAAACGGCCGTTCTAGGCCCGCCGAAGACAAGGGTTTGGGGGTAGCAGCTGGCATGCAGCGCCGACGGTGACACGCTCATGGGGGCAGTTTCACACACCCACACTGCCCTTCCGCCCTCTTCCATCCACCTCTTGCTGCATCCAAGCGGTGTTCTGGATAGCCCTTGTTATTAGCTTTCCAGTTCATTTCTAATCGTCGAAATCCATGCAGTATCGAGTGAGAAACAGCATATACGCCTTTTACTTGAGACATGGGTTTAAGGGGTAGCCCCCAGCGTCAGTGACACCCTCGACACGGGTTTGGGGGTATCCTACCCCCAATCGTACCCCCAAATGAGCGTGTCACTACGGTATGTGCGCGCGCGCGTGCATGTGCGTTTGTCTGCTTGCAAGCATATGTGCATGTGCGCTTGTGTGCTTGCAAGCATATGAGCATGTGTGCATACCGTAGTACCGCTTTGCCTTGCGGATTAAATCATTCCGAGGACGTGCCGGCGAGGTCGATTTCTAAAAAAGTATTGCCGAAAAAGGAAAAAGCTCCAAAAGTGACGTCATAGCGGGGGGGGGGGAAATCAAAAAAACATACCCGCGGCAAGGCACCCAAGGTCTTAACAATTACCCCCCTTCATTCAAGTGGCGGCAAGGCAAAGCGGTACTACGGCATGTGCGCGCGTCCGTCAGCGTGCGTTTGTGTGCTTGCAAGCATATGTGCATGTGTGCGTATGTGCGCGCGTCCCTCAGCGTGCGTTTGTGTGCTTGCAAGCATATGTGCGCGCGTGCGTCAGCCTGCGCCCACCGTTGGTGACGTCGCCATCACATCAACCAAGCCAGCGCCGCCGACGGGGCCGTAGTGCGCGCGCGACGTGCGTGCGGGCGTGCGCTGGGGCGAGGTGCACCTGAGGGTGGTGTGAGTGTGTGTTTGCGCGTGTGTGCGCTCGGGGGAGTTGCACCTGCGGGTGGTGTGTGTGTGTGTGTGTGTGTGTGCGCGCTGGGGCGAGGTGCACCTGAGGGTGGTGGTGGAGGTGGTGGTGGTGTGTGTGTGTGTGTGTGTGTGTGTGCGCGCTCGGGGGAGTTGCACCTGCGGTTCTTTATTATTATTTTTATGTGCGTATGTGCCGCGTGCGCACGGGCGTGTGCTCGGACGCGACACTTTCACCACCACCAGGGTTTAGGGTGTTGAGGTCTTGGGGCTGAGCCCCCCCTACCTGCGGCTCCCCACCGCCGGCTCCACCAGCAACATGCTTCCGCAGTGATTTCCTTTTCGGCTGTCCGCAGCCATTTGGCTGTATTCCGGCTGTACTTTGACCTTGCAAACAGCTCAACCCATCCAGTCATTGGGTCCACTGAGTGGATTGTGAGTCTGATGAGCCCGCCAGACAGAGCACGTCAACAGCTTTCAAATGACCGACGTAGGAGGACAAACGGTCAACGGGAGGTCAACGGTCAACGCGGTCAAAGCAAAATCCGGCTGCGAAACAATTATTTTAAATTCCTGAAAAGGAAATCACTGCGCCACACACGCCCGGCGCAACACCACCACCGCCGCCGCCGGGCATGGCCGCGCCCGCGCGAGCGACCAGTGCTTCTTCGATTGGGCGGTTTACCGCCTACGGCGGTTTCTGGGCAGTAATAATTAATTGATTTTTGGGGGTTTACCGCCCGACTTTTGCCGATTTTTTCCTCGTTTTTGGCTGATTTTTGGCCCTGGCCGTCTGCTGGCCGTCTGCGGCCGGGCTGTAAGAATTAATTAATTTAAATGAATTGAAGAAGCACTGCCGCCGACCACAAGCCCAGACGGGGTCACGGGTTTATGCAATTTTATGTGGGTTTATGTGGGTGTACGCCCCCCTCTCGGGCAGCTCGAGCAGCGGCATGCAACCCAGTGATTTTGTTTTCAGCTTTTTTAGTTGTTTTGGGAGGGGGGGGCCAGCCGGCGCGCAGACCAATGTACCATTGACCGCCTTGACCGCTGACTTGGCGTTGACCAGTGCGGAGGTGCCTCCAAAGCCCCTCACTGCCCCACACTGCGCCACACACTGCGGCGGTCAACATGATGTACACAATTATTTTCCTGATGGACAACTCACCGCCTGAATCGCAACGATTTCGGCCGAAAAGTGCGAAATCTGCTTTTGTCGCATCATTTTTGCCCAGAATCGGCAAGAAATCGCCGAAATAGGCATTTCAGGATTTTCGCTGGTGGCCAGGCGGCAGGTATTAATTCATCTGGATCAACTGAGGCAGCACTGCTTCAGAAGCCCCCCCACCTGGGCGGCTCTAGCAGCGACGCGCCGTCCCACACGCCCGGCGCAACACCGCCACCGGGCAGCTGCATCTTGGCCACGCCCACGCCCTTGTCCACAGGGGGGCTGTATGCATGTCCATCCAGCAGCTGCCGCCACGCCGCGTTGACGGCCGCTGCTGCCGGCTGGCCGCTCGTCGGGGTGGGGAGCGCGTCCAGGATCATCGACTGGTCGAGCACGAGCGCGGCCCATGCCTGGTGTGTGTGTGTGTGTGAGAGTGTGTGTGAGAGAGTGTATGTGTGTGTGTGTGTGTGTTAGGCTTCATCGCAGGCCGCTCGTCGGGGTGGGGAGCCCGTCCAGGATCATCGACTGGTCGAGCACGAGCGCGGCTCACGCCTGGTGTGTGTGTGTGCGCGCATGTGTGTTTGATTCTTTTGGGGGCCATTGGGCACCGACGCGTAAGGGGCGCATACGTAGGGACGCATCAGTATACCCCCCCCCCCCCCCCCCCCCCCGCACACACACACACACACACACGCACACACACACTGCCGCCGCCACGCATCGCCCTAAGCTTGCTCTCATGAGACTCGCCCCGCCGGCCCATCACCCCCTTTTTGCCTGCGCGTGCCCCCCCCCCCCTCCCCTCCTGACACCCCCCTCCTCCCCTCACGACTACCCCACAGCAGCAACAGCCAACTCACCGCCCTAGGCTTGCCCTCAGATGTGCCCTCCTGTGCCTGCTCCGCCGTCGCTGCCCGCCGCCTGAACGCCCTCGGCCCATCACCACGTTTTGCCTGTGCCCCCCCCCATTCACACACACACTGCCAGTCACCACCCTCGGCTTGCTCTCAGACTTGCCCTCTTGTGCCTGCTCCGCCATTGCTGCCCGCCGCCTGCACGCCCTCGGCTCATCATTGTTTATTTGCCTGCGCCCCCCTACCCCTCGGGGGCTCGACTAACGGAGGCGCGTTCTCGTCGCCGAGCCCTGGACCCAGCAATGCGGCGCTGCTGGTGACGAGGATCTCCGTGCCGCTGACGAGCGGGGTAAAATACGACTGGCCCGGCTCCTGCTAGACTGCCCCTCGGTGGAACACTTCAGGAGCGGCTTGCCCGGCGCTGCCATGGCTTGGCGAGTAGCCGGGCGCCGTCGCGGCCCTTATCCTCCCCCCATGCAGGACGCCATGCGGCACCGATCTCGACAAGTTGATCGACGAGCGGAGGAGCTGGCGCCCGTCAATGCATGCTGGACATTGGTCAAGATGGCTGCCCGTGGAGGCGGGCTACCATCACGGCTTCAGCGGTGGCGACCGCCGAGGCAACACAGAGTAAATCCGCTTCACCAATCGCAGCGTTCGTCACCGCGCTCATCCTCGGGGTCGCTCGTCTGCCGGTGACTGGCGTTGGAAGGTCTTCAGGCAGCCTCCATGACAACTCTGTCGTCCATGCACCCCTGGAGGGTGGGACCTGGCCATGCATGAGGCATGGGGCGCCGGCTGAGCCCCATGCAAACGAGAGCTGGACAGCCATGCACTGCCAGGCGGGGACCGTTCCAGTCAGCGTCAGTCGGCTCTGCCGGCTTGACTGGCCACAAGGCCACTACTGTGACCCTGAGGAAGGTCCTCTCCTATATGCTCCTTGCCAGACATGTCTCTCAGAGACCGCTGTTTGGGGTAGTCTAGCCGGCGGGAGCGGTAGTCTATCGGCCGGGAGCCGGCGGTACTCTAGTACTTAAGTGTGCTGGAGTATCGGCGGGTGTCTCTAGTAGAAGAGTAGCCTGCGTAGCTGGAAACCCCGTGTTACTGTTACTGTTACCCTACCCCCCCGACCTCCCCCCCCCACTGCCGCCGCCACTCATCGCCCTCGACTTGCTCTCAGACTTGCTCCCATGTGCCTGCTCCGACATCGCTGCCCGCCGCCTGCACGCCCTCGGCGCATCACCACGTTTTGCCTGCGCGTACCCCCCCACACACACACTGTCACTCACCGCCCTCAACTTGCCCTCAGACTTGCCCTCCTGTGCCTGCTTCGCCGTTGATGCCCGCCGCCTGAACGCTCTCGACCCATCACCGCCTATGTGCCCGCGCCCACCCACCCACCCACACTGCCACTCACCGCCCACAACTTGCCCTCAGACTTGCCATCCTGTGCCTGCTCCGCCATTGATGCGCGCCGCCTGAATGCCCTCGGCCCATCACTACGTTTTGCTTGCGCGTGCCCCCCCCCCTTCCCCCACACACTGCCACTCACCGCCCTCGGCTTGATCCCAGACTTGCCCTCATGCTGCTTGCCTGAACGCCCTCGGCCCATCACCACTGTTTGCCTGCGCGTGCCGGGCCCCCAGACAAACACACACACACACTGCCGCCGCCACTTGGCTTGCTCTCAGACTTGCTCCCAGACTTACCCTCCTGTGCCTGCTCCGACACCGCTGCCACCGCTGCTCTCAGACGATGTGCCCAGCGGCACATCAACGCTTGCTTTGCCAGCGCGTGCCCCCCCGCCACCCACCCGCAGCAGCAACAGCCCATTCACCGCCCTAGACTTGCTCAGACTTGCCCTCCTGTGCCTGCTCCAACATTGCCGCCCGCCGCCTGAACGCCCTCGGCTCATCATTGCTTATTTGCCTGCGCCCCACGCCCCCCGCACACACACTGCCACTCACCACCCTCGGCTTGCTCTCAGACTTGCCCTCTTGTGCCTGTTCCGCCGCTGCTGCCCGCCGCCTGAACGCCCTCGGCCCATCACTAAGTTTTGCATGCACGTGCCCCCCCCCCCTTCCCCCACACACTGCCACTCACCGCCCTCGGCTTGCTCCCAGACTTGCCCTCATGCTGCTTGCCTGAACGCCCTCGGCCCAGCACCACTGTTTGCCTGCGCGTGCCGGGCCCCCAGACAAACACACACACACACACACTGCCACTCACCGCCCTCGGCTTGCTCTCCGACTTGCCCTCCACTGGCGTCGCCGCCGCCGCCTGAACGCCCTCGCGCTCGTCGCGTGGCGTGGACGGGAGGTCCTCGACCTCCAAGCGCGCGAGGCTCTCTGCCAGACACGCGGCGGCGGCGCTGCACAGAGGGCGGCAGAGTGGAGGGAGGAGTCAGAGCTGGGTCAGAGCGGATCGTCGGGCACTCATCGACCGCGTGTGTGCGTGCATGAGGTCGCATGGCATGGAAGGCAGGCCCTCGATCTCCATGCGCGCGAGGATCTCTGCCAGGCACGCAGCGGCGGCGCTGCACACACGGCGGCAGAGTTAAGGGAGGGGTCAGAGCGGATTTCTCAGGCACTCATTAACCGTGCACCCCCCCCCCGGTTTAGCCTCCCGCACCTGCCCTCGTCGAACGCGACGCTCGACGTGACAGCGAGCGCCGCGGCGATCTCTGATGTGGGCGACAAGTGCTTGGCAGTGGCTGCGCGTAGGGTGTGGGTGGGGAAGGGGTGGGGTTATCGCCAGGACTGGACTTGGATCTAGGTGGTGGGACTATGACTAGAAGAGGTCTTTGCTGGAACGCCGACGTAAATGTTACTGGGGTCGGGCAGGGTTGGGGCAGTGATTTCCTTTTCAGGATTTTAGATTTGTTATTCCTCAGCCGGATTTTGCTTTGACCGCGTTGACGTCCCGTTGACTGTTTGTCATCATACATAGATCATTTGAAAGCTGTTGACGTGCTCTGTCTGGCGGGCTTGTCAGACTTACAATCCACTGCATGGGTTGAGCTGTGTGCAATGTCAAAGTACAGCCGGAATACAGCCAAATGGCTGTGGACAGCCGAGAATAATATCAGTGGGTCAGGGTGGGGTCGCGGGGTGGGTTCGCTCTCTGTCTACGAGAGCATTGGTTGCCTCTGTCGACACTGGCAGGGTTCCACATAACACCTCCTCATTCTCTGCACCAACGTGTTTGTTGGTGTGTGTTGAAAGCGGTCAAGTAGATTGCCAAGCACCACTTGACCCCCTTTCCCCAGGAAGCAGTTAGGACCTATTTTGGAGGCGTCGCATAATAGCTCTCCTTTTTGCTCTGGGACTGCACGTTGGCAGGCAGCCGGCTGGTGGTTACCGCCCCTCACAAGTAATTGCTAGGGCCAGAACTGGACTTGGGTCTAGGCGGTGGTACTAGGACTAGAAGGTAGTCTTCGCTGGAAAGCCGATGAACATCACATCACTGTTACTGTGTATAAAGCGGGGGAGACGCGCACGCAACGCAAACGCACACCTGCCGACGCACCCTTACCGGGAGCTGGCGACGCCCCTGCTCCTGCCGCGTGCGCGTGGCTGCCGCCGCCGCTGCCGCTGCTCCCGCCACCCGCGCGCCGGGGGGTGGTGGCGGCGCCGAGCCCCGCGCTCGCGCGCGCCGCGTAGCCGCGCGGGCCTGTGCCGGCGAGCAGCGCCGCGCCGGTGGGCTGCGGCCTGGGCACCGTGCGCGCGGCGGAGTGCGCGCCGCGCGTGGGGAGGGCCCTCGCCGGGGCGCTGCGCGCAGGCGGGGGCGTTGCCGCCGCCGCCGCCTGCTGAGCGCGCGCGTTTGCGGGCGACGTCGCGTCCCACATGGGGCGGTGCTCGCCCGCGGCGCCTGCAGCGGCGCCGCCACCGCGGCTGGGCCTGGCGGCAGCGGCGGCGGCGGCGGAGCCTGCCCCAGCCGCCCTGGGCTTGGGCACCGGCGTCGCCGCCGCCGTCGCCGCGCTCGCGAGCCGCGCTGCCAATGGCTGCCGCCACGCGGCCGCCGCCAACGTGCGCTGCTGCTGCTGCGTCGGGGCGGCGGCAGGAGCAACAGGTGCCTTGGTGGGCTTGGCGGCTGCGCGCGCGGGGCGGACAGTGCCAGCACCCACAAAGCGCTGCTGATGCGCGGGGTCGCCCGCGCCCGCGCCGCTGGATGCGCGCGCCAGCCGCGATGGCGCGCGCTCGACGGCGGCACCCACAGCAGCAGTAGCAGCAGCAGCAGGCTGCTTCTCCAGTGACGCCTGCGCCTGCAGCCGCCACGGGGGCACGCCTGGTGGCAGAGCGGCGCTCGGGAGCGGCGGGCGCGCTGCCGCGCCGCCGCCGCCCGACAGCACGCGCCGCAGGCCGCCGGGCGCGGGGCTCGGCGCGCGCGCGCCGCCGCCCGCGCGCGCCCCCGGGGTGAACCCAGCCCTGTGGTGCACGGTGGGTGAGTCGGACCGCATGTGCGTGCAGCTCTCGGACGCGGGCTGCGCCAGTGCCGACGGCGGGTGCTTGCGCGGCGTGGCCCCCGCGCGCGCCGCCAGCCGCGTGCGCTCCGCCGCCGACACTGTGGGCGTGGTATGGCGGGCGTGGCTTGTCGGCGTCTCTGCCGCGGCCGCGCCAGCCGTGGTGGCGTACGCTCTCTTGACGGGCGTAAAACCCGTCACCCCGGCCGCCGCCGCGGGGCGCCGCCGGATTGCCGAGTCTTTCGGCGTGATGCCGTCCGCGCCACTACCGTGCGCGGGGTCACCTGCTTCGGCCAGCCGCAGAGCAGGTGGCTTCTTCTTCACGGCGCAGGCGGAAGCAGACCTGGCCGCCGCCGCAGCAGCGCTCACGCGCTGTGCCGCCGCAACAGCGCTCACGCGCTGCGCCGCGAGCGCCTGCGCGGCCTCTGCCATTGGCACAGTGGCCTTGATGGCCTTGCTGGCCGAGGCGTGGTGTGCGCGCGCCGCGGCGGGCGGCGCTGGTGGCGCCCACACGCAGCGCGCCGGCTTCTTTGACGCGCTGCCGCCCGGCAGCGTGCTGCTGGCGCCGCCCCCGTGGCTCGTCGTGCGGGCGGGGGCGGGAGCGGGGGCGGTTGAGCCACCGTTGGGGCCGGCTCCACCGCCGCTGCTGCGCGATTTCGACGACGCGGTGGGCGCGTAGAGGTTTGACCCTGGGTGTCCGGCGGGGGACGCTGCGGGCGCCGCCCTGCCGCTGGCTTTCTTACACGCCGTGGCAGCAGCGACCGGCTCCGGCAGCAGGTGCTGCGCATGCGTGCGCGTTCCCGCGCCCGCCACCTCCTGCCGCACCTCCCCGCTGAGTTGAGACAGCGCGGCCGCGGCGGCGCGCGCGGAGCCCGCGGCCGCGGCGCAGCGCTCGGCCTCCTCGGCGGCGCGCGCGGCGGCGGCGCGCACATGTGGGCTCGGTAACGGCATGCGCCGGCCGCCGCCGTCGTGGCCAGCTGCGGCTGGCGAGGCGGGGACCGAGAGAGGCGCCAGCGCGGCGGGAGCGCGCGCCGATCCGAGCTCTGGGCCCTCGTGCGCCGCGGCGGGCGAGCGCCCCTCGGATGCATCGACACTCATGGGGGACGCACGTCCGTGCTGCTGCTCGTCCGCCTTGCCGCTGGGTACTGCCGAGGACTCGGCTGCTGCAAGCGGGCCGCCGACACCCGCTTCGTCCTCCTCCTCGTCCCGGCTGTTGGTGCTCATCGCGGTTGCGTCGTTGCCCGCCGCCGCCTCCTCGGTATCACCCAGGATGTCACGCACCGGTGTGCGCACCGGCAGGTCTTTGGCCTGCGTGCACAGTTTTTGTGTGAGACCCGTGCGTGCCGTGTGAGTGCGCACATGGACGTGCGTGGGCGTTCGTTCTTGCGTGTGTGTGTGTGTGTGTGTGTGCGCGTGCGCGCCTCCGCGTGTGTTCCCACCTGCTCCTGAAAGCTCGACATCACCCCCGTCACCTTCTTGCTCACTGAGAGGTTGCCCGCTGGTGTGAAGAACTGCTGGTTGGTTAAGCCCAGGCCCCCGCTCGCGGCTGCGGCGGGCATACGGCATGCGTGTCATGCAGGCAGGGCGTATCATGCAGACAGGGCGTGCCATGCATGGTGTGCATGCCTCCTCTTCCACGCGCACCCACCGGGGTTGTGTGTGACAGTGAACATGGAGAGCGGCGTGTGGAAGGCGTCGCCTCCAGCACTCGGGGTCGGTTGAGGCAAAGGCGTCACCAGCATGGGGTCAACATCCGCGCTGCCCTCGCGCACGGTGCTCCTTTGCCACCGCGGCCCACGCACGTAGGGCACCATGCCGTCGGCGGACGAGAGGGATGATGCGGCGCTCTCCCCGCCCGACCCACGGCGGGATTCAATTCGCGGCTTTGCTCGCAGCGGATCAGGGCTCACGCTCATACGCGGCTCGCCTGTCCAGACGTCCTCCATCGAGGACGATCGGCTTTGGTGCATAACGGGGGGTCTTTATTCGGCCTGCACAAACCTGTCGTTTAACAAATTCAAATGAGCAGGAGTCTGACCGTGCAATGCGACATCGAGCCGAGCGAAGGTAGGTGAAAGTGAGGTAGATGAAAGAAGAATCAGACAATCAGCACCCTCTGCCGAGTCACACACAACCGTCGAGTGTGTTCTCACACACAAATTACGCGTGCCCCCCCCCGCAGGGCGTGCAGCGCTTTGATCAATCAATCATGTTGAAAACACAGGCTTAACGTTGTGGTTTGTGGGGCTACGAGTGCGCGAGGTTTTCAAAAACCGGACTGCGCGCCTGGCATGGAATCCGCGACGCCCGCACGAACACGCGCAATTACGCTGCTACTGGTACTGCTGCTGCTGCTGCTGCTGCTGCTGCTGCTGGAATCTAGAGGCGTTCGAGACGCTGCCAGGGGACGCAACGGCGCAACACAAGCACGTATGGCTCATGCTTCCGTGCTGTGCTTCATGCAGCATGATGATTCTTTGGATTTGATGCGGGGATGTTGCTGGTCCTGGGCACGTCTGGGCAGTGGCTTTCGGGAAGGCCGTGGGACTTCTGAGTTACGCATGCGGCAGCCAGCGGCGACAGAGCCGACACGCAACCCCACCACCCTGTCAGGCACCTCAGCTGCGCACGGCATCGATGGAGATCACAGCATCAATGGATGCCATCGTTGGTGGAGAAGATCGGCATTAGATAACTGCTCCCGGGGAATCACTGCGCCCGGGGGGGGCTTAAGTCGTCCTTATGTGATGATGATGATGATGAGAGTTTTACAATCCACTTCTGGCGGTCACACGTACGGTTCCAAAGCTCCAGTGGGACTTAGAGAAACAAGGCTCAAGGCCCACAAAAGGTCAAGCTACAAGTAGCCCACGGTAACGCCATCCACACTTGGTGGCGGGCGCCAAGCAAGCAGCACCACTGTGCAGGCTGCACACCCAGCCCCTCAAATGGCCAGAGGGCGGACCCAAGGTATAAAAACATGAAGGGACCAAAAAGCCCTCCCCCAGACCACCGGAAGCGGGGCTAGTAGCATGTGAGATGCTTGATACGCGTGGGGCACACACAGCACAGCACGTCGGCAGCAGGACCAGCGTTTGCCCCGACGTGGCGGCGGCGTGACTGTGTGTCAGCGATTGGATTTTGCAGCCTCTTCCATTATCTTCCTTTCACGGCTAAGGGGAGGGGGGGGCCTCTGTGCCTGTGCGCCGGTGTCTTCATATAGTGGTGTCCCCACGCGCCTCGAGACACACGCGCGCACACGCATGCAACATCGTCAAGCTCCCGTGTCCATCTCTGCAACGTCGCCACCATCGGTCTCCCCGAAGCTGATCGGGTGGCAGTCGAGCGTATAGGGAGGTTGACGAGCGTGATACGGGGGAGGCCTTACTCGCCGCTGATCAGGGTGCCTCCAGGGTGCTCGCCCCTGTTGCAGTGTGCGGCGCTCGACTGCACGGCACACCCAAGTGAGGTCTCATCACCCGCCATGCCCATCTCATATGTTGCATGTTCCAACCTGCACGTGTGTGCGGAACTGCTGCCGATGTCTGTCTGTGTGTGTGTGTGTGTGTGTGTGTGAGTGTCTTTGAGCTGCTGCGTGTGCCTTGTGCGTGTGTGCTGATGTGTGCGCGTGCTCGTGCTACTCGTCCTACGTTCGACATCGTATTTCGACAACGTTTTGAGCTCACAACTCAGCCTGAGGAAATGCGATCTGGTGTTGAACTGTAGGCTTGTCGCTGCTCGCTTGTGGAACATCGATCAGGGTGCAGGCATGGGTATACGAGGCAGCTCTGAAAATGCATGACATGCTTGCATGGGTGCATTTTCTCCAATCGCTGCTCGTCCCCTTTCGCCATCGCCAGGCAGGCTGGCGCTCGCGAGGCCTTGCGGTATCTCATGTAAAGCCCCCCTAGACTTATAGTCTAGGCATCAACTCACGGCCCGGGTTCCAGGAGGGGGGGGGGATAGGGCGGGGGGAGTAGGTTCCGGTGTGTACATTTCAAACCGGTGAACGCGCAAGCGAATCTGCAAGTCTGCCAAGTGTGGCCCCAGCAGCTGCACCAGAGGCAGCATGGCACTGGTAGCGGCGATGACTGTCTGCTTCCCAGCATTGCCGCCGTGCGGCCGCGGCCAAGTGCGTGCGCTGCCTCCGATTGCGTGCCAGGCGGCATGCTGTTGGGTGCTCGCTCAGTGAGCCCTGGCCGACCCCGCTCCCTCCTTACATATGGCTCACAGCCCTTGAAAGACTGTTTGCAACTGCTCTACGGTTATAAGTGCGTGCACCCTCTGTGTGCCCAACAGCAGTTTCAGACTCCAAACCTCTGCGCAATCCAGGGCGGACGTGCCAAGCAGCCAGCGGGCATGCAGCCTGCTTCTCATGATGCACAGCCCCCTTACGGCTGCTCTGGCTCTGGCTTGCCATCCAGCAGCCACTGCGGCGGCGGCCCTGATGGGTTGGCGCGCACCTGGATGGGGAAATTTAGCTTCTTGTCGGGAATGCTTGGGTCCTGCTTCAGCGCCTCCACGTCGTGCTTCCAAGCGGCCTCCACCTCGATGACAAAGCTACCGAGGTAATCCACGCGCTTGGCCTGCGGGTCACGCAGCCTCGACCGCCACCTGCCCGTCTTCACAACCAACGAGACGCCCACGTAGCGCGAGGTCTTGCGGTCCTTGCGCTCGCCCCCCCTTGAAGCAGGCGTCTTGCTGACGAGCTTGCCTGGGAAGTTGCGCTCCGTGAGCTTTGGGCTGTTAAGCTGACAAGCCGCATAGTCGTACGCCCTTGCTGCGGCCTCCTCGGAGGTAAAGAGACCAATGTGCGTCTGGCGCTTGGTCTTTCCGTCCCACAGGTACACCTCCCATGAGTTTGTGGCTTTGTTCCAGCGGACCCCCTTGTTATTACTGCTCCTCTTGCCGTCAGCCCCGCCCTCCGCCCGCCCGTGGCTGCAGCAGTGACGACGGAAGGCCGCCATGCACGCGGCTGCAGGGGTAGCACGCCGCCGCTGGCAGGCCGCATGGTATGCATGGAGACGCCTGTCATGGGTTGCCTGGTGCCCGCATGTGCTGCCATGGCCAGCACGGGCCTGCAGGGTGTGCAGGAGAAACCAGACAGTGCCATCACGCTGGCCATCCACTGACGCACGCGGTGCTCTTGAGATGCTGCACGTGTGGCACCTGCTGTTATCGTGTGGCTGGTTATAGTGTGCACGCACTGTGCGAATGGCTGGACGGATGTCGCGCCGTCCGATGCAAGAAGTGTAGGAGTGTGAGTGAGCCACACTCCGCACCTCGTCATCTCGGAGGAGCTTGGACGACTCGACGCAGCCCCATCAACGATCGGGGTCTCGACCAGCGCCCCCCCCCCCAGTGGTAACGCGCAGACTCGTTTTCCCAGCGGTATGAGCAAAACTGTTTCAGGTGAGCACAACGATGATTGGAGCTGCTGTGAGGGCTTGCAAGAGCTCCGTGCTGCATCAAATTGGCTTAGGGAATATGGAGGAGCCGCTACCACACAAATGCTAGTCAGAGTGGGTGCACCTGCCCCCTTCATCAATCGGTTACAATCCCATCCTAGGAAGGGATTGTAGGGGGGAAAAAACAGACAATCAGCGGGCCGGTACTGGCATCTGAAATCACCGCAGCCCAACTAATCACGGCTTTCCCTAGGCGGCCAGTGGTGACACTCGCGCGGCGCAGGGCGTGTGCAGGTGAGTGCGTGGATCGACTCAAACCAAAGTGTTGGTGCACATCATATGGGTTGTGTTTGATGAAATGTGGCGATTGGAATTGCTGAAGGAGCTAGCTGCGACGCCTCAAGACTGTGAAGCCTCAAAGCGGTTGGGTGCTCACTCACTAACCAACCTGGTAGACCCTCCTCTAGCCTTCCACGTGGCCCTTGCACTGCACTGAGGCATTCATTGCTAAGTTGAGGGAGTGGTGGCAACTGCTCAACGGTAAGTGGTGCGCAACAATCTTGTGCTTAACCGCAGGTGCAGAGTTCAATCATTGAAGGGGGAGCAGCGCTTTCCGACCAGGCCACGCAGCCTGCTACCAATGGTGCCCCCCTTACGGTTTACGGTTTAGGGTACACCATCAGGTAGCCAGGGTTAAGTTTAGGGCTTTGGCTAAACCCTAAACCCTAAACCCTTAACCCTTAACCTTAAACCCTAAACCCTAAAGCCGGTGCCCACGTGTGGCTGTCTCAGTGCATGTGTGATGGCATGTGTGTGTGTGTGTGTGTTTATGTTACAGTTACAGTTACATCGGCTTTCCAGCAAAGACTACCTCTAGTCCTAGTACCACCGCCTAGACCCAAGTCCAGTTCTGGCCCTAACAATTACTTGTGAGGGGCGGTAGCCACCAGCCGGCTGCCTGCCAACGTGTATTCCCAGAGCAAAAAGGAGAGCTATTGTGCGACGCCTCCAAAATAGGTCCTAACTGCTTCTAGGGGATAGGGGTCAAGTGGCGCTTGCCAATCTACTTGACCGCCGTGGTGGAGGGGCCGGCGCCTGAGGGGCAGCCGGACCGTACACCACGGCTCTCCACCCGACCCTATCCTGAGCACGCTCAAACGCCGTGTCCGAAAAAGTCTTCCAATCAGAACGAGTGCCACTAGTTTCGCCTAGCTGCTGAATCAGTAGCTTAAGAAAATAGTGTCGGGAGGAGGCTGGAGGCCGGCCTTGCTGCCGAGCCACATCCATTGTGCAGTCAAAAGTCGTACGAGGAAGACGAGAAGCCGGCATGCGCATCACATGGCCTAGCCACTGCATTGATCGCTTTGCCACAAGGCTCTCAATTGGCTCAGTGTCGCACGCCTGCCGAATATAAGTTAATCTGTGCCGGTCGACCAGGCGCACACCCAGAATGCGACGAAGGCAGTTAGAGTGGGCAACCTCCAATCGAGTCAGTTGTGTTTTAGTAGGGGCCCATGTTTCGCAGCCGTACAGAAAGTGGGGCAGCACGAAAGTGTTGTAAACCCGCATCTTAGACTGCACTTGCATCTTCTTGCTGGCCCAAATCTTATCAAAAGACGCAAACACGCCCAGCGCGCGACCGACACGCACACCGATCTCCTTTTCCACACCACCACTCTGGGTTATCCAACTCCCTAGATACTTAAATGCAGAGACGGTCTTCACTTCACCACCAGTCAGCGCAAACGTGGGCAGATCCGCGACAAAATCTGCTGGCAAAATCATCACTTCTGTCTTGGCGGCGTTGATTTGCATGCCAAAGCTAGAGGACACTTTGTCAAGGATATTCAGCATAAGCGCCAACTGAGCTGGGTCATGCGAGAACAAACATAAATCGTCGGCATACATCAGCATTACTATGCGCTCAACCGACGACGACAACACAGAGCCGCCGGCTCGGGTCACGACTGACACGCCAGCCCCCTCTGTCATCATGTCTAGCGCCTTTTTCACTATGTGGTCAATAAAAACATTGAACAACACAGGAGCAATGACGCACCCCTGTCGCACACCAGACGACACGGGGAATTCGTGCCCGATTTTCCCAGCCAGCCGCACGGCAGCTGCGGTGTTGGTGTGAAGATCCTCCAACAGATCAATAATGTGCGGATGAACACTATATAATCTAAGGACTCTCCACAGTGCCGCACGGTTTATGCAATCGTAAGCTTTAGAATAGTCGACAAATGCCACAGCCATGCATTGTTTGTACTCGGCATGTGCCGCGCTCAGCGAGCGCAGAGTAAAAATTGCATCAACAGTGCCTCTGCTTTTTCTGAAACCACACTGAGCCTCATGCAACTGACCATCAACCTGCGTGGAGACGCGGTGCAGAAGTATGGCAGCGTACACTTTCCCGGCAATAGAGAGAAGGCTTATACCGCGGTAGTTACCAGGGAGTCACGCGGACCCTTCCCCTTATATAACGGTGTGATAATAGCAGTTTTCCATTCCCTCGGGGCTCTCCCCGACCGCCATACCATACGTATGAACAACAACCCCCCAAAACTGAAGGCCCCAAACCCTTAGCCGCTCGTGCACAAGTGAGGTGTGGAA
This sequence comes from Chlamydomonas sp. UWO 241, assembly GCA_016618255.1. Taxonomy (NCBI): domain Eukaryota; kingdom Viridiplantae; phylum Chlorophyta; class Chlorophyceae; order Chlamydomonadales; family Chlamydomonadaceae; genus Chlamydomonas; species Chlamydomonas priscui. The sequence continues at coordinate 70,562 of VFSX01000442.1, read as the reverse complement.
AAGGAGATCGGTGTGCGTGTCGGTCGCGCGCTGGGCGTGTTTGCGTCTTTTGATCAGATTTGGGCCAGCAAGAAGATGCAAGTGCAGTCTAAGATGCGGGTTTACAACACTTTCGTGCTGCCCCACTTTCTGTACGGCTGCGAAACATGGGCCCCTACTAAAACACAACTGACTCGATTGGAGGTTGCCCACTCTAACTGCCTTCGTCGCATTCTGGGTGTGCGCCTGGTCGACCGGCACAGATTAACTTATATTCGGCAGGCGTGCGACACTGAGCCAATTGAGAGCCTTGTGGCAAAGCGATCAATGCAGTGGCTAGGCCATGTGATGCGCATGCCGGCTTCTCGTCTTCCTCGTACGACTTTTGACTGCACAATGGATGTGGCTCGGCAGCAAGGCCGGCCTCCAGCCTCCTCCCGACACTATTTTCTTAAGCTACTGATTCAGCAGCTAGGCGAAACTAGTGGCACTCGTTCTGATTGGAAGACTTTTTCGGACACGGCGTTTGAGCGTGCTCAGGATAGGGTCGGGTGGAGAGCCGTGGTGTACGGTCCGGCTGCCCCTCAGGCGCCGGCCCCTCCACCACGGCGGTCAAGTAGATTGGCAAGCGCCACTTGACCCCCTATCCCCTAGAAGCAGTTAGGACCTATTTTGGAGGCGTCGCACAATAGCTCTCCTTTTTGCTCTGGGACTACACGTTGGCAGGCAGCCGGCTGGTGGCTACCGCCCCTCACAAGTAATTGTTAGGGCCAGAACTGGACTTGGGTCTAGGCGATGGTACTAGGACTAGAGGTAGTCTTTGCTGGAAAGCCGATGTAACTGTAACTGTAACTGTTGTTCATACGGGGTGAGTTAGGGTTTAGGTGTGCGACCGACACAGGGAGCTTGGGACCAGACTTGGTGCGTACGCCTTACTGGCGCACGCCAGTGGCTAAGGCTACATGGCCCACAGTTTGGGGATTTTATGTAGATACGGGTTGAGTTGGGGTTTAGGTGTGCGACCAGCTCCAGGAACTTGATACCAAACTCGGTGCGTACGCCTCACTTGCGCGCCAGTGGCTAAGGGTTTATGGTTTGGGTTTAGGGTAAAGGGTTTTAGGGTTTAGGGTTTAGGGCCACGCACACACGCTGCCTAGCTGCAGCGGCGGTCTGCTACTGTCTGCCTGATGCCCGATAGCTGTTAGCAGCGCGCAGGTAGCGTGGTTCTCGCATGCTTGCACGCACTTGGTCGCAAAAATGAGCAAAGTGGAGCAGGAATCGAACTCTCAACCCACGAAATAGTGATTATACTCCGCTATTACATCGCTAGTGGTAGAGGGGGCTGCATGCTACAATGTGTGGCTGTCGTACAACACGTCGCATGTCGCACACACTGCACGGCAGCTTGTGCACCGAGGAGCCTAGCCTAGTAGGTCGCGAACGTTGCGCCGGAGATCGGGGCGACGATGGCGAACTGAGGACCGCGACCGCGTGAAAGGCCACGTCTCGCACACTGCTCCGCTGCAAGTGCAGCAAAGGGCGCTGCGTAGCGACGATTTGTTGCAGCATTGTCTGCATCAGCGGCGACGGCGACGATGGCGAAATGAGAAAGGGACAACACCTGCTTCTAGCTAGCTCCTCCCTAAAGCATGGACAATCTTGATAATCCCTCTCGACTCACTGCGTTCATCCATCGGGGAAAATAGCCGTGGTGACAGAAACAGTTTACAGTTTGCAACACGCACCCTCGGAACGTGGGATGAGGAAGCTGCCTCGTGAGGCGGGCTTCCAGACCCATTCGACACACGCGTACACAACAGCGATGTGCTCTTTGTTTCCGAGACGGAGCTCTGATTGAACATTCATATCCATGCGCGCGTGGGAGTGTGAGCGGAACGTCATGCCATGCTCAAAAGACTACTGACAGTCGTGGTGATGAGAATACCTGCACCTACACCTGGTGAATGCCAGTTATGCTGCTGAGTAAACATATTCTAAAAAACAACTGCTGATTACACACATCTGCAAGTGTTGCTGGTCGTGATAGCTGCCTAAATAAGGAAACAGGCACGCGCGTGCGGTTTCACGTCAGGGAGTATCACACTCCACACCGCTCGCATCTTCTCACGGCGACCCCCCACCCGCTGGCCTGCCAGGCGGAAGCGTCGCCAGCTCAACCGTGATGGCCACTGCGTCCACCGGCGGCGGCGCGCTGGCGGCGGCGGCACTGGAGGCAGTGCCGGAGGTGATGGTGCGCGCTGGCGGTGGCAGCGGCGCGCCGTCGCTCCCGTCCTGCCGCCCCCCACCGCCAGCCAAGCCGCCCGTCAGCAGCGAGGCTGGCGGCGAGGACTGCGCCTGCGCCTGCGCCTGCGCCTGCGCCTGGGCCTGCGCCTGGGCCGCCCCGCCGGCGCCGCCACGCCACGCCCCAGGAGACACCGGCTTCGCGAGCGATGACAGGCCCTCCCCCCCCACCACGCCCCCGCCAGCACTGGTGTTTCTCGCTCGAAGGAGTGGCCACTCCCATGGGCTCCCACGCGACGCACCCTCACCCATCACCCTCACGGCCGCGCTAGCCCCCGCAGCGCTGGTGGTCCGTGCGCAGGGGGTCGGCGGTCTCCTGGGCGAAGACCCGATGCCGCCAGAGGCGGCCCCCGCCAGGCCGGGCGCCGACACGCCAACGCTGCCGTCCGTGCTGGCCGTGCCGCGGAACTTGAGCGCAGCGATGACGTTGGTGACGTTGGTGACGACGTTGCGGCTGTGGACGGGGCGGCGTGGGTGTGCGCATGTGTGTGCGCAAATGCGTGTGCGTGTGCGCATGTGTGTGCGCACATGCGTGTGTGCGTGTGTGCGCGTGCGTGTGCGTGGAATACGGAATACGGAGTACGAAACAAACCCGAAACCAATCCCCCCACACTTCCCAACTTTCGGGAGAATCGTCCGTTTTGAATCATTTCGAGTGGAATCGACATCAGCTTGACGAGAGGAGTTCAGAACTGCTCTCACATGTGCAATCCGTGTAGAAATATGAGGATACAGTTTTGACTTTTTGGCGGGGGCGTGTTGCTCTTCATGCCTCTAGGCATTCTTGTTGTGAATTCGCTGGGGTTGAGGGTGGGGGTGATGAACAATTGGTGCGTTTTGTAAGGTTTCGTAGGCCCACACCCCACGGGACTAGACGACGACGGTCAAGGAATAGGATGATGTGGCCGTTCAACTCCGACTGTGCGCACGGCGACCTAGACCTTGGCCCTTGGCCAGGTCTCAGGTATACAGGGTGGGGCTACTAGTGCAGGACTAGTGGTGGTAGTGTGGTGCACGCGTGTTGACACCACGGTGATGACGCGCGTGCTCATGCACGTGTGTGGCGCCTCAACTGCAGCACCGTATTCACCACCGCATTCCCCCACCGTATTCCCCCATTTGAAACCCGTATTCCGTATTCCGTATCGTATCGCACTCCGTATTCGTTTTCGTACTCCGTATCGTGCCACCCTGACCCAAGCGCTGCGATGATGCTCGCAATGCCGTGCCTGATGGCCAGGAGGCGCGTGGTGGGGGCGCGTGGATCCAAAAGGGCTGTGCAACAGGGATTTGCTGAAGCAATACCACAACTTGGGCGCGCGCGCACCCTGCTCGCCACGAGAGGCCACACCTCTCCACACGCCCCCACACCCCTGCACACCCCTCCACACCCCGAGACACATGCACACCTGATCGACGCGGTGCGCCTCACGAGGCCATCGGAGCGCACGCTTTCGCTGCGAGCCAGAGCAGAGAGACCCGCCTGTGTGTGAATGATGTGATGGCGTGTGTGCATGGTGTGATGGCACGCGCACGGCTGTGTGTGTACGTGTGTGGGAGAGGCTGGGGGTTAAAGGTTTTTAGAGTGAAGGGTTTTAGGGTTCAGTGTCGATACGGCTGCGAAACATGGGCCCCTACTAAAACACAACTGACTCGATTGGAGGTTGCCCACTCTTACTGCCTTCGTCGCATTCTGGGTGTGCGCTTGGTCGACCGGCACAGATTAACTTATATTCGGCAGGCGTGCGACACTGAGCCAATTGAGAGCCTTGTGGCAAAGCAATCAATGCAGTGGCTAGGCCATGTGATGCGCATGCCGGCTTCTCGTCTTCCTCGTACGACTTTTGACTGCACAATGGATGTGGCTCGGCAGCAAGGCCGGCCTCCAGCCTCCTCCCGACACTATTTTCTCAAGCTACTGATTCAGCAGCTAGGCAAAACTAGTGGCACTCGTTTTGATTGGAAGACTTTTTCGGACACGGCGTTTGAGCGTGCTCAGGATAGGGTCGGGTGGAGAGCCGTGGTGTACGGTCCGGCTGCCCCTCAGGCGCCGGCCCCTCCACCACGGCGGTCAAGTAGATTGGCAAGCGCCACTTGACCCCCTATCCCCTAGAAGCAGTTAGGACCTATTTTGGAGGCGTCGCACAATAGCTCTCCTTTTTGCTCTGGGACTACACGTTGGCAGGCAGCCGGCTGGTGGCTACCGCCCCTCACAAGTAATTGTTAGGGCCAGAACTGGACTTGGGTCTAGGCGGTGGTACTAGGACTAGAGGTAGTCTTTGCTGGAAAGCCGATGTAACTGTAACTGTAACTGTCGATACGAGTCTGCGTGTGGCGTGCGGGCATGCATGTGGCGCGCCTACGTGTGCACGCCACCGCACTCGCTAGTTGCTGCACGCTAGCTGCACCGCATGCACTGCACACCTTTCATGCACTGTCCGCATCGCATGCTGTGCGTGTCTACGCGCGCACACGCACACACGCGCACGCACACTCGCCTGCCGGTAGTGCATCACTGCCGCCAGCAGCGGCATGTGCGCGATCGCAATCACACCGCTGGCCTCGGCCACCCGCGCGCCCTTGCCCTTGGGAGGGTCTGCCGGGTAGGTGCGTGCAGTGAGGTCGCCGGCAGAGAGGCTCGACATGTCGACGGGGTCTGCCATGCCCTGTTGGAGCACAGAAGGGGGGAAGGGATGAGAGAGGGGGTGAGAGAGAGTAGGGGGAGGTGAGAGGGAGCATAGGGGGGAGGCAGGGGGGAGGAAGAGAGGGAGTGGGAGAGAGAAGGGAGGGGGGAGAGGGGGGGGGGCATGGCACGTACTGGGGAAAGGAAGACGCCCCTCTCTCTCGGAGAGGCCCGACATTGCGACTGGTTGTGCGGAGCCCGATTGGGAGAGGCAGGGAGAGAGAGAGGGATTGTGAGAGGGATATGGAGAGAGAGTTTCGAGGGGGAAGAGGGAGAGGGGGAGGGGGAGGGGGAGCATACCAGGTTATCCCAGAGTCTTTGCTAGAAAGCCTATGTCACTGCTACTGTTACAGGGCTCCCCCCCCCAAAGCAGCTTGAACTTGCACTTGAATGACGCAAGCGAGCGAGCGAGCGAGCGCGCGCGCTCTAGGGACGAAGATGAGGATTTTTGCAGCCCAGTCAGGGCTCCAAAACACACACGCGCGCGCGCACACGCACACACACACGCACCTTGAACTTAAACGAACCCAGCGCCGTCGCGGACACCTCGACTGTCGAGCCCGGCAGCACCGCGCTGTTCGGAAGCCGCCAGTCCACAGGCAGCACGTCTGCCTCCTCCTGCATTGGCGAGGGTGCCTTGGTTCTCAGGTGTGAACAGACATGGGAGTTTTCGATTGGATCCCGTCGCCCCCCCCCCCCCTCCTCCCCCCCTCCTTCCCTCTCTCTCACACACGCACACAAGCAGGGAGGCCTCCTGTGAACAGGGGCACATCTACTTGTGTCTTTGGACCTCCCCACTCCACCTATAATAACACAATACCGTCCAGATACCGTCCAGATTGCGTGCCTTCGCGGGGGGGTCGTTCGAGTTTCGAAACTAGTATTGTTTAATGCAATGGAGGGGGCCGGGTTAGGGGTTTTAGCCATTTTGACACCCAAAATCGCGATTTCCGACGATTTAAATTAGTTGACCAGCTGCGCGGTAGGTCAACGACGGTTCTTCGCAAAGGCAAAGGAGGCAGTACGTGGCCATCGCCACCCAACGTGTGACCAAAATGTGCCAAACCCGAAATTCCAAAGTCGACCTAACGGCCCCATCGCGCGTGCAGAATGACTTCTCGACACGTAATATAGACATGCGTGTCGAGATCGTGTGCTGGGATACGTCGTGGGGCCGTCACGGGCCTCGCGGAGCGCCATGCAATAGTCGCACCCAACCCCCTGTCGCGCCGCTGCGGGGAGCCAGCCCCCCGCGACGCCTCCTACCGATCGGCACCACCCGTGGCATGAACTTGACGAGGCGCTGGGTCCCGTGCCGTGCCGCGTTGCCGGGGTCGCTGTGCTGGGCGATACCAAACTTTCGGCATGTTTTGCGGCGTCGCCTCTGGACCAAATCCACTTTTGAAGCGTGCTTTTTAGTTGCCGCCAATCTCATTTAGACGCATGCGTCGTGGGTGACCGTGGCTTGGAGAGACGGTGAAATGCGGAACGAAATTGTTTGGCGTCAAACGTTACACGTCACGGTTGCGTTTGACGCCAAACGGTTTGGTTCCGCATTTCACCGTCTCTCCAAGCCACGGCCACCCACGACGCATGCTTCTAAATGAGATTGGCGGCAACTAAAAAGCACGCGTCAAAAGTGGATTTGGTCAACCAGGGAAGCCACAAGAAATTCCCAAAGTTTGGTGTCGCCCGTTTTGGCCACTTAACCCCCCGGGGTAGGCCCAGGTTGGGTGGGGATGGCCACGTACGGTAAGGGCATATTACGAGCATCGAGCATCCTCAGTGCAATGTGTTCAGGACTAATTCCCGCGTCGGCTCGTCCTAAGGGTTAAGCTTCAGGCAGTGTTTTCCTTTTCGGGATTTTGAATTAATTTTCCAGAGCCAGAAAGTGTGGGAAATTCACAATTTTCACACTTTTGGGGGCACTCAACTGTTCGGGAATCATGCATTTTCATTTAAGTTTGGCAGACCCACTGTCTCTCTCTCTCCCTCTCTCTCTATCCTCTCTCTCTCCCTCTCTCTCTCTCTCTCTCTCACATGCACACACACACGGTGGCAGACCAGACTAGATATGAGAAATTCTTCGTGTAGCGCCCGCGGACCGCCGCCGCGTCCTTCTACCTCTAGGGCCTTGGCGTAGGGGCAGGTCAGTACGTCAAAGGCTTTACAGAAGAACAGCCACGGCGCATCGGACAGGTGCGGGTTCTGCAGAACCCTTGTGCGGGACCAACTTGGATGGCAATCCACCCCTTGTGCGCGACTAACTTTTTCAGTGTGTGTGTGGGGGGGGGGGGGGGGGGGGCAGAAGGGACGGGGACTGTGCATGGGTGGATCTTAGCGGGTTTAGGGCGTGTTTGGGGTCTCTTGCTTGTGTCCTGTCTTGTGCGTATCTCGCCAAGAGATGTGCGTCGTGTGCCTCCCTCTCCCTCTCGGCGCGGCAGCAAGAAATCCACGCAAGTGACTGGGGTGTGTGGGTGTGTGTGTGTGTGTGTTGGGGGGCTGTTTGGGGGGGGGGCCAAGAGGGCGGCGGGGGTGGTGTGGTGTGGTGTGGTGTGGTGTGTGTGTGTGGTGGTGGGGGTTGAAGGGCCAAGAGGGCGGCGCGGATCTTGGCCCCCTCTGCCCTCTTGGCCCCCCCCCCCCCCAACCACCTGCCCTGCCCTTCTTGGCCCCCCCAACACCCCCCCTCCCACCCATCAACCTCCCCTGCCCTCTTGGCCCCCGCAGACGTGGGCCAAGAGAGCAGATGGGGTGGGGTGGGCGGGTGGGCGGATGGGGAGGGGAGGGGGGGGGTGAGGGGGGCCAGGAAGGGTGGGGGTGTTGGTGAGGGGGGCCAAGACCCGTGCGCCCTCTTGGCCCCCCCCGCCCTCTTGGCCCCCTCCCCCCCCCAGCTCTCCTTCCAAACTCCCCCCCGCTGCCCTCTTGGCCCCCCCCAAACCACCCGTTGCCCTGCCCTCCTGGGCCCCCCCAACAACCCCCCCTCCCACCCATCAACCTCCCCTCCCTCTTGGCCCGAGATGTGGGGCCAAGACAGGCAGATTGGGGTGGGTGGGGTGGGTGGGGGCGTGGGGGGCCAGAGGGGGGGGGAGGGTGTTGAGGGAGGGGCCAAGACCCGCGCCGCCCCGTCTTGGCCCCCCCAAACACACACACACCCCCGGCACCCCCTCGCAACACCTACCCTCTTGGCCCTGCAAACACCCCTGCCCGTACCCTCTCGGCCCCCTTCCCCCTCTCTTCGAGCCCCCTCAAAGGTGCGATGCTGATCTGTCGCCATGCGGGTCCCGTCATTAGTTTTTTTGGAAAAAACAAAAGTGTGAAAAGTGTGAATGTGGTGAGTGTGTGTGGGGATCAGACTCAGAGAGGGAGCCGTGTGCAGCTGGGGGGGTAGTGGGGGGCCAACAGGGTAGGGGTGTCGAGGTGGTGGATAGATGGGGTGGGCTGGGTGGGTGGAGGTGCCCAGGAGGTCCCCAGCACTGTTCTTGGCCCCCATGGGTGCGGCAAAGGAGAGTCATTGGGTGTGCAGGGCGACAACAGTGGCCTGGGGACCTTCTGGGCCAAGTCCCCCCACCCACCCACAACACTCCTACCCTGTTGACCCCCACCCAAAACCCCGTCTCTCTTATCACGCTTCCAGGCCAGAGCGGTGCGCGTGGGGTTGATGACGGTACATGGACCATGGTGTGTTGTGTGTGGGGGTGGAGATGGGGGGGGTGGGGGCCAAGAGGGCAGGAGGATTTGCTGTGGGATTGGGGGAGGAGGGGCCAAGAGGGCGGCGCGGACTGCCCCACCACCCCACGCAAACCCCAACTCGTGGGCCCCCCACATCGCCCCCCACCAGGTCCCCCAACCAACACCCCCTTCTGACTTCGGGGTTGCGCGGGTTATGGGCCCAAGACGGCAGGGAGGGTGCTCCGTTGAGGGGGGTTGTTGGGGGCCGCGGGGTGTGGTGTGGGGTGTGGTGTGGGGGGCCAAGAGGGGTGGGGGGTGTTGCGGGGGGGCAAGATCCCCACCGTCTCTAGGTGGGCCAAGAGGGCGGCGCGTATCATGGCCCCCCCCACCCGCAACACCCCAACCCTCCTGCCCCCCCCCCCCACCACCAAACACCCCGTGCTGCTCTCTTGGCCCGCGTCTCGGGGGCCAAGAGGGCAGAGCAGGTGTGTGTGTGTGTGTGTGTGTGTGGGCGGGGGTGTCAGGGGCCAAGAGGGGAAGCGGGGCCTCGTTCGGGTGGCTACGTCGCTCCGACGGCGATTGCGAGGGGTGTTGGTCCCCCCCCCTCGTAGTCCACGCTTTCGGTCAACGATCAACGGTCAACCATCAAAACGGTCAACGCGGTTGGACCACGTTGCTGCGCTGCTTGAATCGGGGGAAAAAACGGCTCCCTCCGCCCCCAACTTCCCCCCCCCCAATTCATTTTTTTTTCCATATGTTTTCACGCTTATTTTTCCCCTTTTTTTTCAAAAAAAAAGAAATTATGGCGGGACCCTCACACCGTCCCCACGCTACCCCCCTCCCCCACTGACAGACCCCCACCCCACACGGATGATGTTGCCCCGCATCCCACAGTGGATGCTTTCTCGTAAAACCAAGAACAATCGATAGTCAGGATCCACGGCTATCCATCCCGCGCGTGGCGGTGGGGCAGGCATGCCCGGTGTGCGCAGCAGGAGCCTCCTCCCGAGGTGTTGGCAATGACAGCTGGGTATCGGGCGATTGCCCGCGCCGCTGGGCACTCCCCAGCCCTCATTTCAACCCCGACAGACTTCAGGCGATGTGTTGAGTTCATCACTGACCCTTGGGAGTGGGCGCAACCGCGTTTGGGGGGTGCCAAAACTTGAATGTGCATGGTGCCGAGATGTCCATGGACCTGCTCCGAGGCCTCCCTCCAGCTGCATATGTCTAGTGGGTGACCCCCATACGCCATGCGTGCCCCAAACCAGAGGCTGGGTGGCTTGCTGGAGCATCTCGGGTGTGTGCTTCGTGAGGTGGTTTGGCAGGGGCGTGCCCGGGGGCTCTGGACGTGCGCGAGTCAATGCAAGACGACATACGATTAGTCATGCCTACACAAGAGAGTATTGCTGCGTCGTGGGTGGGTGTGCTGCCCCTGGGGCGTCGATCGTTGCTTGGGTATTCAACCCCGACAACATGCAACACGGCCACGTACCGTGGCCCAGGCGACCCATCCATGCTGGCGCGATACTATGACACCCCAATGGAGATTGATTTCCATGGGAGGGGCCCACGGTGGTGTTTGGTCCAACAACTGGTACCCTGTTTGTCATTTGCGAGCAGAGCACTCAGGGCCACATCCGCGAGGGCCCTCGCCGATTTTTTGCATGGCGTCATCCTGAACACTACAGAGGACCTGTCCACGCGGCTGGTGGTCCGCAGGGGCTGTCTGGGGTGCCGATCCACGGCCGCCCGCGTTAACGCTGAAAAGGGCCGGCACGCCAAGGCAGGCATGCTGCGCCCCCCCCGACCGACTGATCATCATCGGTGGTATACTGGGGACACGGCCATCGAGTTTTGGCGTGTTGGCGCTCGGGGGGTGTCGCACGACTGAGTTGTGTGGGTTTGAACACCTTAACACGCAGGGCCACATCTAGGGGGGGGCTTCATTTTAGTTTTTGCATGATGATGATGAAGTTGTTTTACAATCCACTGCCGGCGGTCACACGTTCGGTTCCAAGGCTCCAGCGGGACTCATGAGAGCAGGCACAAGGCCCACCAAAAATGATGATGATGATGATGATGTTTTTTTATGATGTTTGTTTACAATCCACTTCTGGCGGTCACACGTACGGTTCCAAAGCTCCAGTGGGACTTAGAGAAGCAAGGCTCAAGGCCCACAAAAGGTCAAGCTACAAGTAGCCCGCGGTAACGCCATCCACACTTGGTGGCGGGCGCCAAGCAAGCAGCACCACTGTGCAGGCTGCACACCCGGCCCCTCAAATGGCCAGAGGGCGGACCCAAGGTATAAAACCATGAAGGGACCAAAAAGCCCTCCCCCAGACCACCGGAAGCGGGGCTAGTAGCACACCCGCCGCAGCACTCTACTCAGCGACCACACCGCACCCGCCACCGCACGCGTGTGGCGCCACCTCCCCTTCAAAAACACCCCCAGAGGGAATGCCATCTAGCAAGCAGGTGCAGCCACCCGCGCGCCGTCAACCACGAGGCGCGCGCGGTGGAACTGCACCCGCTTCCCCGCAGCCTTGGCGGCGAGGAACGCGGGCCACAGCGCCTGGTGCCGCGCCTCCTCACGGTCACTGAGGACATCGAAGACCGCAACCGACGGGCCCAAGCCGCACAGGCAGCAGCGGTTGCGCACGACGGCGTCGGCCACGGCGTCAGACTCCACGGCGAAGAGCACACGCAGCATGTCGCCCCGGCGCGGCTCGACACCGATGCCCCCGACGGCATGCTTGGCGTTGAGGAACGACGCGGACACGACGCCACCACCAACCGGCGCATACACCGAGCCACGGATTTGGTGCAAGTAGCGCACGAGACCCGAAGCCAGGCAGACAGGCAGGCTGACGCCGCTCTTGACGGCCGCAGTGACCTGCTCCGCCGCCTTCGCCGCCTCCTCCTCCCCAGGGTAGCAACCTACCATCCCTGGGTAGCCATCGCACGCGACGAGGTCGTTTGCGGCTGCCACCGGGATGGACAACACGAAACTGCGGCGCAGCAACGCGTCGCCCACACGCGCGGGCATCCCCCCCCGGCGGGAGGGGCCGCGCGCAGATGCGGCACGCGCGGCGCCCGCAGCCGCAGGCCGCCCCGTCGTCGGCTCCCCCCCCCCCGACGCCACCGGGGCGGCAGCAGCAGCTGGCCGGGCAGGCTGAGCAGCCTTGGCAGCAGGCGCAGAGCGGGGCGCCGCACTGTGGGCCGCATGGCCAACCCGCGCGCGGGAGGGCTCTGCATGCGGCATCTGCATGGGCGCCCCAGGGACGCAGCTCACCAGGAGGCTCACCACATCCACCAGGGACGCCATCTGTTGCGCCTGCGCCTGCACCACAGCGAGCACCCCCGCGAGGGCACCGCTGCTGTGGCCGGCGTCGGCAATCTGTGTCGCGCCCACATGCGTCGGCGCATTCTGTGGCTGGGCGCGCGCCCTCGCCTCCCTGTCCAGCAGCCCCCCTATCAGGCGTCTGATGTCTGCCTGCCCCGCGCTGAGGGCGCTGAGGGCGTCTGTGGTGTCGGCCGAGGCCGAAATGTGGTTGCTGGCGTCGCCATGCAGGTGTTGCGCAGCCTCCGCGTATGTGGCTGCCCCCCGCGCCCCAAGGAGCGCCGGAAGCTGTGTCTGTGTCGCATCCACGCACGCGCGGTGGCGTGGCGGGGAGTCTGAGCCGGGGGAGCCGCTGCTCACCGGTAATTCTGTGGTGGTGGCCGCGCGGGCGACGAGCACGCCGGCGGCCGCACTGTGTTTGCGCGCCTTAGAGCGCGTCATGAGTCATCACTACTACGAAGAGCTTGTGATGATGATGAGAGTTTTACAATCCACTTCTGGCGGTCACACGTACGGTTCCAAAGCTCCAGTGGGACTTAGAGAAACAAGGCTCAAGGCCCACAAAAGGTCAAGCTACAAGTAGCCCACGGTAACGCCATCCACACTTGGTGGCGGGCGCCAAGCAAGCAGCACCACTGTGCAGGCTGCACACCCAGCCCCTCAAATGGCCAGAGGGCGGACCCAAGGTATAAAACCATGAAGGGACCAAAAAGACCTCCCCCAGACCACCGGAAGCGGGGCTAGTAGCACACCCGCCGCAGCACTCTACTCAGCGACCACACCGCACCCGCCACCGCACGCGTGTGGCGCCACCTCCCCTTCAAAAACACCCCCAGAGGGAATGCCATCTAGCAAGCAGGTGCAGGCACCCGCTCGCCGTCAACGACGAGGCGCGCGCGGTGGAACTGCGCCCGCTTCCCAAAAAGGTAAAGCTACTTAAGCAGCCCACGGTAGCGCCAACCACGTCGTGGCGGGCGCCAAGCAAGCAGCGCCACAGTGCAGGCTCCACACCCAACCCCTCCAGTGGCCGGAGGACGGGCCCAAGGTATAAAACCATGAAGGGACCAGAAAGCCCTCCCCCAAACCACTGGAAGCGGGGCTGGTAGCACACCCGCCGCAGCACTCTACTCAGCGACCACATCGCACCCGCCACTGCGCGCGTGTGGCGCCACCTCCCCTTCAACACACCCCCAGAGGGGATGCCAACTAGCAAACAGGTGCAGCCACCCGCTCGCCGTCAACCACGAGGCGCGCGCGGTGGAACTGCGCCCGTTTGCCCGCAGCCTTGGTGGCGAGGAAAGCGGGCCACAGCGCCCGGTGCCGCACCTCCTCGCGGTCACTGAGCACGTCGAAGACCGCAACCTGCGCCTGGCGCAGCTTCCAGCGCCAGCGCACGACAGTGTCTGCCACGGCACCAGACGCCACGGTGAAGAGCACACGCAGCACGCTGCTCCCGCGCGGCTCCACACCGATGCCCCCGACGGCAGGCTTGGCGTTGATGAACGACGCGGACACGACGCCGCCACCAGCCGGCCCATCCCAGTTGCCAGTGTTGTCGTGCATAAAGCGTACGATGTTCGTGGCCAAACGGACAGGCATGTTCACGCCGGCCGCGGCGTCTGCGGCGCGCCGCCGTGCTTCCTCCGCGTCGTCGGCGAAGCAGCCGCTGAACACGTCATTCGCATGGCCGCATCCGTCGCCGCCCGTGACGAACACGATGGCGTCCTCCACAGAGATCGACGCCACGAAACTGAGGCGCAGCGACGCGTCGCCCACACGCGCGGGCAGGCCCCCCCGACGGCAGGGGCCGCGCGCAGATGCGGCTCGCGCGGCGCCTGCCGCAGCAGGCCGCTCTGCCGCCGGCGCGCCCGTCGTCGACGCCACAGGGGCGGCAGCAGCAGCGGGCCGGGCAGGCTGAGCAGCCTTGGCAGCAGGCGCCGCGCGGGGCGCACTGTGGGCCGCATGTGGCACTGTATTCGGCGTGTGCATGGGCGCCCCGGGGACGCGGCTCATCAGGAGGAGGCGAACCAGGTTCACGAGGGACGCAATCTGTTGCGCCTGCACCTGCACCACAGCGAGCACCCCCGCGAGGGGGCAGCTGCTGTGGCCGGCGTCGGCAATCTGTGTAGCGCCCATATGCGTCGGCGCATCCTGTGGCTGAGCACGCGCGCTCGCCTCCTTGTCCATCATCCCATGGATCGATTGTGTACAATTAGTGCCCCCCCCCCCTCCTGCCCCCCCCCCCCCTCACCAACCCAAAACACCCCATCTGCTCTCTTGGCCCACGTCTCGGGGCCAAGAGGGCAGGGGAGGTTGATGTATGGGAGGGGGGGTTGGGGGGGGCCAATCCGGCAGGGCACGGGTGGTTCGGGGGGGGCCAAGAGGGTAGAGGGGGCCAAGATCCGCGCCGCCCTCTTGGCCCGCCAACCCCCCCCCCCCCCCCCCCCCAACCCCCCCCCCCCACCCCATCCCACCCCGGCCACCCTCTTGGCCCCCCACAACAGCTTCCCAACACCCCGGTCACTTGCGTGGATTCCTTGCTGCCGCGTCGAGAGAGAGGGAGGCACACGACACACATCTCTTGGCAAGATACGCACAAGACGGGGCACAATTGTGCAAGCAAGAGACACACGCAACGTCTCGGTGATAATGACACGGGTCTTTCATAACAGTACGGCGACGATGCCACGAGGGTGCCAAAGGGACCCCGACACCCCTAAACTCTACCCGTGCACGTGGTGGGGTGCATACCCAGCACGCCGGTTGCGCAACTAGCTCTTGACAAAGTTTAGCTCGCTATACAGACGCTCGTCCTCCACAGACACGGGCACCATGACGACCGCCAGCTCGGCCAACCGCTCAAAGGTGGGGCAACTGCAGGCCTCGTGGCTGCTCATCTCACGCCACAAGCCGCGTGATGTAGCCGACGCCCATGCTGTCCGCGGCCGGCCCCTCCCCCTCAGCCGCAGCCACCGCCTCCCCATCTGGCTCGCGCGCCCTCAGCAGCCCTGTTGCCATTGTTCAACCCCGAGGCGGCCTGTGGTGCGGCCTCTGGCTCAGGGGCCTCCTTGGGCTCGGGCGACGGCAGGCGCGCCTGGCCGGGGAGCAGCGGCTGCAGGCCCATAGCTAGGGGAGCCTGAGGGATCGGCACCGCGATGGGGCTGTCCTGGCTCTGGCCCAGGTTGGCCCAAGCGTAGACGGATGGCTGGTTTGCAGCCATTTCTTGACTCTCTGCAAGCAGGTTCCACAGGCACCCCGTTGAACGCCCGCATTTGTTTTTGCACAATTTACTTTCCGGCTGTGCGGGCTTCTATTCATTATTAAGCCCACAGCCGGCTGGAGCCAGAATGGCTGCTTAGCGTCGGGAAGGAAATCACTGGCTTCAGGGTTCAGTGAGGATGCCCAGGTTGTCCCGCATGCCCTCCTCACAACAGCGATACAGTATGGTTGCAAGCATGGTGCATGCTTGGGGTCTTCTCTCCCACGTTCTTCACCCACGTTGCCGACAGCTCGAGGGGATTCTGTTTGAAGGCGGGTTACCAACCACGCGCCAGCAAGAGAACGAATAGGCCCAGCACGCACACACGCACGCACACACAAACACGCACACGCACACACCTGCAGCCCAGCCAGCTCGTTCGGCAGGTTCAGCGCAGCCAGCTGGCGTGGGCCGCCCCGCATGTCTTCCTCCTTGCGCTCCTCGACAGCGACGGTGGCGCCGCTGCCGGAGGCGCGCCTGGGAGCGCTGGTGGCGCTGCCGGCGCCAGCAGCGGGGACGGGCGCAGTGCCGGCCGGCCGGTGCTGCGCGGTGCAAGCCAGTCGGGCGCGGTGCCGGCCGGCCGGCCGGTGCTGCGTTGTTTTGGGGTGACAGTGTCGGTTCCAGACGCGGGGTTGACAGGTTTTACAGGTTTTACACGTAGGCGTTAGGACACATTAGGACACGTTAGGACGTTAGGACACGTTAGGACGTTAGGGCGCTAGGACACGTTAGGACACGTACGCGTTAGGACCCCGGGGCGCGAGTTCAGGCCTAGACTACACGTCTAGGGGAGCTCTGCTTGGAGAGCCCGCAAGGCCACGCAGCGCGCCAGCCTACCAGTTCCAGACGCGGGTCATGTTTCAGTTTGCTGGAGATCCCGGAGTGCAGCACAGAGCCTCGGTTTTGGTTCCGAGCAGGTTTCAGCTCCAGGTTAAGCCGGGTTTCAGCCTATGTTCAGTGGCGTACTTAGCCGCCCCCACCCAACACACACACACACACACACACACCTGCGCCATTCAGGAGAGCAGCGATTGCAGCACGTAGCCTCAGTCTCTGTCTCCAGGTCCAGGTATAGATTCAGTGTTGTAGGCGTACTTTGACCCCCCCCCTGACACACACACACGCACATACACACACACACACACACACACACACACACACAGACACACACACACACACACGCACACCTGCGCCATTCAGGAGAGCAGCGATTGCAGCACGTAGCCTCAGTCTCTGTCTCCAGGTCCAGGTATAGATTCAATTTTACAGGCGTACTTTGACCCCCCCTGACACACACACACACACACACACACACACACACACACACACACATACACCTGCGCCGTGCTGGAGAGCCGCGAGTGCAGCACTGAGCCGGGGACGAACATTGCGTCGGAGATGATGCGCGAGGCGGCAGACGCAGACCCCCTGGCAGGGCAAGCGGTCGGTGGGGTCGAGTGGGTTGCAGCAGGCGCAAGGCACTGGTTTGATCATCTACTGGTAGGCTGGCACGCTGCGTGGCCTTGCGGGCTCTACTAGTCGAGCTCCCCTAGACGTGCAGTCCAGGCCTAAACTCACGCCCCGGGGTCCTCTGGGCGCATACATGTTGAAACTGTAAAACCTGGTTGGATCACGGATCCATGCGGCGCATGCACAATAGTGAAATGAAAGGGTGCAGACCTGGTCGGGCCAGGGGGGTGGTGGGGTTGACTGGGGTGCAGCAGACGCACGGCACTGGTTGGATCACGGATCCGTGCGGCGCCGCGCACGATGGGGGTACGGGAGGATATAGACCTGGCAGGGCCAGGGATTGGTGGGGTCGACTGGGGTGCAGCAGGCGCAAGGCACTGGTTGGATCACGGATCCATGCGGCGCCCCGCACGAGGGGGGTACGAGAGGATGCAGGCTGACTGACAGGGGCAAGGGGCGAGAAGGGTGCAGCAGGCGCAACTGAGACAACTAAGACAGCTGAACTAAGACAACTGAGAGCACTAAGAAACACATCTCCATATGATGGGTCCAGTGTAGGGATGGCACCGGCGACAGCGATCGCGGCCCTGTTGCCATGATCCACAGCAAGGTTCATCAGCGCTGCTCTAGAAATAATATGCATAAGTCATTCCAAAAAGCTACAGGTCTGGCTTCTAGCCATACCCGGGTCAGCCTGCAAGCAGGTTGACTAGGTCAGCAAGCAAAGCTGCTTTTGCTCTAGCCGGCGGAATCCAAAAGAATCAGCTTGCTGAACCCCTGTACTTAGCCCTGGGGGGTGTTGGACCTTGATACTTGTTATGGCTAGAAGCCTTAAATGAACAAGGACTGTCGCTCGCCAGCAGGGAAGACAGGCGGCCTTGGCGCCGTGATCGAGCCATGACCACAACTGCTGGCTCGGATAGGAGGATTTCAGGCGCAACTTGCTGAGCTGTAGTACACAGCCTATCGTGCACCTCATTGATGCACACTATTGATCAGACTGTTTGAGCAAAGCACTCCAAGTGTTGTGCTGAGAAAGAGACATTACTTATTATTCTGATACTTTCGGATGCCTTCCCAAGAATCTTACTACACAGATTCCAGCATCTTTTGGAATTTTATAAACCAGCACTTCTGACCACAGACCACTCTCAGAACGCTCTCTGTCTCTACTGACTCCAGACCACTGCTCTGTTTGTCTGTCTGGTCAGTCCGCATCCCTCAGCACAACTGCGGTCACATATCCACGCAATGGGTGCAAGGGGTTGGTGGAGGCAAGTTTAGGGTGCAGCAGGTCGTCTCGCACGCACGCACACCTGCAGTCAGAGTCAGTGACCCCTGGGAAGGATTTTAGCAATTATCTTCTTCCCGGCTCGAGCAACTTTGACCGCGCATACAAGGCACAATACATAGCGGGTGTTCGCGCAACGCATGCCGTTGTTCTCCTCTTGGTGAGAGCTCTCCAACGCACCCCTCCACGCCCTCTCCTACTCAGTGGGGTGTTTTTTTGGGAAACGGAAAATCCGGTCCTGTGCGATATACGGCCTGCAGGCGGATCACTGGTCCGAGTGCCGCGCGGCTGGGGACGCGTACGTCCCGCCCAGAGCCGCCTCTGCCAATCAACCAATCACTGGCGGGGATAAAAATGCGGCGGAGCATGCAGCAGGATCATAAACAACCGGCAGGTCTAAACAGCCTCTGGTTGCACACCTGCAGTCTGAGTGCCGCGCGGCTGGGGGCGCGTACGTCCCCCTCAGCACCGCCTCTGCCAGTGAAGCCTCGCACGCGAGCTGGCCGCCGTGCGCCGCCGCGTCCATGTAGCGCGCAGCCTATGCGTTGTGGATTGTGGGTTCGTGGGGTGCAGGGCGAGCAGTTGACAATTATTTGACACTGCGGCCCACAGTTACCAGCAAACCCTCACACCGAGTTGATCGTTGGCCTCTCTGGTCTCTCTCCCTCTCTCTCTCGCTCTCTCTCTCTCGCACTCTCTCCCTCTCTCTCTTTTTCCAACTTTCTCAATTTCTCTCTCTTCCCTCTCTTTCTGTGTCCCGTCCTATCTCCCTGTCTTTCTCTTTCTCTATCTCACACGCACACACATACAACACACACGCACAGATCGGCAACCTGAGAAACTCAACCACATTGGCCACGATTGACCCTGCTGCGGCGGGGTGGTCAACCCCCGCACCGAGATGATCGATAGTCAGTCACTGAGCGGTCGTCCGCGCGCCAGCGTGACACAACCCCCCAAGGAACCGAAAGTACCCGACGATCAAAAATAACTGACAGGCACCCCCCGCACCGAGTTGATCGTCGGCCCGTGGTAGTCCGCGCGCCCAAGGTGGTCCCTCAGGATTGCAGTCGGCGGGCCCTCGCACAGGCCCATCTGCAGTGTGTGCGTGTGTGTGGGGGGTGGGGGTGGGGGCGCAGTCAGGTTCAGTTGGTGGGTGGTGGTTGGTGGTAGGCCGAGCGCCCGAGGTGATTCCGCAGGAGTGCAGTCGGCTTTAGGGTTGAGTTTAAACCCTTAACCCTAAACTCTAAACCCTCAGTCTACAGGCCTTCAGAACGCGCTCGTTTAGTGCTGCTGCCAGTTGAGGTCATCGTCTACGGTAAATCGAAGCTCGTCTCTTCAGCGATCGCACGGCCTCAGCTTAGGCTTAGGCACCTTCCTGAGATAGCTGCGAACCCATCGTCACGCTTACGAGCTACTGCTACGAGGCGGGAAAAGTGTGGGGTGTATGGAGTAGCAGGCCACCTGGTGAGGGGCCTTCGACAGGTTGAGGATGGTGTGGGGTTGACGTATCGAGCGCCTCACCTGGCTGGCCTCTCTGGCTCAGCTGGACATCGTGCGCTGACTGCACTCTCCCCTCACACCACCACACACGCCCCTCAAGCGGAGTAAGTGTCCACACCCACCCACCCACCCACCCACAATCTATTGGGTGCGAGGGTTCTGAGGGTGGATTTGGACTCCTCTTGACGAGAGGAATCCATCACACCCCAAGCCTCGTGTCGAATGGATGGCAGAATAAAAAGTTACATAAAAGCAGGGGGGGGTCGGAAAGTTAGGAACAGACCCCATGTCGAATAACTGCGAATTTTCACACCGGAACGGCGCCATGCCCTTCTCCTTCCTAGATGAGGGATAAATCCACTATAAAAAGCGGGAATGGGGGGAGGGCTCCCCCGGGGGTACAGACCCCCGGGTCTGGACCGTTTCTCATAATTTTTTATGTAACTTGTTATTCTGACATCTGTTCGACACAAGAGTCGGTGCGCTGGATTCGTCTCGCCAAGAGGAGTCCAAATCCACCCTCAGATCCCCCACACCCAATAGATAGTGCAGTGGTGTGGGTGTGTGAGAGGGACCACACCGGGCGATTGGTGTAGACCACTGGTTCACACCCCCTCGGAGCCAGAATGCTCTGCAGTCCTCCGGTTGGGATGGGGAAGGACACTATGGATTTGTTTTACGACAGGGATGCCAAATCCATTGTCATTCATGTGGTTCAATAGTTGGGAGAGTGTGGAAGGGTCCTCGGTGTGAGGGGCTGCACCGGGGCGTGTGGCCGTCTTCTGGGGCCAGTTTCAGGAGTAGGACTGGGTTACGCAGCCTCCAAAATAGTGCGATGTGATGGGATTGATGTTACGAAGCTACTCACCAAGTTTCAGCTCCAGCAGATAAGGTCTGGGTGTACGAGGGGGGGGACGGGGCAGACCCGTTTTGAAAATAAGTCAGCATGGGGTCTGAAAAAACTATTCTGCCCCACCCCCCTGGGTTTACCGCCCTTATTGTTTTTTCGTTTTTCGTTGTTTTTTCCGGGGGTGCAGCCTGCGGCCGCCGGTGGCCCGGCTTTAAGAATAAATCAATTGAAATCAATCAAAGAAGCACTGGTACAGTGCAGGTCTCTTTCACTTGGTGGCGGTGGGTGGTGGGTGCTCTGGTCCGGGCAGCACGCGGTGGCGGTCTCTCCCTCCTCTTTATATGCACATACCTACTTCAACAAGTATTTTCTGCCAATGTGTACTTGTGTGTGTGTGTGTGTGTGGCGCGCGCGTGTGTGTGTACCCGCAGTGGGAGCGCGAGGAGCGCTGGGGGTGGGGGTGGGGTGAGTGGGTGGGTTAGTGAGGTTGGGGGGTGGGGCGCGTGGAGGTGGGTGAGGTTGGGGTGAGGGGTCTGTGTGTGTGTGTGTGTGTGCGTGTGTGTGTGTGTGTGTGTTTTGGGGACCCGGGGATGGTGCGTCCACGCTCTTTGAAGAGTGGGGTCCCCTACCACCAGCAGCCAGCCATCTTAGGTTTTACAGGTTTTGCAAGTACGCGCCCCGAGGACCCCGGGGCGTGAGTGAAGGCCTAGACCACACGTCTAGGGGGGTTCTACTAGGAGACCCCGCAAGGCCACGCAGCGCGCCAGCCTACCAGGGCAGCCACCTCAGTAAGGTGCTCGGGCTCTACGCGCCGAGCACGGTCGTATACGCTTGTAGAGGTGTCCCTGACTCTACCAGCCACGCTACGAGCCATCATATCTCTGATGGTTGCGGTCCGGAGTCCATCTTCAGGGGCGGGCGCCGGGGTAGGTTCCAGGTCTGGTGGCAGGTCACGTCAGGCCTCCCACGCACGTGTGTGTAAGTAGCGCTGCGTGCATGCGCGCATGCGCGCGCCAGCCATGCGTCTGACAGACTCCTGAAATCTACCACCCCGCGGAGCACCAGCCCTGGTCCAGAGCAGTCCTAGGTGGCCCGATATCGACCAAGACCAGTCCGGCGACCGGACAGTGCACTGCAGCTGCCACACCGAGCTGGGAAGCTGTTGAGCTGCTCTCTGTGCACACACCTTAAGGCGCGGGCCGCGGAAGAGGCGCACCGAGGGGGCACCGGGGCTGGGAGGGGCACAGACCTCGGGCCACTGGCGGAGCGCGCTCGCGGGCCACTCAACGTGGAGTGCAGCGTCCTTTTTTTGTGGTGAGAGAGGGGAAGAGGTGAGAGAGGAAAGGTGTGCGCGCGTGTGGGTGGGGGGGACCGGAGGGGAGATGGAGTGAGGGAGAGGGGGAGGGAGGGAGAGAGGGAGAGAGAGGGGGAGAGAGGGCGAGAGAGCGCAAGAGAGGGCGAGAGAGGGGGAGAGAGGGAAAGAGAGGGAGAGAGAGGCGAGGGGAGGGAGAGGCGAGAGGGAGAGAGAGGGAGAGAGAGGAGAGAGAGGGAGAGAGGAGAGAGAGGGAGAGAGAGAGGGAGAGAGAGGGAGAGAGGGAGAGAGAGGGAGAGAGAGGGGGAGAGAGAGGGCGAGAGAGGGAGAGAAGGGAGAGAGAGAGAGGAGAGAGGGAGAGAGAGGGAGAGAGAGAGAGAGAGAGAGAGGGAGATAGAGGGAGAGAGAGGAGAGAGAGGGAGAGAGAGGGAGAGAGAGGGAGAGAGAGGGAGAGAGGGAGACCGGCAGAAAGGGAGAGAGAGAGAGAGGCAGAGAGGGAGAGAGAGAGAGGCAGAAAGGAAAAGAGAGAGGCAGCCAGAGAGAACGACATAGCGCCCAATCTGTGTGACAGAGAAGCAGACACACCTGCAGCGCCAGGCACCACGCAATCGCGGGCTCCGCGCGCCAAAACGCCACGAAGTACCTGAGCTGTCCAGCCTGCTGCCGCACCAAGTAGCCGCCGGGGATCTGATTGGGGTGAGAGTGTAGGTGTGTGTGTGTGCGTGTATCTGTGCCTGTGTGTGTCTGTGTCTGTGGGTGTCTGTGGGTGGGCTGGGGTGGAGAGCAGGATTGGGGTGACCAAACGCCACGAGGTACCTATTTTCTCTTCGTCCTGCTCTGCCGCACCAAGTAAAGCCGCCATGGATCTGATTGCAATGAGCGGGATTGGAAGCTTAGGGGGAGGCGGGGCGGGGTTGGCAGCTTACAGGGGGGGGGGTCAAGATACGCGTGCCGGTGACATGCTTGCGGTGGCTGCTCTGTGCAGTTGTGGGTGGAGGGTTAAACGAGGCCTAGGCCTGAGCAACACAGTGGAGGTACCCATCATCAAGGCTTCTGTGCGTGTGGGGACGACCTGTGGACAGATTTACCGACGGACTTTAAAGTAAGGCATCAAGAAGGTCTACCACCCCACCTGCTACCACCCCAGTTTTTTATTTTACAGTTTTTACATGTACGCGCCCGGAGGACCCCGGGGCGTGAGGTAAGGCCTAGACTACACGTGTAGGGGAGCTGTACTAGTGGAGCCCGCAAGGCCACGCAGTGCGCCAGCCTACCAGTGAAGTGACCCGGGATTGGCTGCAGGAGAAGACAAAAAGGTGTCGGCGATTCTCTGAGTTGAAAACCAGCAATTCATCGGGCGTCGAAAACGACCACCTGCCGCAGCAGCGTGCGCAGTATCAGCAACACCGGCTTGCCAGCAGAGACATTGTCTAGTCCCAGTACCACGACCCAGACTTAGGGTGTGTTCCCACTCGGACTCTTATAAGTTTTCTAGAAAACTTCTAGGTTTTTAGTCGCGATACAAGGCCCCGGAGCTGTCCCTCAGGCAATCTAGAAGAAATATTTTTTCTTCTAGTCACAGCCGGCGTTCAGTCGTCGTCGCTAGCGTCTCCGATGTCGAGAACGCTTCAGTCAAAGTCGCTCCCCACACTTCTTCTAGGCTGGAAGGAACTTCTAGGTCGTTAGTGGGCACACACCCTTAAGTCCAGTTCTGGCCGCAACAAACTCGTGTGAGAAGCGGCAGCCAGTGCTTTTTCAATTGATTTCAATTTATTTATTCTTACAGCCCGGCCGCTGGCGGCCGAGGCCAAAATCGGCCCAAATCCGCCAAAAACGACAAAAATGCAAATATCGACAAAAATGGGCAAAAATCGGGCGGTAAACCCTCAAAAACCAATTGATTATTTCCGCCCAGAAACCGCCGTATGAGGCGGTAAACCGCCCAATCGAAGAAGCACTGGCGGCAGCCGCACCCACCTGACGCAACAGCGTGCGCACAATCGCTGAGAGCTCGAGGTGCACCTTGCCGGCATCCGCGCGGTTGAACTGGATGTAGTCCTTTGCGCCCGCGACGGACACAAACAGCATGGCGACTGCAGTGGGAGGGAGGTTCGGGGTTGAAGGCTAAGTTGGCAGGTTGCCGCTTTTGTGCCCCCAACCCCCCCTAAGAGTCGGTGTGCCCTCCTCTTCTCTAAATTACCGCCCACCCACCCCCAGAAGGCTGCATCCACTGCCACCGCCGCATCTTCACGACTGCTCACCCGGGTCTAGCTCGCCCATCTCGCCGTCGCCAGCGCCGGCCGTGAGCGGCGCAAGGGCCGCCCCTGTGGGTTGGGGTTTAGGGTTATTGGGTTGTGGGTTTAAGGTGTAGAGTGTGTGGGGGGTGGGGTGCTGTTGTTGCAAGAGGTCCGAGTTCGTGTAACTGTGGACTGCAACTGCTGTGACTGTGGACTGAAGCAACAGCTGTAACCGGTCCGGGTCCGTGCAGCTGCACTACGACTGCTGTAAATGTGGACTTCAACTGCTGTAACTGCGAAATATAATAACCGCTGCAACCGCCACACTGCTGCAACTGCTGTAACCGCACCTGGTGCATTAAAGTAGCCCCCGTCGATCTGTGCCCAGGTGTCGCCCAACATGAGGTTGGAGCCAAAGTGGTGGCCGCGCTGCTGGTGGTGGGGGGAGAGGACCTGCACCGGTGTTTGCATGTGTGTTTGACGTGTTCGCGCCCGGAGGGCCGCGGGGCAGCCCCGGGGCGTGGGTAAGGGCCTAGAGTAAAAGTCTAGGGGGGATCTACTGGGAGAGCCCGCGAGGCCACGCAGCGTGCCAGCCTACCATGCATGGGGTGTGTGTGAGAGAAACAGAGCTAGAGAATGAGACAGAGAGGATCATGCATGGGGTGTGTGTGAGAGAAACAGAGCTAGAGGTTGAGACAGGGAGATTCAGACAGACAGAGGGCGATGGAGAGAGCTTGGAGCCTAAAACACATCCGTGCTGCTGCTGGTGGTGGGGAGAGGACCTGTGCGCATGTGCGAGAGAGCCTGAGAGAGTATGAGAGGGACAAAGGGAGAGAGACAGAGACAGGGTGAGAGACAGGGATGACAAGAGAGAGAGGGTCAGAGCCAAAGTGGCAGCCATGCTGCTGCTGGTGGGGGGAGAGCACTTGTGCGCATGTGCGAGAGAGACAGAGAGTATGAGAAGGGCAAAGAGAGACAGACAGAGAGAGAGAGGCGGCCAGAGAGAGAGAGCTTGGAGCCAAACGGGGCCGTGCTGCTGCTGGCGGGGGGATTACTACCACCTGTGTGCATGTGCACGAGAGAGTTACATGGAGAGAGAGAGAGAGCAAGAGAGATAGATAGAGAGAGACAGAGGAAGATAAACAGATAGAGAGACAGAGAGACACAGCAAGAGAGACTGAGGCCTAACACGCGGCCGCGCTGGTGCTGGCGGGAAGAGAACACCTGCATGCATGCACATGTGTGTGCTGTGTGTGTGTGTGTCGCGTGAGCGGAAGAGTGTGAGTGAGACAGTGGCGACAGAACAGAGAGAGACAGAGGAGGGGGAGGGGGGGCGACTATGTGTGTGTGAGCAACAGTGTGTGTGTGCGCGAGTGTCAACATGCCCTGCCGCCCCGACACCGACCAGTGCTTCCTCGATTGATTTCAATTTATAAATACTTACAGCCGGGCCACCGGCGGCCGCAGACTGCGCCCCCCACCACCAAAACAGAACAGACGAAAAAAAAGAAAAAAATCGGGCTTCCTGTCTCAGCTGTCTTCATAGTGTTCAGTTTGTCCTTACAGTCACGCGTCACCACGGAGGTCACAGCTCGGGCAGAATCTGGCCTCCAACGACCGCAGACAGTGACCATGCCAAAAAAGGCTTGTAATATCACTTTCCACAACCAGTGTCAAGCGGCCGGACCCTGATGCTAGCAAGCACTCCAAAAATACTGCAACTGAGAAGGGTGGGTGGGTGGCACGGCTTAGAGGGAATACCCCCGAGCCACGAAGATATTGTGAATTGGAGCGGTGCTAGCGACCCAAGCTGACGGAATGGAAGCTTAGGTGCCAAGCACCGCTCTCATCCTGTAATTCTCCTTCACACTTATAAATCCCAGCACAACAGAAAATCATATTTTTGTTCCATCTGTGATTCCATAGAAACCCAGGGGGGGGACAGGGAAGTCGAATTCAGACCCCATGCCCCAAAACTTTGAATTTTGACACCGGACTGGCGCCATGCCCTTCCCCTCTCGTAGTTACGTACATATACACCTATGAAAAAAACGGGCCGCGCGGGGGGGTCCCCCTCAGGGTGCTTTTCTAAAAACATCTTGTAACTTTCTACTCCGATCCCTGTTCGAAATGGGAGTGGGCGCGTTGGATTCCTTTTGTAAAGAGGAGTCCAAATCCACCCTCAGATTCCTAACACACCCAATACATATTGCAGGGGTGTGGGGGTGGGAGGTGGGGCGGCTGGTGTGGACCCCCGGTTCACAACCCCGGATCACACCCCCTGAGGGGGAGGATGCTCTGCAAACCTCTGATTGGGCTGGGAAAGGGTGCGTCGGATTCGTCTTATGGCACAGATGCCAAATGCATGGTCATTCATGTGGTGCATTGGTTAGGAGGATGTGTATGGGGCCTTGGTGTTTTGGGCTGAACTAAGGCGCGTGGCCGCCTTGCGACTCAATTTTGAGGAGTAGGATTGATTTGCACAACAAAAAATGCTATCATAGCAAGAGGATGATGTTACGAAGCTGCACACCAAGTTTCGGCTCCAACAAATAAGGCCAGGGTGTACCTCAGTGTTTTTGTTTAAAGGGTTCTGAATTAATTATCCACAGCCGGAAAGTGTGAAAATTTCACACTTTTCACACTTTTGGAGGCACTACATCCTGCTTGGGAAATCGCGCGCTTCGGGTTACATGTTGGCAGACTCTCTCTCTCTCTCTCCCACTAGCAAGATCCCCCCTGCCTACGAGAACGTCTGACCACCGCCTCCTTCCACGCCGGAAGGGCCTCAGAGCAGAGGTTCTTGGGAAGGATTTGGGAGCTCATGAATTCACGCTCACGGCCCGGAATGCGAGGGCCAAGAGGCCCCTGGCGGGGGTCCGGGGGCAGCGCCCCGGGCCGCTCGAAGCATTTTTTGTTAATAGAGCACTTAATTGCACAGGATTTGTTGGAAACTTGCTCAGCATTGTTCAGTCCCGTGCGCACCTGCACAGCACCTGCACATAATAGCTAGATCACGCGCCGGTTGAGCCCAAGCACCTCCCTTGAAGTGTGCCCACTCTTAGAAGAACTCCCCCTTCTCCTTCTCCGTCTCCACCTCCTTCTCCTCTGCCTCCTCCTTCTCCCTAGCTAGTAGCTCCACGGTGGAGACTCCACTGGTGGAGACTCCACTGGTGGAGACTCCACCAGTTCACCAGCGCCGCTCCCAGCGCCCAGCTCCAGTTTGCCCACCGCCGCGCCCAGTTACAGTTACAGTTACAGTTACATGGCATTCCAGCTAAGACAACACTAGTCCTAGTGCCACCGCCCTGTGAAGGACGATAGCCACCAGCCGGTTACCTGCCGTCTAGACTACCGCTCCCGCCGGCTAGTTTAGACCCAAACAAGTCCCTGAGGGACATGTCTGGCAAGGAGCGTATAGGAAAGGACCGTCCTCCTCCTGGCCTTTGAGGCCAACCACGCCGGCTGTGCCGACTGGCGGCGCTGAAGCAGAAAAGTCCCCGCCTGGCATGGTGCATGGTTGTCCAACTCCATGCATGGGGCTCTGCCTGCGCCCCATGCGTCATGCATAGCCAGGTCCCACCCTCCAGGGGGGCCTGGGCAAACAGAGTCGTCATGGCAGGCTGCCTGAAGACCAATGCCGACGCCAGTCACCGGCAGACGAGTGCCCCCGAGGGTGAGCGCGGTGACAAACGCTGCGATGGTGAAGCGGATAAACTCTGTTGTTGCCTCGGCGGTCACCACCGCTGAAGCCCTGATGGTAGCTCGCCCCCACGAGCAGCCATCTTGACCGATGTCCAGCATGCATTGACGGGCGCCAGCTCCTCCGCTCGTCGATCAACTCGTCGAGATCGGTGCCGCATGGCGTCCTGCATGGGAGGAGGATAAGGGCCGTCTCCCAGCACGGGTCGCGGCAGCGCCGCGGCTACTCGCCAAGCCATGACAGCGCCGGGCAAGCCGCTCCTGTAGTTTCCACCGAGGGACAGTCTAGCAGGAGCCAGGCCAGTCGTATTTTATCCCGCTCGTCAGCGGCACGGAGATCCTAGTCACCAGCAGCGCCGCATTGCTGGGTCCAGGGCTCGGCGACGAGAACGCGCCTCCGTTAATCGAGCCCCCAAATCTGCCTTTTCTAGGGTTTGGAAATTTTGAAATTTACATTGAGACACAGATTCGGAAAGCTCTCGTCGCGTAGATCATTTAAAACCTATAATGTGCCATTAGACTGGGGGAGCGTTCTTACCCCCACACTCGAATTTTCACAAAATGGTCATTCCGGCTGCGCAGCCGTGACCCGAATTATTTATTATACAGCCGGATCGCAGCCGGATGGCTGCGTGCAGCCGGGAACAAAAACACTGGTGTAGCTGGGGGGGGGGCCCGCCTTGGGGGACTTTTGAGAAACATGCAGGCATGGGGTCTGAGAAAAAATTCCTGACCCCCCCCCTGGCCCCTGCCCCTGGGTAAACCCTAAAAAATAATGAATTATTTCAGCCGAAAAACGCCCATGGCGGTCTACCGCTAAATAGTGGAAGCACTGACACCGACACACATGCAGTAACAGTTACATCGGCTTTCCAGCAAAGACTACCTTTAGTACCACCGCCTAGACCCAAGACACACATGCGCACCTGATATAGCTTCAGACGGTCCACATTGCAAGGCGTTGCCGCACCGGGCTCCTTTGACCCTCCAGCCGACGCGTCCCCTCCTCCCCCATCTGCCAGGAAGTGCCTTGTCAACAGTAGCGGCAGCTGCGCGGCAGCTGCCGTGGCAGCCGCTGCGCCGGCGCCCGCAACGGGCCCCGAGTCTGGATGGGCAGGGTGGGACAGGGTGGGTAGCGTGGGTGCGGGTGACACGGCACACGGCACGGATAATACCTGGAGACCTAGAGACCTGGTGCTTTGCGCACGCAACATGCCCCGTGGCTGGATGGCCGGGTTTATCCGGGGTAGGTGGGGTGGGGGTGGTACGGGTTTACAGGTTTACAGGACGCTCCCTCAGGGCGTAGTATTGAGGGGGTGGTACGTCACAGGGCACAGGTCAGCTGAAGACCTGGTTCAGTGCTTCCTCGATTGGTCGGTAGACCACCATAGGCGTTTTTCGGCTGAAATGCTTTTTTTTAGGGTTTACCGCCCGATTTGCTTGTTTTTTGTTTTTTCGTTTTTTCGTCTCTTTTCCCCTTTTTTCCGGGGGCGCAGCCTGCGGCCGCCAGTGGCCCGGCTGGTAGAGTTAATTGATTAAAATCAATCGAGGAAGCACTGAACTGGTTCAATGCGCAAACGATCCTGTGCCTTGATGGCCAGGTTGGTTTGGGGTGGATGCCAGGTTGGTGCTGGTGACACGCCACAGGGCACAGGTAAATGCTCGGCGACTATGTTGGATCGCATTGCAAGGCATTGGACAATAGGCAGCACAGGCGGGCAGCACAGGCGGGCCGCTCACATACTGTGGCAGTAGCAGTGGCAGGCGGCACAGTCGGAGGCAGCAACGTGCAGGCGGCTCAGTACCAGACGGCACAACACAATCAGCACAACACAGTAGCAGGTAGCACAGTGTGAGTGAGTAGCGCGAACGGTCACGTACCGCCACCGGCGCCGCCACCGGCGCCGACGCTGCCACCGGCGCCGACGCTGCCACCGGCGCCGCCACTTCCACCAGCGCCCGCGGCCGCACTCACGCCCGCCGCAATGCTGATGGGTGGCCCCACGGTGGCCGGCTGCTGCTGCTGCTGCTGCTGTTGCTGCTGCTGCTGCTGCTGCTGCTGCTGCTGCCCGACACCCGACGAGCGCTGCCGCGTTAGAGGTGACGGCGGCTGCTTCAGGATGGGGGACGGGCCCACGGTGGCCGGCTGCTGCTGCTGCTGCTGCTGCTGCTGCCCGACGGTGGATGAGCCCCCCCTCACAAGGCCATCCTGCTCGAGAGGCGGGGCCTGCTTCGTGAGCGCGGACACGTGCGCAAACTCGCCCATGTCTAGCAGGATGGCCTCGTTGCGGTGGCGGGGCTCGCGCCTAGGGGGGGAGGGCAAGGGCGGGGATTACATAAGTCAGTACAAGTCAGTTATGTTCATCTTAGCACAACTAACGCATGCCTATGGCGGGCAGCTGCAGGATGGCCTAGCTGCGGCATCGGGTCTCACACCTGCGAGCGGTGTGTCTTCAGCCCCAAACACTCCCTCCCCGGCGGGGAGTCCCTGCCCTTTTTACAACCCCCCTCCCCTTGCTCAAAACTGACTGAAACGCCATGGCCGGCACACACTGAAGCAGCAGATGATAACCAACGGCGTGCAGCTGGTTCGCGTTGGTCCTTGATTGAGGCCCAACTTAAATGTAAGGGCGCCTACGTTGCGCCCCGATCGTTTTTTTGGCTACTGCCTGCTGCCTGTCTGGTTTAGGCGCACGCAGGAATGCACGGCACGCCGCTTAGCTGCAGCACACCGCCTAGCTGCCTCGCTGCCTCCCCCCAACTGCTTACCTGCAGCAAACGCCAAATACTGACAGCTTTAGCAATCAGGCCGATCGGGACCCCCCCCAACCCCCCACGGACAGAAACATCAAACCAAAAGGCACGCTTTTCTGAACCAGTAGAGGATCGACGACGATGGCGCACGTAGCTGGGTGACGTTTAGACCTCAACGTTCAGTGATGATGGATGTCGCAGTCACGGACACCTCTAAAGGCGTATACGACCGCGCTCGACACGTATGGCCCGAGCATCTTACTGAGATGGCTGGCAGTTGGTGGTAGGGAACCCCAACTCTGTAAAGAGCATGGGCGCGCCCCAGGTCCCCTACCGCAGCGGCAACAAACGCTTGTTGAAGTAGGTGAGCGCATGTGGGGAAAGAAACGCGGGGCAGTTTCATCGCCAAGCGCCAAAAGAGAGAAAGGCCAAGACGTGGCTGGAGAGGATGTCAAGCCGGGCCGCAACCTCTAACGTAAGGCTTCAAGTCTTACCGACCCGCCTCACCTCCACCGACCCCCCCCCCCCCGAAACCCCAAGCCCTTCAAGACTCCCGACCAAACGGCATCTACTTGCCTGAACCAGCAGAGGATTGACGCCGACGCGTGCAGCTGGTTGTTGTCGAGGCTGTCTGCATCGACGGCACCGAGCTCCTGCATTGAGCGGGGTTTGATGTTTCAGTCCGTCGGACGCCTTTGATGGCGCATTAGACCCTAGGAAAGAGGCCGGCAGCTGTCAATGGGGTATGGGGGACGGGGTATGAAATATCCGGGGGTATCCCGGGGTATCCGAGGGTAAAACATCCCATTGCAATTCCTAAGCCCTAGGCGATGCAAGGGTCTCTCCCTCCTCTTCAGTGGAAACATGGATTACACATTATGAAGGCCTCCATCAGTTGGGGGGGGGGGGGGGAGGGGGGGACTGCTGCGGGGTGTGACTTCAATACACACAAGGAAATTTTTGCCAAGGGATATTTCTCACCCCGGTATGTTGCCTAGGATTTTGCAGAGTTTGCTTTCAATTTTTACAGTACGGTCCCCACACTTTGAGTCTCACAATGAAACTTAGGATGATATGTCATAGTAGGATGATATGTCATAGTTAGTTATAGTTATCATCATAGGCATAGTTATGGGTACCCCCACCTGCAAGGGCAGTTTGTGAAACAAAGACGCTCCATCGGCAGCAATCCCTATAAAACACCCCTATGCATTGGGAGGCAGCTGGTTGGCTGCTGCTGCCCCTCACACGTGATCCACAAGTGGTTGTCGGTGGGGGCAGGAGACTACTTGGATCGGCCTGTGAGTTGATGCATGCATGACGTACGCGCCGTTGGCGAGCTCCTGCGTGGCAGTGGCGCTGGCGCTGGTGGTGTGTCAATGGTGGCGGTGGCGCTGGTGGGGGTGGCGCTAGGTGGTAGGTGGTGGCGCTTGTGGTGGTGGCGCCGGTGGTGTGATGGTGGTGGTCGGGTGTTGGCAGGAGCGCAGCAGCTGCTGCAGCCAGAGGGTTTGCATAACTGTCGTCTCCGATCCGGCCGCCACTTCATCCATCACTGCACACGCGCTCAAGCACGCTCACGCTCACACACGCTCACGCAGAGGGCAGGTTCAGTAATTGCCATGGTGGCTCCTAGCTAGGCAGCGCGGAGCATTCGCACGTGTGGCCCTGATGCCTGGCAACCCCCCCCAACATATCCCTGTAGTAATTCCCTGTCACAGACTACCGTCCATACTGCTTGCCTTTGCAGGGGGGGGGGGGGTCGAAACTATTGTTTTTGTCCAATTGCGGGGGTCGTTTTCCGTCGTTGTTAGTCATTTTGACGCCCCAAATTACAAATTTCGACGATTTGTATTGGTTTCTCAACTTTGCGGGGGGCAAAAAAGGTACTTATTCGCAAAGGCAAACCGCATGTACGGTACAAACATTAGAATACCCATGTATCACATTGGGGCACTGTTTGGGGTGCTCTAACCAGCGGCAGCCGTAGTTTATCGGTCGGAAGCCGGCGGTTCCCTAGTCCACATAAGGTGGTCTGGAGTATCAGTTTGTTCGTTTGTTCGCTAGTAGAAGAGCAGCCTGCTTAGCTGGAAACCCCGTGTTACTTTTGTACTTTTGACTTGTTACTTGAATCACACCCTTGCATTCCCCCCCCCCACCCCCCGGGTTCCACTAGTAGATCCCCCCTAGACGTGTGGTCTAGGACTTAACTCACCGCCCAGGGTGCTCCGGGCGCATACGTGTGAAACCTGTATACCCTCCCCCACACAGAAAGCCCATTGTTCACCTGCGTCAAGTGGTTGACTGCCAGGAAGGTCGCCTTATCCATGAGGATCTATCCACCGCTGCCACGCAGACTACGTTTCATGCCCCCCCCCCCCACACACACACAAGCCTGCCCCAAGCCCCTACTCACCTGCGTCAAGTGGTTGACTGCCAGGAAGTTCGCCTTGTCCATGAGGATCTGCCCGCCGCTGCCACGCAGACTACTTATCATGCCCCCCCCACACACACAAGCCTGCCCCAAGCCCCTTTTCACCTGCGCCAAGTGGTTGACTGCCAGGAAGGTCGCCTTATCCATGAGGATCTATCCACCGCTGCCACGCAGACTACGTTTCATGCCCCCCCCCCCCCCCCCCACACACAAGCCTGCCCCAAGCCCCTATTCACCTGCGCCCTGCCCCGCCTTATCCATCTACACCGCTGCCACGCAGACTACGTTTCATGCCCCCCCCCCCCCCACACACACAAGCCTGCCCCAAGCCCCTATTCACCTGCGTCAAGTGGTTGACTGCCAGGAAGGTCTCCTTGTCCATCAGGATCTGCCCGCCGACGCCAGCGTCGCTCACGAGCTTTGCGTACGCCATGACAAAGGAGCTCGCGGCGCTGCGGGGTGTGGATGTGTGAAGTGTGGAGGTTAAGTGCGTTAGGGTGAAGAATCAGTGCGGAATGTGGGTGTGGAGGTTGGACGATTCTTGCGTAGGTGGAATGCCATAGCAAATAAGCTCGCGGCACAAGAGGGTTCACCTACACAAGTAGCCTGCTGGTAGCCACAATGCATGCTCCACACTCAACCGCGACCCACCTGGTGCCTCGCGGCAGCACGCTGCTTGCGATGCAAATGCAAAAGCAAAGCCCTAAAACTCGTTTTAAACTTTTAGCCCTAAAACACCAAGCCAGTGCAAGGGGGTTAGAGCGCACGGTGTGATCCCAACACGCACACAAACAGGCCTCCCACCTGGTTGCCACCTGGTCAGTGACCCCTGGGAAAGATTTTAGTAGTTAGTTTTCCCCCGGCTCGAGCAACGTTGACGGCTCATACCAGGCACAATTCATAGCGGGTGTTCACGCAACGCATGCCGTTGTGCTGCTCGCGACGAGAGCTTTTCAACGCACCCCTCCACGCCCTCTGCCTCAAGTGTGGGGTGAGATTCTGGGAAATGGGAAGTCCGGCCCCGAGCGGTATACGGATTGCAGGGGGATCACTGCACCTGGTGCCTTGCCCTAAAACTCGTTTGAACCTTTTAGCCGTAAAACACGAAGCCAGTGCAAAGGGGTTGGAGCGCGCGGTGTGATCCCAACACGCTCACAAACAGGCCCCCCACCTGGTGCCTTGCGGCAGCGCGCCTGTTGCGATGCCCATGCGCACGCGCAGCCCTGGGATCGGGTGAGCTAGCGTCGCTGGCGGTGCTGCCTCGCCGCCGCCACTTCCGTGCTTGCCTCCGCTACCACCGGCACCCGCACTACCACCGGCATCCCCGCTACTGCCCCCACAGCCACCGCCGCCACTGCCACCGCCGCCGCCGCTGCCGCCGCCGCCGTCGCCGCCGTCGCCGCCGTCGCCGCCGCCGCCGCCGCTGATTGCGAGCGTCGCCGCCGCGCTGTGGCCACGCGGGCGATCGAACGACACGGGGGCAGACGTCGGATAGAAGGGATTCCTGACGCCGCCGACGGCCGCCGACGCATCTGCGTGGGGGCGAGGGGTTGGGGTTGGGCGTGGGGTTGGGCATGCGATCGGGAGCGTCTTCTGAGCTTGATGCTGGTGCCGCGTGAGCAGGCAAGACCTGTCTGAATGGGACGTGGGTGGCTGGCATACACCTTTGCGTACCACTGGTAGGCTGGCGCGCTGACTGGCCTTACGGGCTCTCCTAGGTAGAGCCCCCCTAGGGGTACTTGTACAATACAGCCTCCACGCTTTGGATCTCACAATGACACTTTGTACGATGATAGATCACAGGTAGGGGCACACCTACGTGCGAGGGCAGGTTGTGAAACAAAGAGACGCTCCATCGGCAGCAATCCCTATAAAACAGGGGTAATTTTGCACCCCGCGCCCCCCTAGACTTCATGTCTAGGCCTGAAATCACGCCCCGGGGTCCTAGGGGCGCGTACAAGTAAACCTGTACGAAAAACGCATTGTGTACCAGCTTGCGCTTGGATTGAGGAGCGGAGGACACTTGGGAGGACACTGTTGTGACTATTTGTTGGATTGACTGCTTGGCTCGCAAAGCTTGACCTCACAGGACGCTCTCTCTATGAAGTGCTCGGGCCATACGTGCCAAGCACGGTCTTATACGCATGTAGAGGTGTTCCTGACTGTAACATCCACCATCATCATCATGATCATAGGCACGCTAGGGACAGAAATGCGAGGTGGCAGACTTGGCAGGGTGTGTGGGGCGGGGAGGGGGGTGAGTATGGCTGGGAGATAAGACGTGGTCGATTCCACAGTTCGTCGGACGCCCATGATGTCGTATTAGACTCGTTTGGTACTTGAGATAGAGGGTGAGAGAGAGAGAGAGAGAGAGAGAGAGAGAGAGAGAGAGAGAGATGGAGCGCAGTCACACCTAGCAAACAGAAGCCTCTGCTGCCGCTACGGTGGAGGTCCAGGGGACGCGATTCCGCGGGAGTTGCAGTTACAGTTACATCGGCTTTCCAGCAAAGACTACCTCTAGTCCTAGTACCACCGCCTAGACCCAAGTCCAGTTCTGGCCCTAACAATTACTTGTGA
Source organism: Chlamydomonas sp. UWO 241 (assembly GCA_016618255.1). Lineage (NCBI taxonomy): Eukaryota > Viridiplantae > Chlorophyta > Chlorophyceae > Chlamydomonadales > Chlamydomonadaceae > Chlamydomonas > Chlamydomonas priscui. The sequence continues at coordinate 35,204 of VFSX01000442.1, read as the reverse complement.
GGGGCGGTAGCCACCAGCCGGCTGCCTGCCAACGTGTAGTCCAGAGCAAAAAGGAGAGCTATTGTGCGACGCCTCCAAAATAGGTCCTAACTGCTTTCAGGGGATAGGGGGTCAAGTGGCGCTTGCCAATCTACTTGACCGCCGAGGTGGAGGGGCCGGCGCCTGAGGGGCAGCCGGACCGTACACCACGGCTCTCCATCTGACCCTATCCTGAGCACGCTCAAACGCCGTGTCAGAAAAAGTCTTCCAATCAGAACGAGATGGCCTAGATATACATTTAATGCAGTCTTGCAACTCCCATCGTCAGCGCCTACAGTCCAACGGAGGTCTGCTGCTGCCAAACGAGAGCGCAACCGCGCCAACCGCGCGGCCGACGCAGCTGTGCAGAGAGACAGGGAGAGGTGGATCGGCCAGCAGGTGGCGGAGGCGTAAGACATGCTACGCAAGAAGAATCTGCGCCAGTTTGCGCGCGCGTGCGACAGGCTGGCGGGCCGCAGCCGCAGCCATCAGATCCCACCTGCCATGCGGGACGTCTCGGGCGCGCTGCACAGCGGTCCAGACGGGGTGCTGAAGGCCATGACAGAGTCATTCGACAAGCTATATGGCGGGGAGACCAAGCTCAGCGACGAGACCCTGAACCAGCTGGAGAACGATGTAGCGGCGTTTGAGCTCACACGCGCCACAGAGGTGGACGAGGCGCACGGGCGCCCCCCTGACCTGGCTGAGACGGAGGCGTGTGTGCGAGCGTTGCGCTCGGCCGCCGCTCCGGGCGGTGACCAGCTGGACGCCATGCTGTTGCGGTGCCCACCTGCCATCGCATGGCTCCACCGGGTCATCATCGCCGTATGGCGGTCGGGGAGAGCCCCGAGGGAATGGAAAACTGCTATTATCACACCGTTATATAAGGGGAAGGGTCCGCGTGACTCCCCTGGTAACTACCGCGGTATAAGCCTTCTCTCTATTGCCGGGAAAGTGTACGCTGCCATACTTCTGCACCGCGTCTCCACGCAGGTTGATGGTCAGTTGCATGAGGCTCAGTGTGGTTTCAGAAAAAGCAGAGGCACTGTTGATGCGATTTTTACTCTGCGCTCGCTGAGCGCGGCACATGCCGAGTACAAACAATGCATGGCTGTGGCATTTGTCGACTATTCTAAAGCTTACGATTGCATAAACCGTGCGGCACTGTGGAGAGTCCTTAGATTATATAGTGTTCATCCGCACATTATTGATCTGTTGGAGGATCTTCACACCAACACCGCAGCTGCCGTGCGGCTGGCTGGGAAAATCGGGCACGATTTCCCCGTGCTCCTGTGTTGTTCAATGTTTTTTATTGACCACATAGTGAAAAAGGCGCTAGACATGATGCCAGAGGGGGCTGGCGTGTCAGTCGTGACCCGAGCCGGCGGCTCTGTGTTGTCGTCGTCGGTTGAGCGCATAGTAATGCTGATGCATGCCGACGATTTATGTTTGTTCTCACATGACCCAGCTCATGCTTATGCTGAAAATCCTTGACAAAGTGTCCTCTAGCTTTGGCATGCAAATCAACGCCGCCAAGACAGAAGTGATGATTTTGCCAGCAGATTTTGACGCGGATCTGCCCACGTTTGCGCTGACTGGTGGTGAAGTGAAGACCGTCTCTGCATTTAAGTATCTAGGGAGTTGGATAACCCAGAGTGGTGGTGTGGAAAAGGAGATCGGTGTGCGTGTCGGTCGCGCGCTGGGCGTGTTTGCGTCTTTTGATCAGATTTGGGCCAGCAAGAAGATGCAAGTGCAGTCTAAGATGCGGGTTTACAACACTTTCGTGCTGCCCCACTTTCTGTACGGCTGCGAAACATGGGCCCCTACTAAAACACAACTGACTCGATTGGAGGTTGCCCACTCTAACTGCCTTCGTCGCATTCTGGGTGTGCGCCTGGTCGACCGGCACAGATTAACTTATATTCGGCAGGCGTGCGACACTGAGCCAATTGAGAGCCTTGTGGCAAAGCGATCAATGCAGTGGCTAGGCCATGTGATGCGCATGCCGGCTTCTCGTCTTCCTCGTACGACTTTTGACTGCACAATGGATGTGGCTCGGCAGCAAGGCCGGCCTCCAGCCTCCTCCCGACGCTATTTTCTTAAGCTACTGATTCAGCAGCTAGGCGAAACTAGTGGCACTCGTTCTGATTGGAAGACTTTTTCGGACACGGCGTTTGAGCGTGCTCAGGATAGGGTCGGGTGGAGAGCCGTGGTGTACGGTCCGGCTGCCCCTCAGGCGCCGGCCCCTCCACCACGGCGGTCAAGTAGATTGGCAAGCGCCACTTGACCCCCTATCCCCTAGAAGCAGTTAGGACCTATTTTTGAGGCGTCGCACAATAGCTCTCCTTTTTGCTCTGGGACTACACGTTGGCAGGCAGCCGGCTGGTGGCTACCGCCCCTCACAAGTAATTGTTAGGGCCAGAACTGGACTTGGGTCTAGGCGGTGGTACTAGGACTAGAGGTAGTCTTTGCTGGAAAGCCGATGTAACTGTATGTATGCCGACGTTTACATGCACACCTATGTTACGGCTGCATGGGCTCCTATACAGTGCTGCTGCTGCTGCTGCACAAACACACACGCACACACACATGCACACGGACACACACACACGAACACACACACACACACACACACGCGCATGCACACACACGCACCTCTGTCGGCGTGTGTGAACGAGCCCTTGAT
>VFSX01000442.1:25000-27500 GCA_016618255.1 Chlamydomonas sp. UWO 241 | reverse complement strand
TGAAGAGCACACGCAGCACACCGCCCCCGCGTGGCTCCACGCCGATGCCCCCGACGATGAGAGTTAACAATCCACTACCGGCGGTCACAGGGGCTCGATTAACGGAGGCGTGTTCTCGTCGCCGAGCCCTGGACCCAGCAATGCGGCGCTGCTGGTGACAAGGATCTCCGTGCCGGTGACGAGCGGGGTAAAATACGACTGGCCCGGCTCCTGCTAGACTGCCCCTGGGTGGAACACTTCAGGAGCGGCTTGCCCGGCGCTGCCATGGCTTGGCGAGTAGCTGCGGCGCTGCCGCGGCCCGTGCTGGGAGACGGCCCTATCCTCCCCCCATGCAGGACGCCATGCGGCACCGATCTCGACGAGTTGATCGACGAGCGGAGGAGCTGGCGCCCCTCAATGCATGCTGGACATTGGTCAAGATGGCTGCCCGTGGAGGCGGGCTACCATCACGGCTTCAGCGGTGGTGACCGCCGAGGCAACACAGAGTAAATCCGCTTTCACCAATCGCAGCGTTCGTCACCGCGCTCATCCTCGGGGTCGCTCGTCTGCCGGTGACTGGCGTTGGAAGGTCTTCAGGCAGCCTCCATGACAACTCTGTCGTCCATGCACCCCTGGAGGGTGGGACCTGGCCATGCATGAGGCATGGGGCGCCGGCTGAGCCCCATGCAAACGAGAGCTGGACAGCCATGCACTGCCAGGCGGGGACCGTTCCAGTCAGCGCCAGTCGGCTCTGCCGGCTTGACTGGCCACAAGGCCACTACTGTGACCCTGAGGAAGGTCCTCTCCTATATGCTCCTTGCCAGACATGTCTCTCAGAGACCGCTGTTTGGGGTAGTCTAGCCGGCGGGAGCGGTAGTCTATCGGCCGGGAGCCAGCGGTACTCTAGTACTTAAGTGTGCTGGAGTATCGGCGGGTGTCTCTAGTAGAAGAGTAGCCTGCTTAGCTGGAAACCCCGTGTTACTGTTACTGTTACCGGCGGTCACACATTCGGTTCCATAGCTCCAGCGGGACTTAGAGAGCAGGCCCCAGGCCCACCAAAAGGTCAAGCTACAAAATTAGCTCCCCGTCCACACTTGGTGGCGGGCGCCAAGCAAGCAGCACCACAGTGCAGGCTCCACACCCAGCCTTCCTGTGGCCGGAGGTCGGGCCCAAGGTATAAAACCATGAAGGGATCAAGAGATTGTTAGCACCAGAACTGGACTTGGGTCTAGGCGGTGGTATCAGGACTAGAAGGTGGTCTTCGCTGGAAAGCCGATGTTACTGTTACTGTTACTGTTACTGTTACGGTTACTGTTACTGGACCAAGAGAGCGTGAAGTGAGGTGCTCTGATACTGGGGCGGCATGCAGGCAAGTGTGTGGGGCGTGGCTGGGTGCTGATTGGCGGGCACGGAATGGTTAGGCGGATGAATGAGGCAGTAAGCGTCCCCCTCCTGCGGGCACAGGCTGTAACAGGTGCAGTCAGCCGTTCACATCAGGTTTCCAGTGAAGACCACCTTCTAACAGTTACAGTAACATCTGCTATATATCAAAGACAACCGTCTAGCCCCAGTACCACCGCCTAGACCCAAGTCCATTTCTGGCCCTCACAGTCACTTGTTCGGGGCGGTAGCCACCAGCTGGCTGCCTGCCAGCGTGTGGTCCTAGAGCAAAAAGGAGGGCTATTATGCGACGCCTCCATCTGGACTGTCCTGTGCAATCAAAGACCACCTTCTAGCCCCAGTACCACCGCCTAGACCCAAGTGCAGATCTGGCCCTAACAATCACTTGTTCGGGGCGGTAGCCACTAGTCAGTCAAGGTTGTCAGAAATAGCGACGTCGGCTTTCAGTGGGTATGCAGTGATGAAGATGCATTCATTTCAATTTGAGTTGGTTTTATCCATCACAATCAATGACCAGCGGGACACGGAAAAGCTACACGCAAGGTCAAGCTACGCACGAGGTCAGGCTACAAAAGTGGCCCACAGTAGCGCCACCCACATGAGGTGGCGGGCGCAAGGGAAGCAGCACCGCAAGCCTGGCACCACGTTCAGCCCTGAAGCAGCCAGATTCATGATGGTGCGCAGCTGCAGCGTAGCGGGAATCTGTGGCATGGTGGGCGCAGCGATGGTGGGCAGTGATGCAATGCTTCCTCGATTGGGCGGTAGACCGCCCTAGGAGGCTCCAAGGCGATTTTCCGGCTGAAAGAATCAATTGTTTTGGGGGGGGAGTACCGCCTCTTTTTTTGTTTTTTTCCGGGGGCGCAGCCTGCAGCCGCCGGTGGCCTGGCTGTAAGAATTAATTCATTAAAATCAATCGAGGAAGCACTGCCTCTTTGTACCCAAGAGTGCACACACACCTGCTCGATCAGGAACCCGTGGCCCACTTGGCCTTGCCGAGGAGGCTTGCGTGTGTATACACATGGTTTGAGGCAGCGCCCTGCGGGGGATAGCAGGCCCCCAAAGGAAAGCCCCCAGCTGTTTTTGCCCCCGCTGTCCTTTTTACAAGGGATAGCGGTGTGTA
>VFSX01000442.1:0-17500 GCA_016618255.1 Chlamydomonas sp. UWO 241 | reverse complement strand
GCTGAGGATGGAGTTGGGGAGCGTGCCGCTGCGATTTAGGGCAGTGCTTCCTTGATTGGGCAGTTGACCGCCATATGCGTTTCTTCGGCTGAAACCATTTATTGTTTTTTTTAGGGTTAACCGCCCCATTTGTTTGTGTTTTCGCGTTTTGTTTTCGTTTTTTCCGGGGGCGCAGCTTGCGGCCGCCCGTGACCCGGCTGTAAGAATTAATTCATTGTAATCAATCGAAGAAGCACTGGTTGAGTTTTTTTTGTGTGTGTCGGCCAGGAAACATTCCTGTGTCAACACAAATGCCTAGGCAGCGCAACAGCTGGTTGGTCGTGCCTACCACACAGTGATTTTCTTTTCAGATTTTTTACTCAATTATTCCACAGCCGGATTTTGCTTTGACCGCGTTGACCTATGACCTCCCATTGACCATGTGTCATCACGTATAGGTCATTTGAACGCTCTTGATGAGCTCTATTTGGCTGGCTCGCCAGACTTCCAATCCGCTGAATGGGTTGAGCTGTGGTCAAGGTCAAAGTACAGCCGGAATAAAGCCAAATGGCTGTGTAGAGCCGAAAAGGAAAATACTGCTACCACAACCACTATATCGTTACCCCGGCGGTGCAACGATGATGAAGTTGTTTTACAATCCACTGCCGGCGGTCACACGTTCGGTTCCAAAGCTCCAGCGGGACTTAAGAGAGCAGGCACGAGGCCCACCAAAAAGGTCAAGCTGCAAAAGTAGCCCACGGTAGCGCCAACCACGTAGTGGCGGGCACAAAGCAAGCAGCACCACAGTGCAGGCTCCACACCCAACCCCTCGAGTGGCCGGAGGTGCAAGGTACACGCATGCGATGATGGCTCTGTTACAGTGCAATACAATTCACACGACAAGCACGCACATGCACGCACCTGAGGTGGTTGTCGTTGAATAACGCACGTTGGAGCTGCGTGGGGTGGGCGGAGAGGGGTTGATGTTATTGTTGTTGTTGTTGTTGTTGCTGCTGCTGCTGCTGCTGCTGCTGCTGCTATTGTTGTTGCTGCTGCTGCTGCCGCTGCTGCTGCTGCTGCTGCTGCTGTTGCTGCCGTTGCTGTTGCTGTTGCTGTTATTCTTGTGTGTTTGGTGTTGTCAAGGTTGTGGGTTGTTGTTGCTTAGGATTGCGGGGAGGTGAGTTGGAGAGAGAGAGTAGTGCTACACATCCACTGCCGGCGGTCGCAATCAGTTCCAACGACCCAGCGGGACTATCAGACAGCAGGCACAAGGCCCACCAAAAAGGTCAAGCTACAAAGGTAGCCCACAGCGGCGCCACCCACACTAGGTGGTGAGCGTCAAGCAGCAGCACAGGCCACAGGCGCAGGCCACAGGCACCATCAAAGCCCCTCAGGTGGGTGGAGGATAGCCCAAGGTATAAAAACATAAAGGGAACAGAGGCCTCGCGAGTTGGAGACAGGGGTTAGAGCTGTGTGTCCTGGGGTGTGTGTGCGTCTGGTGAGCAAAGAAGGGAGGACAGTGGATCATAGGGACACACGTGCATGTGCACAGGCATCCATTCACTCAAACCATCCACCAAAGCTTTACACGAGCGTGAGCCGCATGCACCGGCAATGCATGTACTAGCAATACAAATGCACATGCATTCACAAGTGTGCACACACGCACGCGCGCCACCAAACCTTGTTGGCCTCCCCAAACTCTTCCGGGATTGTGCCAGTAAGCAGATTCTCCTGAAGGTCGAGGTAGGAGAGCGAGCTGCGTGCGTGTGTGTGTGTGTGTATGTGTGTTTTGTCCTAAAGTTTGAGGTAGGAGCGGGAGCTGCGTGTGTGTGTGTGTGTGTGTGCGTGTGTGTGTGTGTATGTGCGTGTGTGTTGTCCTGAAAATCGAGGTAGGAGAGCGAGCTGCATGTGTGTGTGTGTGTGACACCCTGCTATGTGTGTGTGTGTGTGTTGTCCTGAAAGTCGAGGTAGGAGAGCGAGCTGCGTATGTGTGCGCGTGTGTGTGTGTATTTGTGTGTGTGTGTGTGTGTGTGTGTGTGTGTGTGTGTGTGTGTGTTTGCCCTCACCGTGATGCAAGGAAGTCGCTGAATTTCCCCATTCCCGTTTTTGTGGGAAAGTGTGGACATTGCCGCTTTCACACTTTGCAGCGAAGCAAGGTCTCGCGATTCTCTCCTGGCGGGCTATGCGAGCATCCAACCATGTCCAGTGATTTTGGGGGAGGGCGGGGCCTAACTATATTTGTTTACTCCTCGGGTTCTTCCCTGTGACCCGGGGTGTTTTGGCTTGAGGGTCTCTGACTTTCTCTCTCTGGTTTTGCCTTTTAACAGGACCCGCTGAACGCGATGCAACTCTCCAGTGGATGGCAATACTGCTTTTGTCAGGGGGAGGGGGAGGGACGGTGCTGAGACACTCCGGGCCGTGTGGGGCCCTGAGGGTGGCGGAGGAGTTGAGGTGGGAATAAGTTAGGGGCGCGCCACCTCAGTGTTTGTCGAGTGTGGACATGGGCTTGTATTCCCGCATTTGGCTCTCAGAACCGTGTGGGGTAGTTCTTTGTGGTTCGTCACGACGGGGGACTGTGCTGGGGGGTTGGTGTGCGCCTCGCTGACTGGAGCCTTTTTGGGTAATTGTGTTTTTACTCAGGGTCTAGGCAGGGTCAAGGCAGGGTCTAGGCGCTCCCGTTGTGTTAGGCATTCGACGACGATGACGATTCTCTCCCGATGCCCCGCCCCCCCCCCCCAGCCGTTTCCCCCCGTTTTCCCGGGTTTGACCCCGCGGCGATAACGACACCACTGGTAAAACAAGTGCGGGCCAGCAAGCGTCAAGCCAGACCAGGGCAAGCCGTTCAACGCTCCGGGTCCCTTCCTCAATCTCAACCAGCCGGATGCGTTTTTTTAGTCGTAATTTCAACCAGCAGCGCAAGCCCGATTCGGCTTGCGCGGAAATGCGCTTTTGCGGGTCTCTGTCTCAGCTGTGTTCGTAGTGTTCAGTTTGTCCTTGCAGTCACGCGTGACCACGGACATCACCGCTCGGGCAGAGTCTGGCCTCCACCGGCCGCAGGTGACCCGCCCAAAAGGCATGGCAGTCAGGTTTTGCAGGTTTTACACGTACGCGCCCGGAGGACCCCGGGGCGTGAGTTCAGGCCTAGACTACACGTCTAGGGGAGCTCTACTAAGAGAGCCCGCAAGGCCACGCAGCGCGCCAGCCTACCAGGGAAACAAACAGAAAAAGGAAGTGGCCCCCCCCCCCCCCCCGCCACTACACAGGCGCCAGCTAGCTATGGATCAAGGGGGGTTTCGGGGTCTCGGTCGTGGTTTTGTGTCGGCTGGCTCAAGCTGTCGTCGTGTGCCTATGATGCTGTGGAGCTGATTGATCGCTGTCGTGTGCAGTTTCTGGCAGCATGGCCTTAGCCTGGTCGTGCATGGCAGACACCCTGACCGATTTTGAGCGGCCGGACAATGAAGCTAGCACTCCTAAAAGACTACATCAGAGAAGGGTGGGTAGGTGGCACGGCTTAAGAGGGAGCAACTCCGAGCCGCAAAATGATTGATAATTGGAGCGACCCAAGCTTAGAGGGAACACCTCCAAGCCACAAAATGATTGAGAATCGGAGCGGCGCTAGCGACCCAAGCTGACGGAATGGAAGCTTAGGTGCCAAGCCACCGCTCTAAGTCCTGTACTTCTCCTTCAAACTATTAAATCTCAGCAGCACCAGTTCTGAGTTTCTAAACTCATGTTTTCTGTATGTGATTCAATAGAGAACTCCCGTTGGGGGTTTGTTGACGGAATCCTGGTTCACACCCACCCCAGGTCAGTGAAGAACGCGTGCGCAATGGTCCCCGTGAGCTTGTTGTGACCAAACGAAACCTCAGTTGCCATGCGCATGTTGTCGGTGTCGAAGGGGATGTTGCCTGCGTGCGTGTGTGTGCGTGTGTGTGTGTGTGTGTGTGCGTGCGTGCGTGCACGCGTGCGTGTGCGTGCGCGCGTGCATGCGTGCGTGCGTGCGTGCACAATCGTAGTAACATGGAGGCACCCACCCGCCATCTTGTTGTACGAGAGGTCGAACCCGAGGATGTACGAAATAAACCGCCGCCTCAGTGTCACGTCTGCAATGACTGGCGCACTGAAGTTGTTGTTGCTGAGGAAGGCGAGGCGCATCTGCGTGGTCAGTGTGTGTGGGGGGGGGCGGGGGGGTGAGTCAACATTGGCGCAAGCACCTTGAAAGCGGTTGTTTTTGTGGATCGACCTGCTGAAGTTGTTGCTGCTGAGGAAGGCGGGGCGCATCTGCGTGGCCTGTGTGTGTGTGTGTGTGTGTGTGTGTGTGTGTGCGGGGGGGCGGGAGGGGGGGGTGAATCAGCAGTGGCGCAAGCACCTTGAAAGTGGTTGATGTTTGTGGATCGACCTGCTGAAGTTGTTGCTGCTGAGGAAGGCGGGGCGCATCTGCGTGGCCTGTGTGTGTGTGTGTGTGTGTGTGTGTGTGTGCGGGGGGGCGGGAGGGGGGGGGTCAGCATTCGGGCAAGCACCTTGAAAGCGGTTGTTTTTGTGGATTGGCCCGCTGTTGTTGTTGTTGCTGAGGAAGGCGGGGCGCGTCTGCATGGTCAGTGTGTGTGTATGTGTGTGTGTGTGTATATGTGTGTGTTAGGGGGGGGAGCCGGCAGTGGCGCAAGCACCTTGAAGCGGTTGTTGCTGAGGAAGGAGGGGCGCATCTGCGTGGCCATTGTGTGTGGGGGGGGAGGGGGCACGGGTTTGAGTCAGCATTCGGGCAAGCAACTTACAAGCAGTTGCTGTTTGTGGATTGGCCCGTTGTTGTTGTTGCTGTGGAAGGCAGGGCGCATCTGCGTGGCCAGTGTGTGTGTGTGTGTTTGTGTGTGTGTGTGTGTGTGTGTGTGTGTGTGTGTGTGTGTGCGTATGCGGGGGCGGGGGGGGGGTTGAATCAGCAGTGGCGCAAGCACCTTGAAAGTGGTTGATGTTTGTGGATCGACCTGCTGAAGTTGTTGCTGCTGAGGAAGGCGGGGCGCATCTGCGTGGCCTGTGTGTGTGTGTGTGTGTGTGGTGTGTGTGCGGGGCGGGAGGGGGGGGTGAATCAGCGTGCGCAAGCACCTTGAAAGTGTTGATGTTTGTGATCGACCTGCTGAGTTGTGCTGCTGAGGAAGGCGGGCGCATCTGCGTGGCCTGTGTGTGTGTGTGTGTGTGTGTGTGTGTGCGGGGGGCGGAGGGGGGTCAGCAGTGGCGCAAGCACCTTGAAAGCGGTTGTTGTTTGTTTGGATCGGCCTGCTGAATTGTTGCTGCTGAGGAAGGCGGCGCCTGCTGGCCCTGTGTGTGTTGTGTTGTGTGTGTGTGTGTGTGTGTGTGTGCGGGGGGGCGGGAGGGGGGGTCAGCAGTGGCGCAAGCACCTTGAAAGTGGTTGTTGTTTGTGGATCGGCCTGCTGAAATTGTTGCTGCTGAGGAAGGCGGGGCGCATCTGCGTGGCCTGTGTGTGTGTGTGTGTGTGTGTGTGTGTGTGTGTGTGCGGGGGGGCGGGGGGGGGGGGTCAGCAGTGGCGCAAGCACCTTGAAAGTGGTTGTTGTTTGCGGATCGGCCTGCTGAAGTTGTTGTAGCTGAGGCAGGCAAGGCGCATCTGCGTGGCCAGTGTGTGTGCGTGTGTGTGCAGGGGGCGGGGGAGTCAGCATTCGGGCAAGCACCTTGAAAGCGGTTGTTTTTGTGGATCGACCTGCTGAAGTTGTTGCTGCTGAGGAAGGCGGGCGCATCTGCGTGGCCAGTGTGTGTGTGTTGTGTTGTGTGTGTGTGTGTGTGTGTGTGCGGGGCGGGGGGGGGGTGAATCAGCAGTGGCGCAAGCACCTTGAAAGTGGTTGATTTTGTGGATCGACCTGCTGAAGTTGTTGCTGCTGAGGAAGGCGGGGCGCATCTGCGTGGCCTGTGTGTGTGTGTGTGTGTGTGTGTGTGTGTGTGCGGGGGGGCGGGAGGGGGGGGGTCAGCAGTGGCGCAAGCACCTTGAAAGTGGTTGTTGTTTGTGGATCGGCCTGCTGAAATTGTTGCTGCTGAGGAAGGCGGGGCGCATCTGCGTGGCCTGTGTGTGTGTGTGTGTGTGTGTGTGTGTGCGGGGGGGCGGGAGGGGGGGGGTCAGCAGTGGCGCAAGCACCTTGAAAGTGGTTGTTGTTTGTGGATCGGCCTGCTGAAGTTGTTGCTGCTGAGGAAGGCGGGGCGCATCTGCGTGGCCTGTGTGTGTGTGTGTGTGTGTGTGTGTGTGTGTGTGTGTGTGTGTGTGTGTGTGTGTGTTGTGTGGTGGGTGGCCGGGGGCGGGAGGGGGGGAGTCAGCAGTGGCGCAAGCACCTTGGAAGTGGTTGTTGTTTGTGGATCGGCCTGCTGAAGTTGTTGCTGCTGAGGAAGGCGGGGCACATCTGCGTGGCCTGTGTGTGTGTGTGTGTGTGTGTGTGTGCGGGGGGGCGGGAGGGGGGGGGTCAGCAGTGGCGCAAGCACCTTGAAAGTGGTTGTTGTTTGTGGATCGGCCTGCTGAAGTTGTTGCTGCACACACACACACACACACACACACACACACACACACACACACATGCACGTACATGCACGTACACGCGCACGCACAAACACGCATGCATAAACACGCATGCATAAACACGCGTGCACGCACACACACACGTTTGTGTTGTCAGTCAGCGTGGGCGCGGGCCCCGAAAATCTGTTGCGCATCGCCCAGAAGTTCACGAGCGCCTTGCAGCCAGAGATGTCGAGCGTGCCAGTGAGCTGGTTGTCGTTGATGAAGAGATCGGTGAGGCGAGACGCGCGGTTGCCGATGTCCCTGCGGTTTGATAGTACGAGGGAAGCATAACTGCGGCGGCTATTTCGGTTGGAGGGGAACAGCATAGGTTTTTTGGGGACGTGTCAGCTGCTTGTCGTTGGTGAAGAGATCAGTCAGGCCAGATGAGAGGTTGTCGATGTCCCTGCGGTTTGATAGTAGGAGGGAAATAGAATGCAACAGTCGGTTAAGTTGAGGAGCGGTGTGTCGTGTTTGGAGCAGCGTCGGCTGGTTGTCGTGGATGACGATATCTGTCAAGCGAGATGAGAGGTTGCCAATGCCCCCGCGAATGGACAGTAGGTGGGGACAGTAGAGGTTTGGGTTTAGGGTTTAGGGTTTAGGGTTTAGGGTCAAACCCGTAGACTGCGGCAGCCATTTCGAGGGGGAAGAGCGTAGCTTCTGTCTTGCCTGGAACAGCCAGCTGTTATCGGTGATGAGCCGATCGGTCAGGGAGACAAGACGCCGCCAGTGCGTCATCAATTGATTTCAGTTGACTAATTCTTACAGCCCGGCCACCGGCGGCCGGGGGCTGCGCCCTCACAAAAATCGGGGTGCATAAAACAATCGGGCGGTTAACCCCCCAAAATACATTAGCCGGAAAAACGCCTATGATGATGATGGATGTTACAGTCAGGGACACCTCTAAAGGCGTAGAAGACCGTGCTCGGCGCGTATAGCCCGAGCACCTTACTGAGATGGCTGGCTGTTGGTGGTAGGGAACCCCAACTGTGTAAAGAGCGTGGGCGCACCCCTAGGTCCCCTACGGCAGCGGCAGGAAACGCTTGTTGAAGTAGGTGAGCGCATGTGGGGAAACGGAAACGCAAGGCAGGTTCATCTCCAATCGCCCCAAAAAGACACACCCCGTGGGGAGAAAGGCCAAGACGTGGCCAAAAAGGATATCAAGCCGGGCCGCAACCTCTAACGTGTGGGGTTTTCTAACTGGGATTTCAACCAGCATACACAGGATTCTCAACCTGTTACCCTTAACCCGGCTCTGAGCAAAAGCCGACCCCTTGTTGTTGCACCGAGCACGACATTGTACGTGTCGCAGGCCCCCCCCCCTGCTGCAGGGGGGAGGCACAGAAGGACTCGGTGAGGGGCACATCCCTAAGCCTAACTACCGAAAAGGGGGCTGGAAAAGGCGATCAGTAGTGACCAACAATGTGGGATTTGGTAATAGGTTAGAGAGCAAGCTTGCCCCCCCTATGGCGGTCTACCGCCCAACTGAAGCAACACTGGACGCCGCCAATGTCCCTGCAGAGTGATGGTAGGGAGGGCAACATACTGCGGCAGCCATTTCGAGGGGAAGAGCGTAGCTTTCGTCTTGCTTGGACCAGCTGGTCTGCAGTCAGCTGTTTGTTGTTGTTGTTGTTGTTGTTGTTGTTGTCGTTGTTGCTGTTGTTGCTGTTGTTGTTGTTGTTGTTGTCGTTGTTGTCGTCGTTGTTGTTGTTGTTGTCGTTGTTGTTGTTGTTGTTGTTGTCGTTGTTGTTGCTGTTGCTTTTGTTTTTGTTTTTGTTTTTGTTTTTGTTTTTGTTTTTGTTTTTGTTTTTGTTTTTGTTTTTGTTTTTGAAGAAATCGGTCAGCTGAGACGAGCGGCTGTCAGCGTTCCTGCGCATCGGTAGGAGGGGACACACGGCAGCAGCCAGGGAAGAGTGCAGGCTGCGCCAGCGGCAGAGGTGGTTGTGGTTTGCGGTGGGGGGGGGGGTTGTGGGAGGGGAAACACATCATATAAGCCGCCGTGGACGGCGTCAGCCTGCCCGTCTGCCTGGCTATGAATCTCGCGCGCTTTGTGCACGACGTCTCTGGCCGGGATAGGCCGGCTGGTGGCGGGGTCGTGTCCGCGTCGTTCCTCAACGCCAAGCCTGCCGTCGGGGGCATTGGTGTGGAGTTGCGCCGGGGCGGCGTGCTACGTGTGCTCTTTACCGTGGCGTCTGACGCTGTGGCCGACACCGTCGTGCGCTCCCGCCGCAACCTGCGCGACGTGGACCCGTCGGCTGCTGTCTTCGACGTCCTCAGTGACAGCGAGGAGGCGCAGCACCGGGCGCTGTGGCCCGCTTTCCTCGCCGCCAAGGCTGCGGGGAAGCGGGCGCAGTTCCACCGCGCGCGCCTCGTAGTTGACGGCGAGCGGGTGCCTGCACCTGCTTGCTAGATGGCATTCCTCTGGGGGTGTTTTTGAAGGGGAGGTGGCGCCACACGCGTGCGGTGGCGTGTGCGGTGTGGTCGCTGAGTAGAGTGCTGCGGCGGGTGTGCTACTAGCCCCGCTTCCGGTGGTCTGGGGGAGGTTTTTTTGGTCCCTTCATGGTTTTATACCTTGGGTCCGCCCTCTGGCCATTTGAGGGGCTGGGTGTGCAGCCTGCACAGTGGTGATGCTTGCTTGGCGCCCGCCACCAAGTGTGGATGGCGTTACCGTGGGCTACTTGTAGCTTGACCTTTTGTGGGCCTTGAGCCTTGATTCTCTAAGTCCCACTGGAGCTTTGGAACCGTACGTGTGACCGCCAGAAGTGGATTGTAAAACTCTCATCATCATATAAGCTGCCTTCTGTGGACCAGTGTCGGCTGGCTGCCGTTTGTGACCAGATCAGAGTCAAGGCGGTGGGTTGCCGACCTACTCCTGAAAATGTGTGCATGCCCTACAAGAGTTTTTCGCGTCTCAACCGCGGCGTAGCGGCGTCGTAGAACGGCAGCAACCACGTCTCAGATGCTGCTTCGCTGCGGACCTTTGTGGAAATGTGGCGTCCTAACCGCGTCTCAACGGTTTAGCCGTCCTGGTGCCCGAGACCTGGCGCACACTCGTGCACGGGTCGCATCGTGTAGCGGCGTCAATCCCAGTGCTTCCTCGATTGATTTGAATTAAATCATTCTTACAGCCGGGCCACCGGCGGCCGCAGGCTACGCAAAAAAAACGAAAAATAAAAAATCGGGCGGTAAACCCAGAGGTAAACCCTAAGAAAAACAATGTATTATTTCAGCCGAAAAACGCCTATGGCGTCTACCACCCAATCGAGGAAGCACTGGTCAATCTGCTGAGTGGCTTAGCGGCATCCTAAGCATCAGCCTGCAGGCGTCTCAGCCGTGGGTGTGCTGTCGCAACCGCGGTTGAGAGCGACATACTCTGGTGATGATGATGGTGGATTTTACAGTCGTGCGTGACGCACCTAACAGGCAGCGTATTCGATCTTGCTCGGCGTATAGCGCGCCCTAGCGCTACATACGGGCGGCTGGCTACTGGTGGTGGGGCTAGTGGGTCGGGGCTGGACCTAGACAGGGCACTCGGCCCCCAGATCTGACTCCTCCCCGTGGGGGGCACGGCCGGGGTTCACAAGCCCGCGGGATCGTATCCCCTAGACCTCCACCGTAGCGGCAGCAGAGGCTACTGGTAGCGATGCGGTTTCTGAGCATGTGCAGGCAAGCAGCACACCCATGAGCGACGCTGCCCAGCATGAACTCGACGCAGGCTACATGCCCAGCGGGGCCAACGGCCTCCCTGCGATCCCTCTCTCTGCTGCTCTCTCTCTGTCTCTCTCACTTCTCCCTCCCTCCCTCCCTCACTCACTCCCTCCCTCCTTCCCTCCTTCCCTCCCTCCCTCCCTCCCTCCCTCTCTTTCTCCCTCTTTCTCACTCTTTCTCACTCCCTCTCCTTTTCTCTGTCCCAAAGCCAATCCAGGGCTGACACGACAGCCCTTCGCCCACACCTGCACATGCTGATCGGAAAAGTCCCTTCGAACGAGTTGTTGGCAAGCGCGAGTGTGGTGAGGCGCGGAGTCTGCGAAAGCTGCGAGGATGTGGTCGATTTTGCAGTATGGCGGGGGACGTGGGTGTGGGTGTGGGTGTGGGTGTGTGAATGTGTGTGTGGACTAGTTGCTAGCGAGCGCGAGGATGGGGAGGCGCAGGGACACACACACACACACACACACACACGCCACACCACACCACACCACGCCACACCACACGACACCACAGCACACCACACCACACCACACCAGAACCCAACAACAACTCAGCACAAAACAGCACAGCACAGCACAAAAAAAACTGGGTCTACAGCACAGCACAGCACAGCACACACACTGGGTCTAATACTCCATCATCAAAGGCGTCCGACGGACCGTAAAATTGACCACACACACGCACACAAACAACACACAACACAAAACACACACACACACACACACACACACATGCACACACGCACATTTGAAGGGATACGCCCGCTGATGTAGTTGTTGGACAGTGAGAGAAGCTGCAGTTCTTGTAGGCCCAGCACGTCGGGTATGGTGCCGTAAAGGTAGTTATCTGGCAGCCACACCTTGGTGGCAGTGGGTACAATTTGAGTGGCAGATGTCAGTCTTTCAGAAGTACTGTCCACACATTTGCAGAGGATTGTATGACCAATCGCACCGCCAAGTGGCCCATTGTTAGCTTGAGAGTTGCGGCTGCCTGTCAGGGTTGAAGAGAGTCATAGCTCGGGTCAAAATGGCACCACAACTGTAGGAAGCCGCAAGCCACAACTGTAGGAAGCCACATGTCGAAGAGCCGTCCCTCTCTCAAACATCCCCCTGCCCGGCCCCCCCCACACACAAGCACACACACACACGCACGCACACACATGCATGCACGCACACATACACACACACACACACACATACACACACACACACACACACAAATACGGACGCACGAACGCACGCTGTGCACAGGTGTCTCTATCACACTCGCACAGAGGGAGAGAGAGAGGGAGAGAGAGAGAGAGAGAGAGAGAGAGAGAGAGAGAGAGAGAGAGAGAGAGAGAGAGAGAGAGAGAGAGAGAGAAACAAAGGACAGGTGCTGCATAATGTAAATAACACACAACACATAGGTATCAATACACACATACACACACACACATAGTGCGGGTGCTATCTGCATGCCTCAGGGATTGAGCGAGGCTGCTTCACGAAATGGTGTGCTCACCATGCGCAGGTTGCACGCTATGGCATCAAACGCGTCGGTGATCGTCATGGTGCGGCCGCCCGGCAGCGTCTGTAGCTCGTTTAAGTTGCCCTTCAGCTGTGCCGGTTCGGCATGGGGAGTGCAGTGAGGGAGCGGGAGATAGGCGGGTGCGGGGCGGCGGTAGCAGGCAGATGGGCGCGCACAAACGGCACGGGCGGCCCATGCGGCCCATGCGGCGCAGTGCCACACAGCGCTGCGGTGCATGCATTTCTCCAAGGCATGCACACACGCCCCATGGGCACCCACGCACACACGCATGCATGGCCACGGCACGCACGCACGCCGCGCACGTTGTTGAATGGTAAGTCAATGGCCACCAGCGTCCCATTCACGCAGTCACATGCATCCAGGCGATCCCAGACATGTATCCAGCCGGTCCCAGGCTCCGGGCACAAGCTGTTGTTGACATTACAGCAGCTCAGGCCCGTCCAGCAACAAAAATCCGACGATATGGGAAATCCATCGCACGTCACGTTCGAGCCTGGTGCCCAACCAGTCTGGTCGACCCACGATGGACCTCCCGCGAGCTCATACAGCTGGCGCAGCGCCACGCGCTGCATCGCCGGGTCGCAATTTGTGAGTGTTTGAAACTGAGCGCCTCGCAGCCACAGGAGAGCAGCGATGACGCCGATCATGGTCGCACCTCCTCTGAGTTGCATGATTGCTTGCATGAATGCTCCCACGGCGATGATCGACTTCGATCATACCCTTCACACTTCCAAACCAAGGGGGTGACAGCTCGCCCTGCACTGCCAGGCTGTCTGTCTCTTGAGTTGATCGGCACTTCATACGTGTTCGTGCGATAACAGTCACGCGTGAACTCACGTCTAAACTCACGTCTTGGGCAGAGCCAGGCCTCCCTCCGTCCGAAAAAACTGTTCACTGGCGCTGCTGTCACTTACACAGGGGAAATCACAGGGGAACCTCGCCAGAATGACTAAGACGTTCTCCATCGGCGCTTTTGTTGTGTGCAGTCGGTAAGACTTATCTGGGCATGTTTTGTTCCTAAATGGGCCCCACCACCACTGCCACCACCACCACCACCACCCCTGATCCTGTGTGTGTTGTGGTGTTTGCTGGAGGAGGTGGTTGTGGATGCCTTGGGTGTTGATGTGAGACAATTGCTGGGGCTGAGACAGCTGCGGCTGCTGCACGGGCGGCTGTCCAGGAGAATGGTGGGGCTGCGAACGGCTCTGGTGGCGGTGCTGGCAAGGGGCGAGTTGTTGGTCCTGGTGCTGGTGCTGCTAGCGTGTGTGGTGGGTCCGAAGCTGCAGCCAAGTGCTGATGGTGGTGGAGGTGCTGGTGGAGAGGGAGGGGGAGGTGCTGGGGCTGTTGCCGCTGCTGCTGAGACTGGCCACGCGGTTTGTGGCTATGCATCTTCCAATGGTCGACGCTCCGACTAGGACCCCACCCTCCCTCCCCTGCACACCACCACCACCACCACCGCCACCACAGTTGGTCATCCATGACGTTTGTAGAGTAGTGGCCCCGCGCGCTGTAACTGTGTCACTACAAAGTGTCTGTACTACTGATTACACGTGCGTATTCCTGCGGGGGCCTGGAGCAGGCAATCAACCACGCTGGGTGTGTGTGCGCATGCGTGTGTGTGTTTGTGTGCGTGTGCGCATGAAACGTGCGTGTCTGGCCCGTGATGGGTTGGCCAACCATGGCCAGTGATGGGCTGGCCAACCATAGCCCGCTCAGACGCCGCCGCTCATGCTATGCAAGCCTGCGGGTGGTGGCCCTGCGCGTGCGCCAGCTGCGTGCCCACGCCGGGGTGTAGTAGTGGCGGCAGGCGCAGGCCGAGCGCATGGCGCGTGGGGCTGTGCGTGGCGCCTCGCCCGCCTCAGTCCAGGCCGACCGCGCCTCCCGACGGCAGGATTTTCTGCGCGGTGGTGGGCACGCAGGGGGAGGGGACAGCTCAGGGACAGCTGGCACGGCCACGCGCATGCAGGAAGGGCGGGCGAGCCTGGTCTGTGCACACACAGGTGGGCGTGCCGCATGCACGCAGCATGAGCCCATGCAAGCCATGCGCGCGCTAAACCCACCTCGATCTTGGCGAACTCCCACTCCTTGTTGCACAGCGGGCACGCGGAGCGCGTCTTGAGCCACCGCTGGATGCAGTCGAGGTGGAAGACGTGCCCGCAGCAGCCCCACGCGATGGACAGCCCCGGGTGGTCGGGGTCGCCCGTGGGATTGGCCTGGTACTCGATGCTCGGCTCGTACAGGTTGTTCCTGCAGATGGCGCACGTGTCGGTGCAGATGGCCCACGACCACATGGCCACCGCCGACCACTTCTTGATCTCAAATCGCTTCCCAGACTTCTTGCCCGCCTTGGAGCTGCTCGCCTCGGCGCCGCCACCCTCCTCGACGCCCTCAACCTCCATGCGCTCGTCGTCGGACATGCTGCGATTGGGCATGGGGTGGGGTTTGGCCAACTCCCAGGAATCGCGAAAGCCTCTCTCCCAGTCCCACGCAGACGCCGGCATGCGCGCGTATAACCCACTTGGCTCAGGATCTGGGTCGCACGAGGCCGGGAGGGGAGGCTGTCAGCCGCGCCGAAAGCACCAGGTGCGAGGCACCTGCTCTAGTCTGGGCTAGAGGGAGAGGAGGGACGCTGAGGCGACGCAAAATATGCGCCTAGATGGAACGAGGAGCAGCAAAAGCAAGGGTGTCTCCATGGCATAGCAATGGCCCACACCATTCACACTCAGTTCCGAACCTTTTGGTCTGTCTCTGTGGATGATGCTCAATTACAAGCGATGCTGTGCCACAAACGCCAGGCTCAGATTGGAGGGGGCAGTATGCTGAGATGTCACACACGCGCGATGCCGTGGTCAGCATGCCGAACCTCACAGACCGTTCCCATGCGCCACGCGTGTCATGCGTCCATGCTTCGCGTACGCATGTCCAGCTCAGCACCAGGAGGGGACATCACACTACCCAATGCCCCGACCGCCATGCGTGCGCTGCTCAGGGTGCTGGGCGGGGGCACGATCGCGGCGGGTGAGACAAGCGTGCTGTCGCACACACGCACTCACGCACACACGCACACACACACGCACACACACACACACGCACACACGCACACACGCACACGCGCACACGCACACATGTACACACACACACACACACGCACGCACGCACACACATAGTCGGGGTCCACATGCACATCGTGGGGGGACAAATGCCGTGGTGCTGTGTGTGGGTCCTGGCAGCACACGCGCACACGCAATCACACACTCACACACACACACACACGCATGCACACGCACACACATGCACACACACACACATGGAAACTGTGCGTGATTATACACATGTACACACGCACACACACACACACACACACACACACACAACACAGGTGTTCGAAACCGACATGCTCTAAGCTCTCATCATGCCGAGCGATTGTTCACACACACACACACACACACACACACACACACACGCACGCACACACACACACACACGCACACACACACACACACGCACATACATACGCACGCCCCGCCAGGCGTGCTGCTCGCTGCCCTCCCCACCCTGCTGTCCACGCGGCTCGGCCTCTCCACAGCACTCGCGGTGGTCAACGCCGCCGTGACGGGAGAGGTGTTGGTGTCGGAGCTGCAGGTAGGCAGGGTTCTAGGGTCTAGGGTTTTAGGGCCTAGGGTTTAACCCCCCCCCCGAGGTACTACAGACACCCATGATGATGATGATGGATCTTACAGTCTGTGTGACACCAGTAATGATGTATAAGACCGGTGTCGGCGCTAGCGCCCGACACCTTAAACTCAGTTTCAGTGGGAAACTGGCTGGCTACCTGGTAGGGGTGAGGGTAAACCCCCACACGCGCGCACGCACTGGACCTAGACAGGACACTGGGCCCCCAGATCCACCCTATACCACCCAGGTAGTGACAGCAACGCATTGTTGGTGTGCGCCTGTGTTCTACTGCTAGTCCCGCCGCCGCCATTGGCTCCAGCAATCTCCTCCATGCCCGCCAGCAATCTCCTCCACGCCCGCCAGCAATCTCCTGTATGCCCGCCAGCAATCTCCTCCATGACCGCCAGCAATCTCCTGTATGCCCGCCAGCAATCTCGTCCATGCATGGGCGCCGCCATGCGATCTCCATGCGCCGCGCCGCGCTCCATGCGCGCCAGCACCCGTACAACCCGCCTCATTCCCGTTCTTTAGCCATTCCCCGTGACACCTATGGCTGATCCTTGTTCCGCCGTCCCCTTTGGCATCTGTAACCCGTATCCTCTCCCTGTAGCCTCATTCCCCGTTGTTAACCGCCATCTCCATTATGGTGCCCGCCCGCTGGTGGGGCCTCGCCTCGCCCCATGCCGCACGGCTAGTGTATTGATTGCTGCGCCATCTATAATCTGCGCCTTGGGGCAGGGAACCCCTGCGCCACAACCTCCTCACAAAGCCTAGCCGCATGTGCCTCGCTTCCCATGTTTCTCAATTTCTCGCCATCCGCTTCCATGCTGCCGCCTGCAATCTCCTCCACGCCCGCGAGCGATCTCCTCCATGCCCGCCAGCAATCTCCTCCATGCATGCACGCGCAGAGCGCCGCCATGCAACCCCCATGCGCCGCGCGCGCCGTGCGCGCGCCGCGCCCGCCAGCTCCCGTAGCCTCATTCCCCGTTCTTTACCTATGCGCCGTGACGCATTAGCCTTGTCCGCCGTCCCCTGGCATGCATAACCCGTAGCCTCATCCCCGGTAGCCGCATTCCACGTTCTTAGCCGCCATCTCCATTATGGTGCCCGCCCGCTGGTGGGGCCTCGCCTTGCCCCATGCCGCACGGCTAGTGTATTGATTGCTGCGCCATCTATAATCTGCGCCTTGGGGCAAGGAACCCCTGCGCCACAACCTCCTCACAAAGCCTAGGCCGCATGTGCCTCGCTTCCCATGTTTCTCAATTCTGCCATCCGCTTCCATGCCCGCCTGCAATCTCCTCCACGCCCGCGAGCAATCTCCTGTTTGCCCTCAAGCAAGCTCCTCCATGCCCGCCAGCAATCTCCTCCATGCATGCACGCGCAGAGCGCCGCCATGCAACCCCATGCGCCGCGCGCGCCATGCGCGCGCCGCGCCCGCCAGCTCCCGTAGCCTCATTCCCCGTTCTTTACCCATGCGCCGTGACGCATTAGCCTTGTCCGCCGCCCCCTGGCATGCATAACCCGTAGCCTCATCCCCGGTAGCCGCATTCCCCGTTCTTAGCCGCCATCTCCATTATGGTGCCCGCCCGCTGGTGGGGCCTCGCCTTGCCCCATGCCGCACGGCTAGTGTATTGATTGCTGCGCCATCTATAATCTGCGCCTTGGGGCAAGGAACCCCTGCGCCACAACCTCCTCACAAAGCCTAGGCCGCATGTGCCTCGCTTCCCATGTTTCTCAATTTCTCGCCATCCCGCTCTCGCTTCCATCCAGGCACAGTAAACCGATTAGGGACGCCGCAATCTGCTTGACGTTTCGCGATCGTTGTGAGAGGTGGCAGCTCGCCGCATTCCGCCATCGTGCATCGTGCTCCCCATCGTACCGCTGCCCCATCTGCCACATAGCCTCGCCCCATCAGGACCAGTTCATCAGTAGCGCTGTGCGTCACAGCCGCTCAGGGTAAAGTTCCAGATTTTCAGCCGCCCAGTACCAAGCGCAGTTGTCCCGGTTGTCCGCCATCGAGCGGCGCCAGGGCGGGAGCCCCTGGCGAAGCGCTTATGA
>VFSX01000785.1:35000-39285 GCA_016618255.1 Chlamydomonas sp. UWO 241 | reverse complement strand
CACACACACACACAGCAGGAGCAGCAGGAACAGCAGCCGGCGACGACAACGGCGACGGCAGCGGCGCCCCGCGCGAGTGGCGCTTCATCTTCTGCCGCTGCCCCCCCCACACACACACACACACTCTCTCGCACACACACATGCACACACGCATACACACACACAGCAGGAGCAGCAGGAGCAGCAGGAGCAGCAGCTGGCGGCGACGACGGCGACGGCAGCGGCGCCCCGCGCGAGTGGCGCTTCATCTGCTGCTGCCCCCCCCCCCACACACACACACACTCTCTTGTACACACACACGCACACACGCATACACACACACAGCAGGAGCAGCAGGAGCAGCAGCTGGCGACGCGATGGCGACGGCAGCGGCGCCCCGCGCGAGTGGCGCCTCATCTTCTGCCGCTGCCCCCCACACACATACACACTCTCTCGCACACACACACGCATACACACACACAGCAGGAGCAGCAGGAGCCGCAGCTGGCGGCGGCGACGGCGACGGCAGCGGCGCCCCGCGCGAGTGGCGCTTCATCTTCTGCCGCTGCCCCCCCCCCCCACACACACACACTCTCTCGCACACACACATGCACACACGCATACACACACACAGCAGGAGCAGCAGGAGCAGCAGGAACAGCAGCAGGCGGCGACGACGGCGACAACAGCGGCGCCCCGCGCGAGTGGCGCCTCATCTTCTGCTGCTGCTCCCCCCCCCCAGACACACACTCTCTCGTACACACACACGCACACACGCATACACACACACAGCAGGAGCAGCAGGAGCAGCAGCTGGCGACGACGACGGCGACGGCAGTGGCGCCCCGCGCGAGTGGCGCCTCATCTTCTGCCGCTGCCCCCCCCCCCCAGACACATACTCTCTCGTACACACACACGCACACACGCATACACACACAGCAGAAGCAGCAGGAGCAGCAGCTGGCGACAACAATGGCGACGGCAGCGGCGCCCCGCGCGAGTGGCGCCTCATCTTCTGCTGCTGCCCCCCCCACACACATACACACTCTCTCGCACACACACACGCATACACACACACAGCAGGAGCAGCAGGAGCCGCAGCTGGCGGCGGCGACGGCGACGGCAGCGGCGCCCCGCGCGAGTGGCGCTTCATCTTCTGCCGCTGCCCCCCCCCACACACACACACACACTCTCTCGCACACACACACGCATACACACACACAGCAGGAGCAGCAGGAGCAGCAGGAACAGCAGCAGGCGGCGACGACGGCGACAACAGCGGCGCCCCGCGCGAGTGGCGCCTCATCTTCTGCTGCTGCTCCCCCCCCCAGACACACACTCTCTCGCACACACACACGCACACACGCATACACACACACAGCAGGAGCAGCAGGAGCCGCAGCTGGCGGCGGCGACGGCGACGGCAGCGGCGCCCCGCGCGAGTGGCGCTTCATCTTCTGCCGCTGCCCCCCCCCACACACACACACACTCTCTCGCACACACACATGCACACACGCATACACACACACAGCAGGAGCAGCAGGAGCAGCAGAACAGCAGCAGGCGGCGACGACGGCGACAACAGCGGCGCCCCGCGCGAGTGGCGCCTCATCTTCTGCTGCTGCTCCCCCCCCCCAGACACACACTCTCTCGTACACACACACGCACACACGCATACACACACAGCAGGAGCAGCAGGAGCAGCAGCTGGCGACGACGACGGCGACGGCAGCGGCGCCCCGCGCGAGTGGCGCCTCATCTTCTGCCGCTGCTCCCCCCCCCCAGACACACACTCTCTCGTACACACACACGCACACACGCATACACACACACAGCAGGAGCAGCAGAAGCCGCAGCTGGCGGCGACGACGGCGACGGCAGCGGCGCCCCGCGCGAGTGGCGCCTCATCTTCTGCCGCTGCACACACACACACACACACATACACACACACACACACACACACACACACACAGCAGGAGCAGCAGGAACAGCAGCCGGCGACGACAACGGCGACGGCAGCGGCGCCCCGCGCGAGTGGCGCCTCATTATCTGCCGCTGCACACACACACACACACACACACTCACACACAGCAGGAGCAGCAGGAGCAGCAGCCGACGAAGACAATGGCGACGGCAGCGGCGCCTCGCGCGAGTGGCGCCTCATCTTCTGCCGTCGGCCAGGCATGGCTGGGCAGGTGGCGCTCGGCCAGGTCCTGCGCGTGCTGGCGCCCGACTGGGGCTACACGATGCAGGTTGGTTTTAAAACTGCCAAGAGCTTTCATGGTCAAAATGCAAGCGCCAGCGAGGCTGGGGCTAACGGTGCAAAGATTCTCTGACGACAATTTCCAGTGGTTGGAGCTTGCATGGTCAAAATGCAAGAGCAAGCCAGCCAGAGGCTAACGGTGCAAAGATTCTCTATTTTTTCTGGTCAGCGGTCAAGCGCCTTTTGAGACACCAAACCGTGTGCAACCCCCCAAGCCATGGGGTAAAACGCTCATCCGGGTGCTGCTGTGTGTGCGTATGTGTGTGTGTGCGTGTGTATGTTGTAGCAGGGGGGGGGCAACTGGGGCTACACGGTGTGTGTTTGTATGTGTGTGTGTGTGTGTGTGCCAAACGTTGTGCAACCCCCCAAGCCATGGGTAGAAACCTCATCCAGGTGCTGCTGTGCGTGTGCGTGCGTGCGTGTGCGTGTGTGTATGTTGTGGCAGCAAGGGCCGTGCAGGTGCCCGACTGGGGCTACACGATGTGTGTGTGAGAGAGTGTGTGTGTGTGTGTGTGTGTGAGTGTATGTGTGAGTGTGCACCCTCCTCACCCGCGCACACCTCCCACCCGCTGCCGCCCTGCCCCAGGACGTGCGCTCGTTCGACTTTGCTGCCGTCCTCAAGACGCCGCCCTCTGATGCTGCGGGCGGCGGCCGCGGCAGCGGCCTCGACCCCGGCGGCCCTGCGTGCGCGGCGCTCCTAGACGTGTACGGCACTGACGTCGCCGAGTTGTTTGTCGTCGGCACGGCGCCGCGCGCGCGCAGGTAAGCGGGGGACGGGGCGCGCGCGCGCGCCGGGGGGGAGGGGGGCGGGGGGCTGACGCGCGCTACCGTGGGCAGAGCTGACGCGCGCGCCGGGGCGGGGCTGACGCGCGCATTGGGGGCGGGGCTGACGCGCGCGCTGGGGGCGGGGCTGACGCGCGCATTGGGGGCGGGGCTGACGCGCGCAGTTAAGCGGGACGGGGCGCGCGCGCTGCCGGGGGCGGGGCTAGCGCGCGCCGGGGGCTGATGCGCGCGCCGGGGACTGACACGCGCGCCGGGGGTGGGGCTGACGCTCGCGCACGGGCACGCGGGGCTGGCGTGGTGCCGTGGGCGGGGCTGGCATGGTCGGGGCTGACGCGTGCGCCGTGGGCGGGGCTGGCACGCGCCAGGGGCTGACGCGCGCGCCGGGGGCGGGGCTGATGCTCGCGCACGGGCACGCGGGGCTGACGTGGGCGGGGCTGATGTGCTCGCACAAGGGGCTGACGCGGGGGTGGGGGTGGAGTGGGAGGTAACAGGGAGGGAGTCGGGGGGGAGTGTGACGGGCGGGCGGGGGGGGGGGAGGGGGGACTCACGCACGCCCCGACCCCCGCCCCTGTCCCACCCTGACACCTCACCCACGCAGGCAGGGCTGCGCGAGGGGCCTCGTGCTGCGCGCGATTGCGCCGGGCCTGGTCAGATGCTGTCAGTCGCAGCACCTCCGAGCGGACGCCGCAGCAGCAACGTGTGTCGCTCCCATGCATCGCACACCCTAAACCCTAAGCCCTAAATCCTAAACCCTAAACCCTAAAACCCTAAACCCTAAACGTGACTGTAACACACGTCCCAACACCCCACCCACGCAGGCAGGGCTGCGCGAGGGACCTTGTTCTGCGCGCGATTGCGCCTGGCCTGGCTGACGCGGGCGTGCGCCGCCTCGCCGTCAGCGTAGACGAGGGGGACGAGCCGGCCGCGCAGCTGTGGTCTGCCCTCGGGTTTGCGCCGCTCGCGCCGTCAGAGCACCGCCGCCTTGCGTGGCAGCTGCCGACGTTTGGGCGGGAGGCGAGCGAGGGCACGGTGTACTACTGCCTGGACCTGGGGCGGATGCGTGGCCAGGGGCAGTACTAGTGGGGCTACAGGGGAGAGTGGGGGAAGCTGTGGTCTGGCCTCGGCTTCGCCCCGCTCGCGTAGTCGGAGCACCGCCGCCTAACGTGGCAGCTGCCGTCGTTTGGGCGGGAGGCGAGCGTGGGCATGGTGCACTACTGCCTGGACCTGGGGCGGATGCGTGGTCAGGGGAAGTTTTAGCCA
>VFSX01000785.1:22500-27500 GCA_016618255.1 Chlamydomonas sp. UWO 241 | reverse complement strand
GAGGAGGAGGAGGGTGGCCAGGCTGGCTGCCCGAACTGAGACGCATGGCGCGACCAGATGTACTAGAGCTAGTGGGATGGACACAGTCAATGCGTATCCACTCAGTAGACTAGTGCGGGTGATAGTATCTGCCTGCCTCAGGGATTGAGTGCGCAAGCACAAGTCTAATACGCCATTAAAGGCGTCCAACAAGACTGTAAAATCGACCACACACGCATGCACACACACACGCACACGCATGAACACACACACACACACACACACACTCGCAGACACCGTCAAGGACTGCTACCCGATGCCAGTAACCCCAGGACAGACGATACACACACACACACATACATACGCCCACACACACACACGCACACACACACACAGGCACAGGCACCGTCAAGGACTGCTACCCGATGCTGGTGACCCTGCCACCACGCACACACACACACACTCACACACACACACACGCACAAATACACACACACACACGCACCCCTACCCCCACCCCACACACAGGCACCGTCAAGGACTGCTACCCGATGCCAGTGACCCCAGGGCAGACGATCCACAGGGGCGCGTTTGAGAACTGGCGCTACTGCTACCCGTGCAAGTTCTACAAGCCTCCGGTCGCGCATCACTGCAAGTGCGTCTGGATTCGATCCTACGCTCTCCCTCTCTCTCTCTCCGTCTCTCTTTCTCTCTCCTCTCTCTCTCTCTCTCTCACTCTCTCTCTCTCTCACTCTCATTTTTTCTCCCTCGCTCTTTAATTATCACTCTGTCACTCTAGAAAAGGGGGGGGGGTCCGCCTGTGGAGGAGCCCGTTTTTTGTCCGCGTGTGCGGACAGAGGTTTCTCTCCCCGTACCAAACCTCTCTGGCTCCCAGGATCAGACACCGACTGATGCTGGTAGAGTTGAGGTTTGAGTGCCGCCTGCTCCATGCAGAATGTGCCATGCGCTCCCCGTGCAACTTCACTATGGCGGTTCATAAGCTCTTCGCCAGGGGCTCCCGCCCTGGCGCCGCTCGATGGCGGACAACCGGGACAACTGCGCTTGGTACTGGGCGGCTGAAAATCTGGAAATTTACCCTGAGCGGCTGTGACGCACAGCGCTACTGATGAACTGGTCCTGATGGGGCGAGGCTATGTGGCAGATGGGGCAGCGGTACGATGGAGAGCACGATGCACGATGGCGAGAATTGCGGCGAGCATGCACCCCCTCTCACAACGATCGGAACTCAACCAGATTGCGGCTCCTAATGGTTTACTGTGCTTGGATGGAAGAGAGAGACGGATGGCGAGAAATTGAGAAACATGGGAAGCGAGGCACATGCGGCTAGGCTTTGTGAGGAGGTTGCGGCGCAGGGGTTCCCTGCCCCAAGGCGCAGATTATTAGATGGCGACGCGATCGATGCACCAGCCGTGCGGCATGGGGCGAGGCGAGGCCCCACCAGCGGGCGGGCACCATAATGGAGATGGCGGCTAAGAACGGGGAATGCGGCTACCGGGGATGAGGCTACGGGTTATGCATGCCAGGGGACGGCGGACAAGGCTAATGCGTCACGGCGCATGGATAAAGAACGGGGAATGAGGCTACGGGAGCTGGCGGGCGCGGCGCGCGCATGGCGCGCGCGGCGCATGGGGGTTGCATGGCGGCGCTCTGCGCGTGCATGCATGGAGGAGATTGCTGGCGGGCATGGAGGAGATTGCTCGCGGGCGTGGAGGAGATTGCAGGCGGCAGCATGGAAGCGGATGGCGAGAAATTGAGAAACATGGGAAGCGAGGCACATGCGGCTAGGCTTTGTGAGGAGGTTGTGGCGCAGGGGTTCCCTGCCCCAAGGCGCAGATTATAGATGGCGCAGCAATCAATACACTAGCCGTGCGGCATGGGGCGAGGCGAGGCCCCACCAGCGGGCGGGCACCATAATGGAGATGGCGGTTAAGAACGGGGAATGAGGCTACAGGGAGAGGATACGGGTTACAGATGCCAAAGGGGACGGCGGAACAAGGATCAGCCATAGGTGTCACGGGGAATGGCTAAAGAACGGGAATGAGGCGGGTGGTACGGGTGCTGGCGCGCATGGAGCGCGGCGCGGCGCATGGAGATCGCATGGCGGCGCCCATGCATGGACGAGATTGCTGGCGGGCATACAGGAGATTGCTGGCGGGCATGGAGGAGATTGCTGGCGGGCATACAGGAGATTGCTGGCGGGCGTGGAGGAGATTGCTGGCGGGCATGGAGGAGATTGCTGGAGCCAATGGCGGCGGCGGGACTAGTAGTAGAACACAGGCGCACACCAACAATGCGTTGCTGTCACTACCTGGGTGGTATAGGGTGGATCTGGGGGCCCAGTGTCCTGTCTAGGTCCAGTGCGTGCGCGCGTGTGGGGGTTTACCCTCACCCCTACCAGGTAGCCAGCCAGTTTCCCACTGAAACTGAGTTTAAGGTGTCGGGCGCTAGCGCCGACACCGGTCTTATACATCATTACTGGTGTCACACAGACTGTAAGATCCATCATCATCATCAGAGAGCTTTCTCTCATTCTTACATTTGCCCTCCATTACCTTTGTTATTCTCTCTTATTCACTCTCATTTTTGTCCCTCACATTCTCTCACTCGTTCTCTCTCGCGCGTGCTCTCTCTCTCTCCATCTCTCTCTCCCTCTCGCTCTCTCTGTCTGTCTGTCTCTCTCTCTCTCTCTCTCTCTCTCTCTCTCTGTCTCTCTGTCTGTCTCCCTCTCTGTCTCTCTCTCTGTCTCTCTCTCTCTCTCATTCTCTCTCCCTCCCTCTCTTTCACTCGCACACAACCAAGCAACTCACCATATCTTCCACGTGCAAGTTATACAAGCTGCCGATTGCGGCAGTCTGGATGGCTACCTCGCTCCTCTTTTTCTCACTCTATTCCTCTTCCCTTCAGTCTCTCTCCCCCTTTCTAACATTAGCCCTCCCTCGTTCTTTCTCTCCCTCATTCGCTCTCATTTTCTCTTGTCATCTCTTTGTCATCATCTCTCTCGCATTCCCCCTCTTTCATGCTCTCTCATTCTCTCATTCTCTTACTCTCTTGCAAACACACACACACACGCACACACGCAAGCCGACAAACACGCGGGCCAACCTCCGGTCGTTCATACTCCTCCTCCACGTCCACACCTCCCCACACCTCCCCACACCTTCCCACACCTTCCCACACCTCCCCACACCTTCCCACACCTCCCCACACCTCCCCCACCGTCCGCAGCGTGTGCAACTGCTGCGTGATGGACATGGACCACCACTGCCCGTTTGTCATCAATTGTGTGGGAAAGCCAACCTCCGATCGTTCACACTCTTCATCGTCCACACTCGTCCCACACGCGTCCCACACTCGTCCCACACCTCCCCACACTGTCCGCAGCGTGTGCAACTGCTGCGTGGTGGACATGGACCACCACTGCCCGTTTGTCAACAATTGTGTGGGGAAAGCCAACCTCCGATCGTTCATACTCTCCATCGTCCACACCTGACCACACGCGTCCCACACGCGTCCCACACCTCCCCACACCGTCCACAGCGTGTGCAACTGCTGCGTGGTGGACATGGACCACCACTGCCCACTTTGTCAACAACTGTGGGGAAAGCCAACCGGCGCTCGTTCACACTTTTTATCGTCCACACGCGTCCCACACTCGTCCCACACCTCCCCCACCGTCCGCAGCGTGTGCAACTGCTGCGTGGTAGACATGGACCACCACTGCCCGTTTGTCAACAATTGTGTGGGGAAAGCCAACCTCCGATCGTTCATACTCTCCATCGTCCACACCTGACCACACGCGTCCCACACGCGTCCCACACCTCCCCACACCGTCCACAGCGTGTGCAACTGCTGCGTGGTGGACATGGACCACCACTGCCCACTTTTTCAACAGTAACAGTAACAGTAACACGGGGTTTCCAGCTAAGCAGGCTACTCTTCTACTAGAGACACCCGCCGATACTCCAGCACACTTAAGTACTTGAGTTCCGCCGGCTCCCGGCCGATAGACTACCGCTCCCGCCGGCTAGACTACCCCAAACAGCGGTCTCTGAGAGACATGTCTGGCAAGGAGCATATAGGAGAGGACCTTCCTCAGGGTCACAGCCGTGATGGTAGCCCGCCTCCACGGGCAGCCATCTTGACCAATGTCCAGCATGCATTGACGGGCGCCAGCTCCTCCGCTCGTCGATCAACTCAGTCGAGATCGGTGCCGCATGGCGTCCTGCATGGGGGGAGGATAAGGGCCGTCTCCCAGCACGGGCCGCGGCAGCGCCGCGGCTACTCGCCAAGCCATGGCAGCGCCGGGCAAGCCGCTCCAGAAGTGTTCCACCGAGTGGCAGTCTAGCAGGAGCCGGGCCAGTCGTATTTTACCCCGCTCGTCAGCGGCACGGAGATCCTCGTCACCAGCAGCGCCGCATTACTGGGTCCACTTTGTCAACAACTGTGGGGCAAGCCAACCGGCGCTCGTTCACACTTTTATCGTCCCACACTCGTCCTACACCTCCCCCACCGTCCGCAGCGTGTGCAACTGCTGCGTGGTAGACATGGACCACCACTGCCCGTTTGTCAACAATTGTGTGGGGAAAGCCAACCTACGATCGTTCATACTCTTCCTCGGATGGGCTGTGGTCAGTGACCTCTATGCGGCGGGCCACGCATGTGCGGTGCTGTTCAACCTCCAGGTGTGTTTGTGTGTGTGTGTGTGTGTGTGTGCGTGCGTGTGTGCGTGTGCATGTGTTTATGTGTGTGTGTGTGTGTGTGTGTGTGTGCGTGCACGGTGCTGTTCAACCTCCAGGTGTTTGTGTGTGTGTGTGTGTGAGCATTTTCTTAAGCTACTGATTCAGCAGCTAGGCGAAATTAGTGGCACTCGTTCTGATTGGAAGACTTTTTCGGACACGGCGTTTGAGCGTGCTCAGGATAGGGTCGGGTGGAGAGCCGTGGTGTACGGTCCGGCTGCCCCTCAGGCGCCGGCCCCTCCACCACGGCGGTCAAGTAGATTG
>VFSX01000785.1:10000-20000 GCA_016618255.1 Chlamydomonas sp. UWO 241 | reverse complement strand
ACACACACACATACACACACTGACAGCAAGACGTCTTCTTCCAGGGCAGCATCCGCGCGTGGGCGGCGCGGCGCAGCGTGATCGACACACACACACACGCACGCACACACACACACACACGCACACACTGGCAGCGAGACGTTTTCTTCCAGGGCATCATCCGCGCGTGGGCGGCGCGGCGTCATCGAAACACACACACACACGCGCACACACACACGCACACACACACACACACACTGGCAGCGAGACGTCTTCTTTCAGGGCATCATCCGCGCGTGGGCGGCGCGGCGCGGCGCGATCGAAACACACACGCACACACACACACACACACGCACGCACACACACACACATTCCACTCCATTCCAGATCGTTACAAAGATAACGGCGATATCGTTCCAGAGGTCGGCGAAAGGGCGTCTGTCAATAGCGGGAGACCACTCGTTGCTATGAGGGAATATAATGCCACTCTGCTGCGGGGGGGCTGCCTCTGAGGCACTGCATCTAAGGACGCTGTGTTGTACGCTGACTAAACTGACTGTGATCACTCTCACTCTCTCTGAGGCTGTGTGGTGGTCGCAACCTCCATCCCGCCTTAATCAGATCGCCGCGTATGGACTCCCACAGTTGTGGAAATCTCGCTAGGGTGAGCCATCCGGGTGGGACTCGGTTGTCGAGGATGCGCGTGAGCTCTGGGTACGCGGCGTACTTGGCTCGCTCTCGTTTGAACTGGTCAAAGCGATTCTTGACGGCGTTTTGAAACCGTTGGGATGTGAAAATGTCACCTGCATTTTGCCGGTACGACGTGATGGCCCCTCCCGCGTGGAGGCCATCCGCGTCCGGTCGACGGCACATGAAAAATGCGGCGGTGGCTGGGAAGATGGGGTGTGGAGGGTGAAGGGGCTGGGGAGGCGGAGGGGAGGGGAAGATGGCGGGGCTGGGGTGGGGAGGGTGGAGGGGCTGAGGAGAGGGAGAGGGGGGGAGGTGGCGGATGAGGGGACCGATGAACGCAGCTCGGTGTTTGTTGATGGTGTCGATGATGGGCGCTGTGGGTGGGTCCTTGGCGTGCATCTCGATGGTGGAGGTGTGAGGGGAGGAAGGGGAAAGGTTGTGGGGGATCCGCTTAAGGCGGCGTAGGAATCGGTTGTGAGTAACCTCGAGGCGGTGGATGTGGGCTTTGTTCAGTGTCCATGCTTGGCATCCATAAAGGAGTGCGGAAACAACATAGGCATTGTACAGACGGATCTTAGTAGAGTCAGAGATGACTTCAGGGGGGGCGTCCCAGAACTGTAGGGTAAGGCGTTTGTAGGCAAACCAGGCAGAGCCAATGCGGCGTGAGATCTCGGCATCGAGTATCCCGGCGTCTGAGTGGGAGACAGGGTGTGCATCGGAGGGGGAGGGGGCTGCGGGTGTGGAATAAATACTGCCGAGGTATTTGAACTTGTCTGTGGGGTGGACGAGGTGGGGGTTAGAGGAGGAAGTGGAAGGGATGGAGATCGGTGCTGGGGTGTCGGTGTGGCCAGACGGGTGACCCAGGGTTTGGTGCACGGTCTTGGCGTAGTTGATCTCGAGTGCGAGGTCGGAGCAGATCTGGTTGAGGCAGGCGAGCATGTCTTTGAGGGCATCGATGTCGAGTGCCATCAGAGCTATGTCGTCCGCGTAGAGGAGGAGGGGGAGTAGGGTAGAGTCGAAACCGTGGCGTGGGAGGGGTGTGTGGAGAGTGCCGTTCACCACGTAGCCGATTTGGATGCCTGCGTTGGGGAGCTGGGCTATCAGGGATCGGATGACGGTGTCAATGAAGATGTTGAAGAGGAGGGGGGAGAGGGGGCAGCCTTGCTTGACTCCAGCTTCGAGGGGGAAGGAGGCAGAGTAGGCGCCGCCTACACGGACTCTGGCGGTGGCACCAGAGTAGAGGCTCTCGAGGCGGGAGAGGAGGTCGGGGTGTACGCCTCGACGGAGGAGGGTGTGCCAGAGGGCGGTGTGGTTGACTCGGTCAAAAGCCTTGGAGAGGTCGACGTAAGCCACGTGAAGAGGGCTTGGGCGCGGTGAGACTCCTCTGGGAGGCGGCGTAGGGTAAAGATGGGGGCGGTGCTGCCTCGGCCGGGCCGGAAGCCGAATTGGTAGGTGGAGAGGTAGTCATCCAGGTGTCGTCCGAGGCGGGTGAGGAGGACGTGGGTGTAGACTTTGCCCGGGACGGGAAGGAGGGAGATGCCGCGGTAGGATTTGACGGCTGTGGTCGGGCCGGATGATGCGCCCTTGTAGAGGGGGCAGATGTCCGCCTGCTTTCACGCGGTAGGGATGGTTCTGGTGTTCCAACACGAGATGATGAGACGGTGGAGGGCTCCGGTGACAATGTCGCCGCCGTGCTTGATGAGCGGGGCGGTGATGTTGTCGTAACCGGGGGCGGAGTTTTTGAGGGTTTTGATCGCGGTCTCCACCTCGCCCCGTGAGGGTGGAGGCATCAACGGCGGGGGAGGAGGGGAGGGGGCATGGGCCAGGTGTGAGTCCAGCGTGGCAAGGCATACGGTTGAGGTGAGGTCGTGGAGTTGTTTGAAGTGTTCTCCAAACGCGTCGGCCACGGCTTGAACGCCGAAGCACAAGTGGTCGCCAGAGCGGACGGCGGGGGCGGAGGCGGCGTGGGGGCGGTCGACGAGGCGGGACAGTGTGCGGTGGGCGGTGTGGGGTTTGTTGTTGTCGAAATCGTTCTGCACGTGCTTGGCGGCGGCGCTCCAGTGGGAGTCGGAGTCGTCACGGATGGAGGATTTGAGGTCGGACTCCAGGTGCTTGGACTGCTCCCGGGGGGCGCCCTCAGCGCGGGCAGCTTGCAGGTTTCTGGCGATCTCGAGCGAACGGTCAGAGAGGGTGAAGTCGATGGGGACCTCGGGTGGGCGGGGGCCTAGGACCTCGCTGGCCGCGGCGTGAATGGATACGATGAAGTGGGCCAGTTGTTGGTCGAGGGTGAGGGGAAGGGGTGCGGGAGGGGGGATGGCGAGGGCGTCCGTGGCAGTCGCGTGTCGGGATCGCGGAGAAGGTCTGTGAAGTAGCGGGGGGTCGGAGCGGGGCGTGGGTGGTGGGCGCGCGTGTGGGTCCATGTTTTGGAGAAACGGAGCCGGATGAGGGTGGTGACGAGGGCGTGGTCAGGCTTGACGACGGTGAGGAGTGGTCTGGTCAGGGGGCATCGCGCGCGGACTTCTCGTACTGAGCTCAAGTGGGGACGTCGGACGAGGATGTGGTCGGGGATGTTGCAGTCTTTGCCGGTACGTCTGTACCAGGTGTAGACGCGCGACGGGGTGTGTGGGAAGAAGGAGTACGTGACAACGAGGTTGTGCGCGGCGCACAGGTCAAGGAGCCGGTGTCCGTTGTCGTTGATGCCGGGTTTGTGGTGGAACTCAGCGAGGGGGGAGTTGTGTGGGAAGGTCAAGGTTGTGCTGTGTGGGGGGGGGCAGGTGTGGCGACCAACTGCTGGGTTAACGGTGTGGGACGCTGCGGAGACCTTGGCGTTGAAGTCGCCAAGGACCAGGAGGAAGTGGTGTGAGGGGGTGTCGGAAAGGGCCTCGTTGAGCCGCTCGTAGAACAGATCCTTGGCGGGCTCGTCGGCGGCGGCTTCCGTAGGGGCGTAAGCGATGACGACGGTCATGGGGAGGGTGCCGTTGGGTTGAAACCGCAAGACCATGATGCGCTCGTTGATGGCGGCAAAGCCGGCATCGGCGGCACGCAAGAGCTTGGCGGTGTTGGGGGACAGGAGGGCGCCAACTCCGTGTTCGTGCGGTCGTTTACTGTCGGGGGCGCGGCCGGACCAGATGAACTGGTAGCCGTTGGGGAGGGTGTGTCGGCCGGAGCCGGGGTGGCGCACCTCCTGGAGGCCGCATATGTGTATGCCGAGGCTCTCGAGGTCGGCGGCGAGGATGCCAGGGTGCGCCATGGGGTCGGAGCGTGTGCCATCTGCTGCCCCCAGAGGGTGCAGCAGTTGTAGGAAGCTGCGACGAAGTCGTGTCGTGGGTGAAGAAGGCGGGGGCGCGCGATCCCAAGAGATTGTGGGACGGGAT
This sequence comes from Chlamydomonas sp. UWO 241, assembly GCA_016618255.1. Taxonomy (NCBI): domain Eukaryota; kingdom Viridiplantae; phylum Chlorophyta; class Chlorophyceae; order Chlamydomonadales; family Chlamydomonadaceae; genus Chlamydomonas; species Chlamydomonas priscui. Next base: position 15,957 of record VFSX01000785.1, on the reverse strand, counting down.
CGCGCGCGTGAGCCGGGGGGACGGTGGGTGCAGGGTCGGTGGCTAGTCGCCCTGCCCGGCGTGGGGTGCGCTCAGAGGCGTGGCCCTACCGGGCCCGCTGCGCTGCGCGACCGGGTAGTGACACCGGGCTTGGGCGGGGACGGCTCGGGGACGGCGTGCACGTAGTGCATCGTGGTGCCGAACGGGGGTGGGGACCCGTAGCGCTCGTTCTGGCCGGGGGGGCTGAGCTCGTTGGCGGCGGCGCCCCAGGCGTTGAGGGAGGCAGGGGTGGCGGCGGTGGGGGAGGTAGGGGAGGACGCAGCGCGGCGGACGGGGGCCGGCGACACGATGGTGGCGCGCATGGCGGCGGCGGCGGCGTAGGCCCAGCCCAGTCCCACGCGTCCCCTTGCACGCGTGGGGGTGACGGCGGTGGCGGCGCCGGGGACGACGTGGTCGGTGGAGGGGCCGGGGGGGTGGGTAGGGGGGGCGGTGGCCTCGTCAACTGTGCCTCGGAAGGCAGCGGGTAGGTGCTGAAGCGTGCAGAAACCAGGGGGTGGGTTGGCGGCGGCGCGGGCGGGTGCGGGGGCAGGTAGGGGGACGGCGGCGGGAGGGAGGGGACGGGGAGGCGGCTGGCGGCTGGGCGGGCTGGGCGGGCGGGATGGACTGGGCGGGCTGGGCGGGCGCGGCGAGGCCAGCCATTGCAGAGGTTGCGGCTGCCGCTGCGGCCTCAGTCTGCTCCGGTGTGGCAACTGGGGGGAGCTGTGCGCGGGGGGCAGCAGCGGCCGCAGCCTGTGCATGGGGTGCGCGCCTTGCATGGGGCTGGGCTGCATGGGCAGGAGAGGGGGCGTTGCGGGCGAGCTTCTCCTTGCGCCTGGCGGCCTTTGCCGTGCGCTTGGCCTCACGCGTTCCTGCATCGGCCTTCGCGTCGGGGTGGGTGGGGGGGGAGGGGGGGGAGAGCGCGATGCGGATGTGGGTGCGCCCTATGGGTGATTTGAAATCGTTTGACCCTGCGACCCACACGGCGACCCTGGCAAGCGCGTGGCCTGCGGTCTTGCGGGCCCATGGGCGACTGGCGACGAAGATGGTGACGAGCGTGGCGAAAAGCGTCAGGCCGATGATGATCAGGCCGAGCAGTATCGCGACGAACATCGCGGCGAACGCGTCCATCAGGGCTTGTGGACTGTGGACTGTGTACTGTGGACACACACACACACACACATACACACGCACACACACACACACACACACACACACACATACACACACTGGCAGCGAGACGTCTTCTTCCAGGGCATCATCCGCGCGTGGGCGGCGCGGCGCAGCGTGATCGACACACACACACACACGCACACACACACACACACACACACGCACACACACGCACGTACACACACACACACAAACTGGCAGCGAGACGTCCTCTTTCAGGGAATCATGCGCGCGTGGGCGGCGCGGCGCGGCGTGATCGAAACACACACACACACACACGCACACACATACACACATACACACACATACACACACACACACGCACTGGCAGCGAGGCGTTTTCTTTCAGGGAATCGTGCGCGTGTGGGCGGCGCTGCGCACACACACGCACACACACACACACACAGACATGCACACACATTACACACGCACACACACACACGCACACACACACACTGGCAGCGAGACGTCTTCTTCCAGGGCATAATCCACGAGTGAGCGGCGCGGCGCGCACACACACACACACACGCACACACACACACACACTGGCAGCGATGCGTCTTCTTCCAGGGCATCATCCGCGTGTGGGCGGCGCGGCGCAGCGTGATCGACACACACACACGCACACACACACACACACGCACACACACACACACACGCGCGCACACACACACGCACACACACACACACACACACTGGCAGCGAGACGTCTTCTTCCAGGGCATCATCCGCGCGTGGGCGGCGCGGCGCGGCGTGATCGACACGATGGCGATCACTGCGATCATCTTCTTTTCGATGCCGGGCCACGTGATGGCCGCGATGTGGGTGCTCGGAGCGTCCGCTGGTGGGTGCTGATAAGTGAAACCCCTGCGAGCCGTATACCGCTCCGAGCCGGATGTCCCATTCCCCAGAAAACCACCCCACACTTGGTGCGAGAGGGCGTGGAGCGGTGCGTTGGAAAGCTCTTGCCGAGAGCAGCACAACCGCATGCATTGCATGAATACCCGCTGTGTATTGTGCCTGGTATGAGCGGTCAAAGTTGCTGGAGCCGGCAAACAACTAATTACTAAAATCCTTCCCAGGGACCACTGGTGCTGATGATGGATTTCACAGTCGTGTCTGTGGTGCTGCTTGCTTGGTGCCCGCCACTACGTGGTTGGCGCCACCGCGGGCTAATTTTGTAGCTTGACCTTTTTTGGTGGGCCTCGTGCCTGCTCTTACGTCCCGCTTGAGCTTTGGAATCGGTGATTCCCCTGCGAGCCGTATACCGCTCCGAGCCGGATTTACCATTTCCCAGAAAACCACGCCACGCTTTGTGGGAGAGGGCGTGGAGGGGTGCGTTGGAAAGGTGTCGCCGAGAGCAGCACAACGGCACGTGTTGCGTGAACGCCCGCTATGTATTGCGCCTGGTATGGGCGGTCAAAGTTGCTCGAGCCGGGAAATAAATAACTACTAAAATCCTTCCCAGGGGACACTGTTTGGAACCGAACGCGACCGCCGGCAGTGGATTGTGAAACAACTTCATCATCATGTCTGACGCTTACAAAGTATAAATACCGTCCATATTGTTTGCCTTCGCGGGGGGGGGGCGAAACTTTAGTTGTTTAATGCGATTGCTGGGGTCGTTTTTCGTCGTTTTCAGTCGTTTTGACGCCCCAATTCGCGATTTCCGAAGATTTATACTAGTTTCTTAACTTCGCGGGGGGGCAAAAAGCGATAATTATACGCAAAGGCTAACCGCCCGGACGGTATTTAGCTCTCCTTTTTGCTCCGGACTACACGTTGCCAGGCAGCCGGCTGGTGGCTACCGCCCCTCACAGGTTATTGTTAGGGCCAGACCTGGACTTGGGTCTAGGCGGTGGTACTAGGACTAGAAGGTAGTCTTCGCTGGAAAGCCGATGTTATTGTTACTGTTTGATGCACCTGCAGGCAGCGTATTCAACCTTGCTCGGCGTACAGCGCCCGAGCACTACAGACGGGTGGCTGGCTACTGATGGTGGGGGGCGTGTGGGTCGGGGCTGGACCAAGACGGGGCACTCGGCCCCCAGATCCACCATCCTCCCCGTACAAACGAATTTTGATCATAAACACTAGATAGTAGACAGGCAGATAGATAGAAAGATAGATTGACCCGACAGACAGACAGACAGACGAATCTGCCTGCCGGTCTGAGCTTTTATTGTATGTGCTTGTCGGTTTGTTGGTACGTTGGTTGTTGTGTTGCGTGTCTGCTTGCTTCATGTCCCTGCTGTTGGGTGCGTTTTTGGTTCCCTTGCTGTGTCTTAGGGTAAATGATTTAGGGTTAGGGTTGAGGGTTGAGGGTTTAGTGCGTCTTTGTTTGCTTGCTTGTTTGTTTGCGTGTCTGCTTGCTTCGTGTCCCTGCAGTTGGGTGGCTGTTTAGTTTCTTTGCTGTGTCTTAGGTTTAAAGGTTAAGGGTTTGGGGCGTCTTTGTTTGCTTGCGTGTTTGCTTGTTTGCGTGTTTGCGTGTTTACTTGTTTGCGTGTCTGCGTGTCTGCTTGCGTTGTGTCCTTGCTGTTGGGTGGCTGCTCGGTTTCTTTGCTGTGCCTTGCTGTTTGCGTGCTTGTTTGTGTGCTTGCTCGTCTGCTTGCGTTGTGGCCCTGCTGTTGGGTGGGTTTTTGGTTCCCTTGCTGTGTCTTATGGTGAATGATTTAGAGTTAGGGTTGAGGGTTGAGGGTTTAGTGCGTCTTTGTTTGCTTGCTTGTTAGTTTGCTTGTTTGTTCGCGTGTCTGCTTGCGTTGTGTCTCTGCTGTTGGGTGGCTGTTTAGTTCGTAGCTGTGTCTTAGGGTTAAGGGTTTTGGGTTAAGGGCGTCTTTGTTTGCTTGCTTGTGTGCTCGCTTGTGTGTTTGCGTGTCTGTGTGTCTGCTTGCGTTGTGTCCCTGCTGTTGGGTGGCTGTTTAGTTTCTTTGCTGTGTCTTAGGTTTAGGGTTTGACACACACTTCCTCCAGTCCAACACAATCCAACACACCGCTTCTACGTTCTACTAGTGCGCTCGGGGGGGTGGCAACCCCCCGGGCGCGCTGCGATCCAGGTGTCGACGACGCGAGTCCAATGACCCTGTAGCGTAGAGCCAACCCAAGGAGGGCATACCGGCCCGGCATCACAGACGGCCAAGGACGCCTCGCGGACTTGAGCTGGCTGGCCGCGGATGCGAGCAAAGGGGAAACAAGGCACCCCATGCATGCAGCCTTTTCCTGCCCAGTCCCCGCGTGTAGCGGGGCACGCCTGGCGACGCGTCCAAGTCGTCAATCAGAACACCAGAGTGGCTACGTTCAACGTGCGGACATGTCCTGCAGAGGACGAGGGACTGGTCAAACTGGCGAGTCTGGTGCAAGATTGCGCCAAGCTTGGCATCGGTGTTGCAGCGCTTCAGGAGCTGCGCAGGACCGGCTCCGGGGAGGCGCAAGTGGCTACGGGCTACGGTCGCCTGCTCCTCGACACTGCCACTGCATGCAGCCTGCGCGCTTCCAACACTCTCTACCCCCACAGGCCTGAGCACCAGTACACCCACATCAGCCCCATGGCTGTTGCACAGAGCAGACGGCATGCATGCTCTGTGCGCCGCCTGCACAGCGTCAAGGACTACATCCTGGTCGCGCGCCGCCGCATGCATGCGGTGACAGACTGTAGGGTGCGTAGGAGCCCAACCTGGGACAGCGATCACCGCATGGTGGTACTGTCCATGCGCCTCCGCATGCGAGCCTCCCGCCATGCAGGCGGCTCTCAGCAGCGCGCATGGGACTCTTCACAACTGCGGCGCCCGGCTGTCCGTCGTGAGTTCAACCTCCAGCTGTCCGATCGCTGTGGGCTGCTGGAGGCCGTGCCACCCGAGGGCGCTGATGCTCAGGCGGAGTACGACGCGATGGCTGCTGCCATTCATGAGGTGGCTACCAACCACCTTGCTCCACGCGGCAGCCACCGGCGGCGCGGCTGGCAGTTCACTCTGTCGCAGCGCACCCTCAGGCTCATGGACGCCCGGCAGCGCACGCACACGGCATGGCTCAGGAGCAAGTCTGCTGCTGCCAAACGAGAGCGCAACCGCGCCAACCGCGCGGCCGACGCAGCTGTGCAGAGAGACAGGGAGAGGTGGATCGGCCAGCAGGTGGCGGAGGCGCAAGACATGCTATGCAAGAAGAATCTGCGCCAGTTTGCGCGCGCGTGCGACAGGCTGGCGGGCCGCAGCCGCAGCCATCAGATCCCTCCTGCCATGCGGGACGTCTCGGGCGCGCTGCACAGCGGTCCAGACGGGGTGCTGAAGGCCATGACAGAGTCATTCGACAAGCTATATGGCGGGGAGACCAAGCTCAGCGACGAGACCCTGAACCAGCTGGAGAACGATGTAGCGGCGTTTGAGCTCACACGCGCCACAGAGGTGGACGAGGCGCACGGGCGCCCCCTGACCTGGCTGAGACGGAGGCGTGTGTTCGAGCGTTGCGCTCGGCCGCCGCTCCGGGCGGTGACCAGCTGGACGCCATGCTGTTGCGGTGCCCACCTGCCATCGCATGGCTCCACCGGGTCATCATCGCCGTATGGCGGTCGGGGAGAGCCCCGAGGGAATGGAAAACTGCTATTATCACACCGTTATATAAGGGGAAGGGTCCGCGTGACTCCCCTGGTAACTACCGCGGTATAAGCCTTCTCTCTATTGCCGGGAAAGTGTACGCTGCCATACTTCTGCACCGTGTCTCCACGCAGGTTGATGGTCAGTTGCATGAGGCTCAGTGTGGTTTCAGAAAAAGCAGAGGCACTG
>VFSX01000785.1:0-5000 GCA_016618255.1 Chlamydomonas sp. UWO 241 | reverse complement strand
ACAGCCTATCTAGGTCTGCCGTGCAGAGTTCTCTGTAACGATATCTCTCTCTCTGTGTGTGTGTTTTCATAGAGCACCGGCACCAGCGGGCAGTGATGGATGCCGTGCAGCAGGTGTGTGTGTGTGGTGTGTGTGTGTGTGTGCATAGAGCACCGGCCGGCACGAGCGGGCAGTGATGGAGGCCGAGCAGCAGGTGTGTGTGACGCACACATTGCACACATCGGGAGGCCACACACAACGCACACACACACACACACACACACAACACACACGCACACAACACGTACACACAACACACACACACAACACGCACACACACATGCTCACACACACACACACGCAACACGCACACGACGCATGGACAGCCAACCGCTTCATCAACCACGCACAGCGCACACACGCAAACACACACCCAGGTTCACCCCCCGCCACCCGCGACCGACCTCAAGCGCGCCAAGCGCGCGGCATTCCTTACACACGCACGCACACACACACACACACACGCACACACATTACACGCATACGCACACAACGCACACGCAGGGTCACCCCCCGCCTCCCGCGACCGACCTCAAGCGCGCCAAGCGCGCGGCGTTCTACGCCAAGCTGGCGCAGATCATGGGTGGGGGGCTGGAGCTGCGCACGTGGCTTGTGCCGAGCTGGGGGCCGCCGGATGGGACTTTTGCCGGGCCAGAAGCAAAGAAGCAGCAGTAGGGGAGGGAGAGAGGGAGAGAGAAAGAGAGAGAGAGAGTGTAAATGAGGGGGGAAGGCGCAGCACTGGTGGACTAAATTCCTGGGGGCGGAATTGTGCTGAGCTGGGGGCCGCCCGACGGGACGTTTTTTGGGCCAGAGGCGAAGCAGCAGCAGCAGTAGGGGAGGGGGGGAGAGAGAGAGAGAGAGAGAGGGGGATACATTGGAAGAGAGAGAGGGAGGGAATAGCAGGGAGGGAAAGTGCTAAACGCGCAGCAGTAGGCAGGAAGAAATTGGGTTGCGCAGAGGGATGTGCTCCTCGTTTCGTCTTGTTCTGTACAGTGAAAGACAGTCAACACGCACCGCGACTCGCAGGCTGCCTCGACTTATCCGGTCAAATCCATGCAGTCAGCTGCACCGCTCACCATGCCGACTGGGTTACCCGCCCAAAGCTGCAGCGGGAGCGTGGCTGGTGTAAGCAAGGGCTTGCTAGAGCTAGAGCTTTTTGCGTGAGCTTGGGCACTGGACTGCTGCTGGCCATGGGCCCCCCCCCTGCCGCAAAAGACAACATCTGTTACCCGCCTGTAACAGCCACGTGTGCGTGGTGCTGAGGCGCCGCACGTTTTGAATGGTAGCTAGCCTCGTAAGGCAGCTCCCTCAATCCCACGCCCCCAGGGTGCGTACTGTAAACGGTTAACTGTTATTCGGCGCCGCACGTTGCCGTGGGGTCAGATTCTCCTCTGCCAGGCCAGTCGCAACGCCTCTGCAGGTGGCACACCAACACGATCGTTCAACACACAAGCTAGTCAATATAGCGTGCCATTGATGGGAGAGCCATGACTAGCGGCGGGGCGGAGCGGCAATGTTGGGGGGTGCACAGTGGCAACGATTACAGATCAAGCTAAAGCAGCACCGCACGGGGGCGGGGAAGGGGGGGTCGTACACCAAGACAGGGTAGTCCAAGCCAGGAAGTGATACAAGCAAAGCTGCCTTGGAGAAGGCAGCGGAGGGCGCGCGTGTGCTTGCGCGCGTGTATGCGTCCGGGGGAGGGACGCAGGGGCGGCTGCTCTCCAGCTCTCCCCTCAATCAGCCTTCCAGGCGGCGGCGGCGGTCGTCACCGCAGATGGCGCGCCGGTGCATGTGCGTGGCCAGCGGTTGAGGACCTCGCGAGCCGTTGCGCTCCTCGGCCGGGGCCGGCAGCACGCCTCTAGGCGGCGGCAGCGGTGGCCGCCACATGGCGCATTGGCGTGGCCAGCCGGGCGGCGGTCGAGGACACCGCGAGCCGCCGCTCCTCGGTCGGAGCAGGCAGCACGCCTCGACGCGGCGGCGGCAGCGGCGGCGGCCGTCACATGACGCGTCGGCGCATGTACATGGCAAGCCGGGCGGTTGAGGACCACGACAGCCGTCGCTCCTCGGCAGGGGCCGGCAGCACGCCTCTGGGCGGCGGCGGCCGTCAATTGGCGCGTCGGCGCATGAGCGAGCAGGGCGGCGGTTGAGGACACCGCCAGCAGTCGCTCCTCGGCCAGGGCAGGTAGCACGCCTCCAGGCGGCGGCGGCCGTCACATGACGCGTCGGCGCGTGTGCGTGGCGAGCAGGGTGGAGGTTGAGCACACCGCAAGCCGTCGCTCCTCGGCCGGGGCCGGCAGCACGCCTCTAGGCGGCGGCGGCCGTCGTCACATTGCGCGTCGGCGTGTGCGTGCGTGTGGCGAGCAGGGCGGCGGTTGAGGACCCTGACAGCAGTCGCTCCTCGGCCGGAGCAGACAGCACGCCTCTACCTAGGCGGCGGCAGCGTCGGCGGCGGCCAGTCACATGGCGCATCGGCGCGTGTGCGTGGCGAGCAGAGGGCGGTTGAGGACACCGCGAGCCGTCGCTCCTCGGCCGGAGCAGACAGCACGCCTCTACCTAGGCGGCGGCAGCGTCGGCGGCGGCCAGTCATATGACGCGTCGGTGCGTGAGCGTGGCGAGCAGGGGGGCTGAGGACCCCGACAGCCGTCGCTCCACGGCCGGAGCAGACAGCACGCCTCAACCTAGGCGGCGGCAGCGGCGGCGGCGGCCAGTCACATAGTGCGTCGGCGCGCGTGCGTGGCGAGCAGGGCGGTTGTTGAGGACACCGCGAGCCGTCGCTCCTCGGCTGGGGCCGGCAGCACGCCTCTAGGCGGCAGCGGCGGACAAGACATGGCGCGTCGGCGCATGAGCGTCGCGGCCGGGCGGCGGTTGAGGACACCGCGAGCCGTCGCGCCCCTCGGCCGGAGAATGCAGCACGCCTCTAGGCGGCGGCGGTCGTCACATGGCGCGCCGGCGCATGGTGCGGAGCGAGCAGGGCGGTTGAGGACCCCGCCAGCCGTCGCTCCTCGGCCGGAGCAGGCAGCACGCCCCTAGGCGGCGGCAGCTGTCGTCACATTGCGCGTCGGCGTGTGCGTGCGTGTGGCGAGCAGGGCGTCCGTTGCGGACACCGCCAGCCGTCGCTCCTCGGCCGGGGCAGGCAGCACGCCTCTAGGCGGGGGCGGCGGCGGCCGTCACATCGCGCGCCGGCGCATGAGCGTCGCGGCCGGGCGGCGGAACACCATGAGCAGCACGACGACGGCGCCGATCGCGAGCACGCCGCGCAGCATGCGCCCCGCGCGCGTGCCTGACGCCTCCTGCTGGTCCTGCGGGGTGGGGTGCACCCGACGTGGGTGAGTGCGGAATGCCAATGTGGAATGCCCAATGTGGAATACCCAATGCGGAATGCCAATGTGGAATGCCCGCCTGTGCCGTTCACAGTTCAGGGTTTAGGGTTCCGGATTTAGGGCTTAGGGTTGAGGGAGAAGAGGCCTCGACACGGGTTCAGAGGCTTCGACATGGGCCGCCTGTGCCGTTCCGGGTTCCGGGTTCTGGGTTTAGGGTTCCGGGTTTAGGGTTCTGGGTTTAAGGTCCAGGTTTATGAGGCCTCGACACGGGCTAAAGGCTTTGACACGGGTTTAGGGTCTAGGGCATAGGGGGTGGGGCGCAGGTGGGTGAGTGCGGAATTCGAAGGCACGCCGCGCGCGAGTGCCGGCTGTGTCGTTCAGGGTTCAGGGTTTAGAGGCCTCGCACACCGCCCCCCCCCCTCTCCAAAGACCCCTCACCTCGCCCCCCTCCACGCGCGGCGTCAGCCCAGGCAGCGCCGGCAGCCGGTCGCGCAGCCAGCCGCCGAGCCAGCCGAGTGCAGAGCCTGCGCCCTCGAGCGCACACGCGACCGCGCCCACGACGTGCTCCACGAGGTCGTAGTCGCCTGGTGCGGCACGGTGTGTGTGGAGTGTGTATGTGTGTGGCATGTGTGTGTGTGTGTGTGGGCAAGAGCGCACGCGTGTGTGTGTGTGGTTCCTCAAAGCGTCGAGTGGTCACCCACCCGCTATTGACAGAAGCCCTGATGCAGACATACGGAACTCTATCGCAGTTATCTCTGTAACGATCTGGAATGGAATGTGTGTGGTTAAGGGGGTCGCAACGCATGAAACAAGTGCTGGCGCGTGGCGCCCTAGCAACCTAGTCACCAGTGAAGCCCTTAGTGCCCCCGCAGCCCCGCAGCCCCCGCTGCGGGGGCTAAACGGGAACTTTGGGGGGGAACTGCGGGGGCGAGTGGGAATTTCGCTCCAAACAGTGTGAAAATCTCAACTTTTCACACTTTTCTGCGGAAAAAAGCCTCCCGCAGGGGCAATTTGGCATGTTCCCTCCAATGCTGCGGGGGCAAACAGGGCATTCTCGGTTTCCTTAAGGACACTATGCAAGTCAACCTGCCATCTTATCAATAATGCATGAATTAAATTGTTTGATACACCTACTCGCCCTTTGCCTTCGCCGAAAAAAAATTATTGCCTTTCTCTCGTACGTCTCCCCGCGAAGCTGGAAACGATTTTACAGTTTTACATGTACGCGCCTGGAGGACCCCGGGGCGTGAGTCAAGGCCTAGACTACACGTCTAGGGGAGCTCTACTAGTAGAGCCCGCAAGGCCACGCAGCGCGCCAGCCTTCCAAGAAGCTGGACACGATTAAACAGTCGCGAAAACCGCGAGTTTGGGCGTCAAATCGACTTCAATTTTTTCGACCCCCCCCCCTGCGAAGGCTCAGGGCGCGTACGGCGTTAGAAAGAACAAATCAAAGAAGTCAGTTGGTTAATTGAAAATCAAATCAGCAAACATGCGTCAACTCACCACCATCGCCGCCGTCGGCGACGATCGCGGCGGACGGTGGCAGCAGCGACCTCATCGGCGCAACGCCTGCGCGTGGGATGAGGGTGGGGGAGCAGAGGGGCGAGGGGCGTTGGCGGCCATTCTTCGCTGGATGTACGT